>JAOWBL010000004.1:4471786-4491616 GCA_028564865.1 Zenarchopterus dispar | reverse complement strand
CTGGATCCAACCCCTGACTAATCTGTTGGGCATTGATCAAGCGGTGTCACGACTTTAGACTCTTGTAAAGCGACCTGCTCTGCTCACCTGGTTATAGAAAGAAAGTACTGACACTTTCCCACATGGTTTCTCTTGAGCTTTTGATGTTGTACGCTGGAAGTATTAAAGAGAAATGGGATTTCCTGTCACATTTCATCCAAATTCCACTCAATAAGCTCAAACAGAGCGTACTTCCTTAATACACTCTGCAGCGTTTGATTCACTCGATCCCCTCACTTTTTCTCTTACAAGTTCTTTAGATGTAACTTATTGTGAACGATCACTCAATAACTCTGTGACTCTGAAATCTTTAGCAAGCAAGATATTTTCTCAGGCTGAGACATTTAAATAACAAACCACTTCTTTGATGCAATTACAAACAGTGATTGGCGTCCGCCAATGGAGTACCATATTGATCCCAACGTGGATGTTTTATCATTCACCTCCAGAAATTTAAATGCTGGATTTAAAATTTGGGAGTTTGGTACTAATTTAAGAGTCTACCATGTGGAAGTACCAGGTTTCTACCATAGCCCTAAATGGATCAACAAAAGACTGATATTCTTCTTTTTTTTTTTTTTTAATTCCATACTTGTAAGGAAGGGAAATGTCAGCAAGGTAATGATGGGGTCACGGGTATTGATTTAAATGCTGTTAGTAATTTCCCACTACAAGACACTAAATCATGCACATTTGACCTTTACTGTACACTCATATACGATCGTTGTGGGACAGCTTACACCTTACGTTGGGCATGTCTTACGCTTTGAGCTGGCCCCGGCTGATGCGATCACCAAAAAAAAAATTAAAAGTCCAATAAAGTTTCTTCCCTTTACTCAAGACAACTGGGTATTTTTCAGGTTTTCCACAGCATTTGTACCATAATTACAACTTTATGTACACCGTTTACAGATAATACCTCTAATATTGATATTATTGGCTGATTCTCGTGTCAAAGCCCGACGCTCTTGCTTTTTCTTTTTTTCCCCATTTCATAGCACGGACTCAAACATATGAGCAAAACAACAACAGATCCTTTCCCGTCCCTCTCTGTTGTGCTTGTACTCTTCCTCTAAATCCCATCTCTGAAGAGGAAACAATCATATTAAAACAGGGCTGTAGCCATGGCAACAAGACAGGTAGATGTGATAGACTGTTAGAGGTATTTCCCTTCTCCTGCTGATTGTGCAATCGTCGGTGCGGTGAAATATTAGAAATAATATTACATGCTGTTCTAGGGGAACCAAACCTTGTCTCAGTTGCCTGACTCAGGTCTTACTCTAGAGAAATAGTGACAGTTTTAGAAAATGTTTAAAAAAAAAACATTTTTCTGTAAAATGCTGAATTCTGCTTTGAATGATCATTTTATAGAGGTTAGTGACATCTAGCTGTAAAACTGCAGACTGCAAACAAATGAGTTATAAGTGAAAGCTATACTAAGTTTTTTGCAATAAAGCTTGATAAATGTTTATAATGAATGCTTTAAAACATATCCACAAGACTGCCAAAGTATTGTCTCCATCACATATGATTGTTATAAGCTGTCACATATTTCACGCAACAATTATGGTTGGTGACCTTTAGAAATATAAGAGACTGACAACTGCATGAAGATTTTTAATTACAAATATTATAACACTGTACATGTCAAGCTCTATTTCATACAACAGGAACATAAGAGGTCAACAGTGTAACATGTGCATGTAAGCAGGGTTTCCTTTACTTGCACGAAGCTTTGTTCCCACCATCATCTTCCTGGACATCTTACGGGGGCAAGGCTTACATAAAAATACTAATGATACTTTGAGCATGCAGATGGAGATACTACTGACTACAGAGTGTAGCATTTTGAACATTTTGTACCCAACCAAGACTCGTAAATAAGTGCTTCATTTGTTCTGCTTCTTAAGTTTTGATATTACAGGAAGAATAATGCAGGATGTATCTGATGTTATTTATCCAGGACCAGTGGCACGGTAACTGCATATTAATCAGGAAGTGGATTGTGTGGCCGTGCAGGAGTTTTAATTAATGAGCGGTCTTGTGATTTTTTTGCTCCCTCTGATTTTTTTTTTTTTTTTTACCAATGGCAAATGTGAAGTATGGAACAAAGTAGGGAGGTCTAACAAGGAGCTGTTGTGCTTAATCCCCGTGGAGTGTGCGGAGACAGCAGCCCAATCAGATCTGTACTCTGCTGCTTTATCTCTGCAACTGCTCTGTCTATTGCTCGATCACGCATTTCGCTCGAGGAGTTCGATGGGCCGACACTCTAAGATGGATTAATGACTCTCTGGACCATACGTTTTCAGCTACACTTTAAGTCCACTAAGAGTTTTTTTTTTTTTTCTTCCTTTCCCTCTCTGCAAAGACAATCCGTCATCACCTTCCCTGAACAGCAAATGAATGAGAAAAAATACTGCTGAGGAAGCATTCTTGCATTTTCTCTCTTTCCCCCTATCTGACTGTTATCAGTGGCCTCATTTTGCTCTCATATTGTTTTCTCTCTATTCATTTTCACTTTGTCATTTTGCCTCTTCACATCAGTGATACTCATATCTATGCCGGGCAAAGTGGTGGCGGTGCGGGGTGAGGGATTCTTCCTTCAAGTCTCCAAGACTCGTACGGAGGGATCCATTGGGGGATGGCTTGAAACAAACATTTTGTGACAGTGCCTACAGTAACATCTCATCACTCTCCGTTCTTTACACTCCAGTCATGACTCAGCACTTCCTGACGCACATCCACACTGACACAATGTTGCATGGCAGACCACAGAGTGACTTGGTGAAGCGTAAGAGACTGGAAACTGGGCTGTCTATTCCTGCATCTCGGTGTCTCCACCTTTTCTTTTTTCTCCACCGCATATTTCTCATATTGGCTCCCCGAGTCCCTCCTATTGTAACTCCAGTGTGCTGTTAAATATTCATCCATGTTAAAAATTAATCACGGTGGCTTTAAAAGATTTTAAAAAGTAATAATAGTGTCAAAGGAGACCCGGGTAGGTCTGTTCACTGGCTCAGCACGGGTGAATGATGGCTCTCAGACATTTGTCCGATACATACCCAAGACAGAAAAGCGCCCCTTGCATGATTAATCACGCAGTTTAATGCGAGATGCCTTTCAGAGGGTATCGATTGATTGTACTTTAAAATGTCAAGGAATGTAAAATGAAATAATGCATAAAAACAGACAGGTGGAATGGAAAATAAGTGGATTAACAGAAACAATCAAAGGAATTGCTGAACCATAACATCAACTTAAAGGCATCGTATGTTTAACCTTACATGAACATTTCTGTCTTTTTACTCTTCCAACTAAAAAGCCTCTTTGTCAAACCCATTCTGTGATATTTAATGTGGAAAATCCTGTTGTTTTTGATCTTAATATTTCTCTTCACTTGTCCAGAATACTGAGGTGACCGTCATTTCAAAGCCTCTGAAGACACTAAAACCCTGAAATAAAAACCCGTGAAAGGTCAAACCTTCTGCTTTCATTACAGTTTGCTGACTTAGCCCCGATGTTTATGAATAATTTATAGATGATTGTAGTCGCTTACCTGCAGTTTAATACAATACTACTTACGCAGCTACATTTCCCGTTGATGCCGTAGCGGTGCCTAAAATTAAACTTAAGTACAGGAATGCAATAATCACATGTTCGACTATTTTATGGTATGAAGTATGAGTCGTAGCTTCTGATCAAAGAGAGGCCCGTTTGGCAACTTACGAATCAGGAGCAACAGCTCACATGAAAGTAATTCTTCTCCTTTTATGGAAATGCAACAATTTTTCTGACTAAATATCTCTAAATGAGAGTAAACATTAGCAAAATTAAAATTATCTCTACTTATATTGAAGAAGATTACAAAGACTATTGTTAAAACTTATCAGTGTCAGGTTTAAGCTAAACGTGCAGACGTATCTCTCTAGTGTTTGTTGGGAAGTGATTTTATTGCAGTTAACATCAAGTTAACCTTCAGGTGCAGGTTAAAGCAACGACTGTTTGACAGGGTTTAAGAAGTCACATGACCTTTTTATGGGGTTTATTGTTGCCCTCATGCGCTGACTTTCTGGGCCAGGATCATCTTGAAAAGTACATTTTAAAGTGCAAGAGTTTGTGTGTCGGTGCGTTGGGTCCAATGGTTTCTGTGTCTTGAAGATATTGACGTACGTGTGCGCATTTCCAGGCTTGAAACGTAAAAGCAGCAGGTTTAATAACAGGGTTATTTCTAATAATAACAGTATGCACAGATGTTTTGTGCAGTGTTGTGTGATTTGTCACATTGAGGTGAGCTGGCACTATAGTAATTTCTTTAAGTCTTTTTTTTTTATGGTACTTGTCTGTGTAATGAGTCTTGAGGGGGGTGGGAGGAGTTGTCCACGATGTAGAGCAGCAGTTTGTCACATGACCTTCTACTCATCATCAAACTGTGTCCAGATCTTTACTGATCAAGAATGCATTTGTTGCTGTCATCTTTGTCACTGGTCCTCCACATGAGAGATATTTTGATTACTTTCAAGAAATCAGAGCAAAATATGAGCTCGCCTTAACGATCAATATTGTTGCAAAGCCAAAGGACACTCCGGGTGTGTTTCCTAAGAACCAAGTAGCAGGATTGTTTCACGCTACTTCCCTGTGTTTCCCACCCAAGCGACTATTCCTTCTGGCTATTTTTTGTGAGATGTTTCCAATTTATGGGCTCTAAATAATTGAATCTTGGATCCAGTAATTCAAAAAGATTTTCCTTCACTGAATCCTGTTTCTTTTCTCCTCTTAAGAACCATCGGATCGTCATACCTCGCACAGGCACAGCATACGTCGTACTTTCCCATTCAGCCTGAGTTGAATTTTCTACCACTTCTAATTAATTACACGTCAGTGACCGCAGCTCTTCTCTTGAGACTTTTAGGAAGACATTTGTCTGTTTTCTAGACCCTGATACAAAATAATTAAATAAATATCTGTGCTCATCCCCATAGGGATCATTTAAAATCACCCATCAATCTCATATGCATGTTTTTGGACTGTGACGGCATCACTAATTATAGACTGTAATGGTTGTTGTTTTGTTTGTTTGTTTGTTTGTTTGGGGGGGGGGCAGACAAGCCCTGAGCTTAGGATATCATGTTTATTGTGTTTCTTGACAGTTAACCCTTTCCCAAACAGCATTATGATTTTCTCACATCCATAAATTGGGAAGGGCTAACCAGGGGAATATTGACAAAGGGGGCGGTATTGTGAAATGGAAAATGTGTAAAGAATAATGTAGAGTAGGTTGTGGTGCAAGTTTCCTTCAGCTGGTTTCTCATGTGGCACAGAAAGGCGGATTCCCCTCATGATCCTGACACCGTCCCACAGCCACTGACAGCTCCTCCCCGTCTCGGATTTTATCCAGGTGAATATTCTAGTTTACAGACATTAGAAAGAGGAGGCTTTTCCTCCATTCCCTCCACTCTTCTCCACCTTTTAAGCCACTGTGAATAGAAACTTCACACCCAATGGGGGGAGAGGTTCTGAAAACTGGCAGCTCTTGGCCGTGTATCTCTGATGTAAGAAAGAAACAGGGGATGGTAGCGCCGTGAAAGGGGTGGGGACTGTCTTGGCAGCTACCTGCAGCTTTCTGTGAAAGATAAACAAATCAGTGCCTGACTTGTTTCTCTGCAAAGTTTACTCCGAGCAAGCGAGACCTGCTGTGGAGTACGGAAAGGAAATAAGAAATAAATCCTGCTTTTTCTGCGTGTGCACTTTCAGATGAGTCTCTGTGAAGACGGCGATCTGGAAGCAAATTATAGATGAACTTCTCATGTTCAAGGGCAGGATATTTCTGAACCTTTATCTAGCCTCCAGTCTTTTATTAAACGCTGACAGATCTCTGCTATTATCATAACAGAGAAAAAGGACCTCACTGAGGAGAAATAAAACAAGGAAAAGAGAAATCTTTGAGAAATGTTAGACGAGAGGGGAAAGAGAAAGATGCGACGGAGGGAAGGAAACAGAAAAATGAAACATAAGGATGTACATGTGAGTGACAGGAGATCCTGAACATGACTGGCGTGAAGAATAAAAGCAGCTTCTAGAAATCTAGGAGTTATGTACGTGTGGAAATGATACCCTAATTAAATCTTTCTGCATTTAATGATCCAGTGTACAGGCTGACTATCAGGCATATCCTTGTTGTAAAATCTCTTGCTCACTTTCGTAATAAAACATAAACACATTTGCGGCCTTATTTTTAAAAAATTACAAGAAAAAATGAAAAAATAAAACCCAACTCTTTCCTCTAATCACATTTGAGTGATTGTTTAAATTGGTTTGGCTGGGTGTTGACTATTTTGAGTGACAGGAAAATGTCGCGGCCTCTACCTTTCCATCTCTTGCGTGTCATCTTTGACAAATGTCATCGTCCAACCAGAGTTAATAAACTAAATAGTAAATTAACAATGGCCACATCCATAGCTTATACAGTATTCAGACAACAGTAATCGCCAAAACAGACTCAATGCAGTTAGTTGAAATGTCATAAAATGTCATTTATTAATTCTGAAATGCTCAGACACAAATATTTCTAAGAATACAGTCTTTTTTCATTTAATGAAACTGCCAGGTAAAGAGGTTTCACCAGTTTCAACAGGTGGGTAAATCTGTATTTGGAGGTTGGAGCTTATAGCAGCAGCTACACACGTATAAATAAAACCTTTTATTTTGACATATTGTGTCATAAAAGCATGTCTCCTCTTTTCAAAATCTTAAAATCAAGTAAATACAAGCTCAGATGAACAAAACCACATATTATGTTGTGTCATTGTTTATGTGGGGGGAAAAAACGCATCACACCTTTCTGGGGTAGATTCTCCATCATTCAGGTCATAGTGGTCCTGAATACCAGAAGGGGAAATAAAAGAAAATAGGTATCATATATTTCCCACTTTCAAGTTTTTAGCATTGGGCTTTGCCAGCTGATCTATTATGATAAAAATAAACAAATAAATAAATCTTTGGTTTAGCTGGTTGAAACAAATAGAAAGATAGCAAACAGTGAATAGGACTGGATATTTTACACCTCCTGTATGTTTTAGTTTTTATTTTCTTCCTTTTATGACTCTGAATCCCCTTTTTGCATACTTCTGGGTCAAAGTTAAGAAACCTGCACAGATCCAGTTTGAATGTTGGCATGTAGGGATTAGCTTGACTTCCACCGCATTTTCTGAATGTGTTAATGCAATCATGAGAAGTTCAGTTCCAACGGGACAAAGATGTTTACATTTTAAAACTGTGGTTTCAGTCAGATTGATATAGTAATTCATGTCATGCAGACAGAAGTACTGCAGCAGTACTGCAAAAAGAGTCAAAGAGCACAAACTCACCCAGTCAGGATAAACACAATACATTTCCTCAATCTATACTTTAAGAGAATAAGAGATGTGAAATTCAGACCCCGAGCAGTCAAAAACAACTCCGTTACCAGTCAATAGCACATCTAAGGAGAATGAGGTTAAGTCTCTGCAATCATACTCCAGTCCGATCAAATCCTCTCGCTACAGAAACGGTCTTTTTGTTGTTGTTGTGATGTTTAAAATTACCAGGTGGTCCATAGCTGACAGGGACTTGATCTGACCATGGCCAAATTTCTCCTTTATTGTTCAGCTTCACGGAGACAGAAACAGAAAGAGACAAGAGTGATAAATAAAAGCTGACGGAACAACAAAAAGAGAGAAAAATATCTGCTGTTTTGTTCTCAATTTATCTGGATCTGAGAGGTTTTCGTCTTGCTTAAAAAAGATTTGTCGAATCCGTGACTCTGACCTTTTCGTAACAACCCTGTCAGAGCTTTCAGACCTGTATGGATTCAAGTGTGTGTGCTGTGTTGTGTATGCGTGTGTGTCACTACTCATCCCCGTGGATGAAGCTGATAATGGAGAAGTGGTGTGTGTGAAATGTGTAAAGGGCAGGGCACGCAAAATCTCCTGCAGTAATCCATCTTTACTTCAGGGCTGCGCTGTGGAGCAACAGGCACCTCACGGGGGAAAAGGGAGAAACACACCGTAGGCATCACTCTTATGTATATGAAACCACTCAGATGAAATGCTCAGCCAGCAGGAGCAGGGGATTTTTTACGGCAAGGAAAACAGGAAATGAAGACACTGCAAATAAAGAGGATTATTGTTTTCACATGCTTCCTTCTCTTGCGCTGCTGACAGTGAGGAAAAGCCGAGTGGTTTGGAACATAATAGCTCCGCGTGCGTTTAAAAACAGCTTTGTCTCAGGCCGTACAATGGAGACGTGAAGCCGTAAAATCGTTATATATGTCCTTACAAATGTGTATCCATCCACTCGCGAGTTTGTGTATGCAAGGAAGTGGCAGATTTGGGTCTGGGTGTAAAAACAGAGGCATGGGGAGACACACTAAGGAAGGAGGGAGAGTGAAAATCCTTGTTCCTGCTGTTTGGCAATAATCACTGAGCCAAACTCGTGCCAGCAATGAGAGCCAGATGGTACCCATCACCATTTTGCGTTGTCTTTTAAACAGAGAGGGGAGAGGAAGATCAAGAGTGGCGTTTGGAAGAGGGGAGTGCTGCCTGATGTGGATGATGTGTCATATAAATACTAATCATCCTAGAATCACACCCACAGCTAAATTAGATCCCTAAAGCGCATCCACTTGCACCCACTCTCAATCTTCTCCCTGCTTGGCGCTGTGCCTCTGTCATTATCAGAGATGATAAACAGATGAGATATTAAATGCTGAATGCTAGCTTGAGATTTTTTAGCATCATGGTTATTACTCTGTAATAAAGGAGCACAAGTGACAACTGTTTGTCTCATTAGAAGACGATAAATCAGTTATTAACACTGTTTTAAATTTGTAGAAATCCCTTTGGCATCCACCTCAAGCATAAACTTAGTGATACATGGCAAGAGTCAACTTTTTAAATCCCGGTACAGCTCCAAACCTCCTCTTTTGGATCAGAGTCAACAAGAAAAGGCTAATAAGGCGGCGTTAAAATAAAATGTCCTTTCTGCATTATAGCTCAATCACTGTGGGAAAAGGTCAAGTGAGTAGTGTGCTTCAATTTATATCTACAAACTGATGAATCAGAATCCAGCGTTTATTAACGAAGGATGCACCGGCCAATTTTTTTTTTTTTTTAGGAACCTCTTTGGAATACATTATTCAGCAAGAACATCCACGAAGGCATCTCATCAGGTGGCCCATAAGAGAGTGAAATTTCTGAGATTATTCCCCTCTGTCTGGTTGTGTTTAGATTTACAGAAACAACGATTTCAAACTGAGGATTTTTAATTTTCAGAGCATGCTTTTGAGGTTTTGTAAATATTAAAAGGGTGGCTGTAGCTTGAGGGACCAGAATCTCAAGATAGTGGGTTTTTTTGTTGTTGTTGTTGAAATCTGGGGTGGTCATGGTGGACCCAGGTCTCCTTGATTATTTCCTTCCAGCTATCCCCTCTCTCGCCTGCTACAGTTGGGGGCTCGGCTCCTGGTGGGAGGTGGTGGGATGGGTCGCCCCTGAGATCTGGTGGTGCTTGTGGTACAGCAGACGGTTGTGCTGTGATGGGGGCTTTGTGGCGGACGTGACTGGGCAGCCCATGCTGACCTGACACCTGGCCACAAGATGTGATGATCCCCACTGCTGAGGGACCAGTGGGGGGCAGCTGTGGACTGGGGGGATCAGTTCCTCCTTTCTGCCTTGTGCTTCCTGGGCAGGGAGGCCTGTGCCATGTTCCTCGTGGGGTTGAAGCTAGTAGTCCTCCCTCCCCACCCATGTGGGATCACCTTGGTGCTGCAGCTGTGTGCTGGCCCTGTTGGCAGGTGTCCCCCAAGGATCTTGGGCTTTTTGAGCTATCTACCACCTTGGGAGTGGGGGGCCCATCGCCTATGCTTACCTATATTCATGGGGTTCATGGTTCATGGACAGCTGGATGGTTCCTGATGGGCTGGAGAGTGAATCCAGTGCAGTGAGGGAGGTCTGCTGCATGACACTGACCCAACACACCGGTACCAACTGATTGAGTCTAAACTTCTGGTTGCGATCACGAGTTGTTCTTAAACTTATGTTGGAGGGTCGACATCACAGCTTTAGGTGTCTCTTCAGCTCTGTTTCAGCTCTTGCACAAATTGGGGGGATTATCACCAACATAACCAAAACACATCATATACTCATCTACACACACCACAGCACACTACACAAACACCAATCCATTATCAATAACACACACAACATCCACCACAAACAGTCTACCTTTCTGTACTTGACTGTCTGTGATTTTAGTCCTCTCGCATCATCTGATCATCAGATCTCACTCCCCCAACTTCTACGCAAATAAACAGGTTTATAAGTTTCACCTCCATAGACTAATAAAGTTGCTTTTTTTATTCGTTTGTTCTTTATCTGTGAAAAGCACTGATGCACTGGGTTGCTCCTAATCACCAAGAAAAACAAGAACACCTTTCCTGTCTGTCAGATGCATATTTTCTAAAGACAAGAATAATAATAATGAGAAAACAACTAAAAAACGTGTAAGATAACAAAAGGCTTCAAGCAGATTGAAATAGAAATTAAAAGTAAACGATGGCCTTAGGCAGGGAAACCAAATTAACACAGATGAGCCCATAATGTCACTGTGTTTGTGGTTTCCATTTTTTTTCTTTCTTTTTTTTTAACGTTAAGACACCTTTGTAGTGTGAATGAATATGTCCTTCTGCCTGGACAGAAGACATCAGGTATGTAGGTGGCCCATCAGTGTGACCCAGAATGCCTTGTGTTTGTACTGTGGAAAAAAAAAAAAAAAGTGGTCACTTGTGAGCCAGACCAATCTCAAAATCTGGTTTGAGTAATAAAATCTCTCAGAAAAGATTTTAAAACCAGGTGTAATCAGTGACTTTGCAATTTGGCATTATTTGAGCAGTGGAAATTCAGCCCACTATGTTTTTGGACTTCAAAAAATCTGATTCTAGGGAATCTATTGGACCTTTTTCCTGGTGCCTGTCAGACGTATTGCATTTAAGGACACGTCTGCATTGGCTTCACTTTCCAGACCTGGTGGCGTTTTTGGTCCTGTCAGATGCTGCTTTTATTTGAAGAAACATTTGATTACCTGTAGAGCAGGACTCCTGTCCTAGTCACCTGTGACACACACATACACAACTGCTTGTTTATTGTTTTGCATGATTTTTAAACCATGGGTTACAAAATGTAGGCTTTTTATGTGCACTTTATCTACAATTCACCAGACATTTAGCACACAGTGTGTTATAATTTGATGCAGTAAGGCTCCACGGCCTGAATTTTAGATGAGATGAAAACAACAACCTATCCATTCACATACAAAAAACTATGAAGAAAAGCCTGAATACATTAGTCTGTGATTATCACGAGTGTGACAGAAATAGAGAAGACTGATCCCAGCTCCATGTCGTTTTTATCAGGTGGAAAACTGCCGTTGCGCCCCTCTCTCTCTCACGTCTCGTCAGCAGTCATTCATCCGTCAGAGCCTTCCGCTCCAGCAACTATCACTCAATACCTCAGTGATGCTGGGGGAAAAAAACTGTAGTGTGTGCAACCAGTTCTCACCTTTTGCCTTTTAATTCACCTCGGCTGACTTACGGTTGCTTTGTCTATCTGATATCCAGGTGAACAGAGGACACATTTCTGCAGTAACAGGAAAAGCCTGCCGGGCTTTTGTGTGTACCGTTGCTGAGCTTTGGATAAATATTGATTTTGGGCGCATGCTGAGGGAAAATCCTGGCTTGAATGTTAGGACAGACTGGATAAGCACACCTAATCACATATGCCGCACTAAATTTGGCCTGCAACAGCCCCGGGAGGGCCGAGTGGTAAATTTTGGTCCAATTTTCTCATTAAAAGCACCCACCTCCGCAGAAATCTACACTGATTTGTGTTCAACAGCTTCTAGACTCTAAAGCCGGGCTAATACTCAGACTTATAGTTCGGCTGAATTCAATTGACATGTTCAACGGTTCGTGGCCCAAAGTAACAGGGAGTGTTACTCTGGGGCATTAAAATCATGTTAACGTCTTTGTTTCAGCTTTCTTGCAAATGTTTCCTTTAAAAAGTCTCTTTCTCATCCTCCAGAATTTAAACTTCAACTTACATTACGTGTTATATCAAGGGGTCAGATGTTGTGATGAACCCAATCAAAGCCATCACTCTGCTCTGTTTCTCTGCTCTCATCAGGGATGCTTCAAAAAACATCAGGCACTTTACACCACTTGCTCAGAAGCAAACCGCAGACAGACACCTACATGGTGGGAATAAAAAGGAGCTAAAAGCATTTTGGGTCTCGTGGCATGGCCCGTAACTTCTTTTGAGAGCTAATGCGATCTGGTGGATGTGTAAATAACTGTTTGCTAACATGTGCTCCTGTGGTAATGTTAAAATGGATTAGATATCTGCATCAATTTATTATGAATTGTTCACTCTTTGTGTTTTCAGGAGCTGCTATTGCTATCCAGGAGATCTGAGTTTTAGCTCAGTTTTAGTCAAAGTACCCTGTGAGCTGAGCACACACTAAAAGGCTCAGCATGAAAATGCTGCAGATTGTTACTCATCGGACTGCAGCATAAAATGGAGACCAAACACATGGCTTTGGTTTTGATATGACACAAATAAACTAAATAAAACATTAGGCAGACGTACAAGAAGACCAGTCTAAAACTGCTTAGACTGGACTTCCTCCACAAGGCTAGTGGAGATGCAAAAGGAAACAGTAAAGCACAACCTTTTGGTGCATCAGTGCTCTGCTGCATTGCAATTCTCCTAATCTGCATTCTCTCTAGTGCCGTTTCATTTTAAAACGTTTAACTTTCTTTTTATGGTCACGCTAGAGTTCATGCTACTTCAGTGACTTCAACCTTGAGAAACAGCAGCAAACCCTGTCTGAGCTTGTTGACACTGGTGCAGCAGTGCAGTGTGGAAAAATCAAAATCCTTCAGACACAATGATGTAGCTCAACACAACAATTGCTTCCCGATTTGCCGAGCCTATATCCTATATCGCCACTACCAGAAAATAATGAAAACAGATGAGCCTTGACCACAGAGTAAACAACATGCAAATCACCATATTTGTCTTGACACGAGGCCCAATTAATATTTTCTGACCACCATTACTGCCCTGTAGTTGCTTCTTACTTTCAATAATAATCCCACCTCATCACTGATCCAGACAAATAAATCTCTGCTTTTCCACGTAATTGCTCACAGAATATTCATCTTCCAGATTCATCTACCAGCTACGAGCCTAACCACCTGCAAACAACCTACTTCTTCTTTTCACTAATGCACACATGCCTGGATGGTCATGCAATGTGAGTTTATGGTGGTGCGGTGAAGATGGAGAGTTTGTTTTTCGGCATGAAGTTGAAACTCTAGTATGGATGTGGATGTAGCATTTAGGTTCAATGAAATTGTATTTTCTTTCGACGGTTCTTGAAATGACCCAAAAATATTTCAAAGCCACTCATAATAAGAGCAGGACAGATTCTCCAATCCAATGCAAGTCGCTTCAGTGTCTTGTTTATTATCTTTTTTAAAGATAGGAAATATCCTTTAAGAAAATAAAGGAATGAATTTTGTGTCATAATTTCATGCAGATGCAACAGTCAAAGAAATACTTGATTGTTTCCATTTGGTTGTACACACAGGAATGTGTGTAAATACGTATGAGTTCAGGAGGTTGAGTGGTCTCCTGAGAGCTCACCACCTGAAGAAAACTCCTTCAGGTGGGATCCAATGTGATCTGGGTAGCACCCAAAGGTGGGGTCTTGGCATACTGACCCTCAGTTTCCAAAACTGACTTTTGCAACATGACATGCCACGTGTTTGTTGGGGAAAGGAGCCTGAGCTTGTGCATGAGAATGAGAGGTACCAACTAGGTAGTCAGACTTGCTTCAATGCACAGCATGGACTTCAGAACCAGTCCTCTTGAGAGAGGTTTGACCTTGTTGACTCTGGAGTTGCCGAGGGTAAGAGGTGATGGGTTGGATTGTGCTTCCTCATAACCCCCTCACTTGGAGCTTATATGTTGAGCTTTTCCTTGGAGTAGTTTCCCTTTGTGCTGTTGTTGAACTTGTGTACTAGTCAGTTTGTCCACAATAAACATTATTTTTCCAGGAGCAGCCAGTTCAGCCTCCCCGTACAGACTGCTCCTTTAACACAGTGCTCACTGTAGCACACAAAACATAGAAGATTAAGCACTGAAGGGAGAGAAGAGGGTGTGTTCAAATAATAGAGGATTCACACTTCTCAGTCTCTTTGGTGATGTCTAGTCCAGTCGGTTGTTGAATCTCTGATCCAGCAGGAACGATGGGGATCCCAGACTGGCTGTTGAACACTGGATCAGCTCTAAACCTTTAGAATCCACAAAGCCCATGTGGACATGGAGCAGGCATCTAAACCTGTGATTGCGTCATACTCTGTGGGGGGATGCTCTGGGAGCGTGGGTCTGTTGCTGTGGGCCATTCAGTCGCCCTTTGGGCGTTAGGTTTCCCCGGGGGAGCAGGGATGAAAATCAGCACCTCCAAATCATAGTCGTAAAAAGATGGAATGCCCTTTTCAGGTTGACAGTGTGGTATTTTCAGAAGATTGACAGACTGTATCCAGACTCTGTCACCAGTCCATCTCAGGAGGACAAGAAAACAAACGAGATAGCCGTGGACACACACACTCCCTCCCACAGACAATTTAAAATCACCAATTAACCTAATGTGTATTTGTTTGGACTGTGGGAGGAAAATCTAAACTGGGAGAGAACACACAAACTCTGCTTCTCGGCTGGAGTGAGACCAGTTTTTA
Organism: Zenarchopterus dispar; assembly: GCA_028564865.1. Taxonomy (NCBI): domain Eukaryota; kingdom Metazoa; phylum Chordata; class Actinopteri; order Beloniformes; family Zenarchopteridae; genus Zenarchopterus; species Zenarchopterus dispar. The sequence continues at coordinate 4,476,747 of JAOWBL010000004.1, read as the reverse complement.
GCCTGGACATTTGATGTCCAAAACTAACCCACCTCCTTTCATTATGGAGGAATTTGGATGAATCGCTCTTTGTGTGTGCCCATACTTTGTTTTATTTCTATGCCTTATTAAAATGTCTTTGGGGGCTATTCAGTCAAAACAGCGTTCTAGTTTCTGCAACTTATTTTATTACTCATTATCAGTAGTAAGAGGATTTCCTTGTTCAGTACACATCTGTATGCAGCTGTCCGATTCATTGTGCTTTTTGCCTGTTTTTCCACAAACTTAAGTATTGTGAAGCATCTCTCAAAGGCAACGTCATTTGTATCATCCTCCAACACCTTTCATATGTTTTCAAACTTGTCACTTCAGCCCCAATTTAATCTTTATTCTGTAAGTCTCCTGTATTCATTTTGTCAGGAAATGAACAATGTAAACAACCACCTTAACGGCTTAGAAAATTGTTTGAGGTCTCAGCATCTATCTAATCTGCTGTAATTCTCACACTGCACAGTCATTGCTGTAGAAAGTGAAACAGATTTATCAGATTAAGGGGCACAATGATGGTCAAAGTCACACTTCCAGGCTCAGAACCAGTACTACTTGTGTGTATTTGCACGGGAACTTTCCAACCCAACTTTCAGAGTATTACAGCGGAGTTCATGCCTGATGCTGCATTTGCACCTTTTGGTAGACAAGTTGTGAGTGGTCTCCCCAAAACTAAAAAGACAAGATTTCTAACATGCATTAGACCTATCAGGAGCATCTGTTCTGACACAAGCCATGATACTACTCATCGTGTTACTAAGAAATACTGGTGAGTCCGGCTCCATGAGTGCTTTATTCAGCCACTAGCATTCCCGGATTCACATCTCCCAGACCACCCCCCACATGCCCCTCTTGCTTCAGTAGGACATTATCACTGGAGGCCCTCGTAGTTTCTTAACACATTCAACATAAAACAATGTCATAACACCACGCTATAAAAACTTAGACCAAACTACGTGGTTTAGGTGCCTAAATTTAGTCAAACAGAGAGGTAAAGAAAAAGTGAACCTCAGGACATGATGAGCGTTTCCAGCACCTCTAGATTTGTGCAAAACCTAAATATCACAAAGAAAAACTGTAATGGAGACTACTGTAATTCGACAAACTTCCAAATATCGCAAACATTTTTTTTACGCTTTTACAAGGCTGTTTTTCAGATGTGTCAATAATCCAGTTTATCGCAAAAGTAGAATAGAAATGCTTTTTGGAGCTTTTGCACTGGCAAATGCTCCAAAAAGCTCAAAAACCTCAAAAAACTCAAAAAGCTCAAAAAGCTCAAAAATGCTCAAAAATGCTCAAATCTCTGGCAGCGCTGGATGGGACGGGGTTGGTCAATCTTAAGTCATCAAAATCTAGTTTCCAGTTGTTTTTGGCCCCATTACTGTGTTGGAGTTGTGCTATAACACTACTTAATCATTATGCATTACTGTATTACATAAAGGCTTTGTTTTTGAATAATCATTTGAATGATCATCCGCTGATCTTCTCCTGACTATTTTCACAACAACAGTAGCGGCGGTCGCAATCACTTGTGGAAGACTAAAGAGGTTTTGTCCATCTCCTATAAAGCTAAGATCTTGTTTTTCATTGTTTTCAAGAGAAATCTTGCAGGAGAGTTACGCTTATGAAAGAAAAAAACAACACTGTTGCTTTTGTTTTGCGATAAAAGTGTAATGGAAACCTGACTAAAGATACTGATTTGGAAGGAAAATGACTGTCCTGGATCACACTTATGTGTTACTCCACCACCATACCCTCCAGCCTTAAACAGCTTAAACAAACTTTCCTTTCGCATACATTTAAAAACTCACATTTTTTGTTCAACAGCAGCCACGCATGAGGAAGTTGTCCCAGCTTAGCTCTACATCTCACCTACCAGCTCCTCTATTATGCTGCATTTATTAATCAGGTTGCTCACAGCAGCTCCTGACAGAGGCAGTTAGACAATAACAGCATGCCACCTCCCAAAGTAAACAAGTAACCAGTGTGAATTTGCAGCAAACAGCATCCTATCCCCCCCAGAAAAAACAGGCCCTGGATGCTCACGACTGCCAGGCTCGCCTCTGGCTGCTGCTGCACCGTATGTAATCTCGCCTCATTTATACACTTTGTACAGCATCTTCCTGTGGTGCAATGTGCTCTCCAGAGCAAACAAAGCTCTGAGAGCCAGACTGCAAGAACAGGTCAAGTCTTAAACTGGTACGGGGTAACCCCGATGGGAGAGCAAGTTCTTGGCCTATATCTGCTTCCATTTCCTCATCCCTCGCTCAGGCTTCCTCCGTAATGAACCTCATCCTTGCTGCCACTTTATTTACAAATCTATTTGATGCAGCTGATTTTCTTTGATCCTAAACCTTTCAGGTTCCTTATCTGGTCTCTTCAGAGAACAACAGTTTGCGTTATTTATTCATGCCCATGGAGAGAAATACAAACAAAATTAGACTCAGTTCTTTATCTCGGAGGGAATGCTCGCTGCGTGTTGGTTTTTAAAAAACAAAGCTCTGCGAAAAGTGCCAGAGGTTGATAATAAGGTCACATTAGTAACATATATGTGGCTAATTGTTAAAATATGAGTTATTTCCTAAAAGAGAGTTGAGATAGAGCAGAGAGACAGGAGGAGACGGTGCTATTGAGGCTACTCAAGGTTTAGATATCCACACAGGGTTTTTGGTTTTTTTTGTGTATGTTTGTCCTGAACTGCTTCCAAGAACTTCAACTCTTTGTTATGAAGACAAATGCGCTGACCTTGAAAAAGTCACATTGTATCCAGGCACAGATTGTTTCAAAGCCTTATATTGTTCTGTCTCGTGGCGAGAGGTGTCTTGTTGTAACGCCGCTGGACTGCTGATGATGTGCACTTAGACTTTTGGCATCCTAAGATCAACATACATTGTTTTGTTTCGTCAAACCTCATTAGTGGATGTCATAAATGATATATTGATAAGGCCCCGAGGTTGAAGTCATGTTTGTAGCGTCTTTCCTTTCTTGCTCAGTCACACGGTGTCTTCCCAGCGGGCTGCTCTCAGTCCGTCGAAGACATCCATCTCTGTTACTTCTTGCCTGAGTCCACTATCTTGTTAGAGGAGCCTTCTGTACCATTAGATTTTTAATTAGATTTCTTCCAGATCCCTTTGAGTTTGATGAATTAAGGTTTGGAAATTACTGGTGTCTGGGTTCTTCTTTGGTATTAAAACTCTTGTGATAACTCAGTGGCCAAACTGGGCCAGACGCCAGTTCAGCAACCTTCGGTTGTCATCTGGCTGACTAGGTACCTTGCTGGAGATGATGTCTTAATTCTTTTTAAATCTTGGGATTTAATATAATTCGTGCTCAATTTATGAGGAAGTCATCGTGAGATGCTGATTTACCGCTTCCATCTATCAGTCGTTGCTTAAAACAAACCATCGATCATCTATATCTGATTCTTCTTATTCAGGATAGAGGAGGTCTGCTGGAGCCCATTAATCATACATTCCTTCAATTAAATAAATTAATTAAATCAAAATAAATCAAATAACTTTGTGTAGGCAAGATAATAAAAATACATGAAAAGAAGAGATTCATCCAGGAAAATTACAAAAACATTGAGTGAACAGCATTAAAAGCTCTACTACAATTTTTAAAGTTTATGAAGTGACACATACATCTAGAGATCTTCAGGCTGACCTTCAGCAGTCTGGAGAGGAGGCTTCAGCTTGTACCAAACGCTACAAAAGGCTGAAGATGACATCAATAGGCTGAAAAAAGACAAAATATTGATTACCAAAGCTTTAACTGGCCACAGTCTCTTCGAGAAAATCTCTTTTGTTCTGTAGATTGTGGTGACCAAGGGAAGGAGGTGATGAAATGTTTTATATAAGGAGCAGAACATCCTGCTTTCAGTAAAACATAGTGGATATCATGATGAGGGGCTGTTTTTGCTGTGTCTGGAAGTGGAGGCAAAGAAATTATCAATGAAAGAATGATGATTACCTAATAGGACATGTTTCCTTGAGAACATCACTGAATGAGGTCTGTTTGTGTTATTTGAAGCACACATCTAACAGCGCAGAGAACATCTCTAAAGAAAAAGATGGACTGTTTTAAAATGAGAAATAATTCTGGAGAGAGGTCAAAATTATTATTTCAAAAAAGACTCATAAGTTTGAATGATACTTCGAAAAAGCAGACAAATACTCTTTTCCACTAGATGATTCTAAGGTCGATTTTCGGGTTATGGAGCTCGCCAACACTTTGGTGGCAAACGGACAGACATTCGGTGGTTGGGGGTCAACACTAGAAGGACTCAAAGAGTTTTTCCAATTTATCTGATGTTAAATAAATCAAGTAAGAGCTGTCAGAGGAATCTCTATTTCAGCTCCAGCCAACGAGACAACAAGGGAAATCCTCACAGCAAGGAGGAGATGCGAACAATATACACGCCACAATACACCAGGAGGCTGCTTTTCCTTATGAAAGATTTTTCCTTCACCTTCAACTCTCTCAGAAGCACAAAATCTGCTGTATTATTCCCTAACTCAACACATCCACATGCTCTTTACTGTATCTTTTGTCATTTGTGATGCAAACAAATATTGCACAAACAGCTTGTTTCTTTTCTTGGGCCATTTTCAAAAAGTCAGCTGTGTTTCCTATGTGTGTTTTCTGTTAAAAAAACGTGGTTTTATCAGCGACCCAGTCAGGTGACCAGGTCGCTGTCAGGTCATGTGGTGTGTGATGATCAGTAACAGTCTCTCAAGTAGAAGACAACCAGTCATGTAGTCTGAACAGACAAGAGATCACACAACTCAAGAAATGGAAGGCTTTGTTACATCATGGGCAAATTTTGTTTCATTATTTGCTTACTTTATGATAAGAACACACACATATCTATCTATCTATCTATCTATCTATCTATCTATCTATCTATCTATCTATCTATCTATCTATCTATC
>JAOWBL010000004.1:4447961-4470387 GCA_028564865.1 Zenarchopterus dispar | reverse complement strand
TCTATCTATCTATCTATCTATCTATCTATCATCTATCTATCTATCTATCTATCTATCTATCTATCTATCTATCTATCCATCCATATATATATATATATATATATATATATATATATATATAGAGAGAGAGAGAGAGAGAGAGAGAGAGTATATTCTTTTCATACCAAGTTGGCTAATTTATCTATATCTGAGCTTTAGCACAACTATTCAACATTTCTGCAGGCTGAATTATAGTTTACAAAAAGGTTCCAGCCTCTTGATGTTATTTTTGTGACTCTCTTAAGTATTTTCTTCTAAGAGTTGTTTCACTGTGATCGCGTAATCATTTAAGTACCAAATTAATCTTATTCTTTCTAAACCTTACATTTAAAGCTTTGCTTTTATCATCGATCAGTGCTTCCCATCTTTTTATCTTTGCCACTCTTCCCTTTGTTGTGTATTTTAAGGCATTAAGTAGCGTATATTATCTTTGCTCCTAACGCATAAACAAACAGACTTGGATTCTAGCTGCACCTGCAGTTAATGAACAGATTTCAGCTTGGATCACGCATATCTATACTGGAAATATATTCATATTGTGTAAAGATATATAGACACACAAAACAAAACATTGGAGCCATGCATAAGTACTTGAGGAAGAGCTTTATTCAAAATCCCTTATCCTGCTGTGGGGCTTATTGAAATGGACAGACAACAAATAACATCTGGCTGAGTGATACACTTCCTTGTAGAAGGATTAAAAGTTTCATTCAGCGCTGCAGCCTTGGACACAGTGACTCTCTTTTAAAAGTGCCCAAGTCAGTTTAAATCCACAAATCAGTGCAATCTGAATACTAAAAACAAAGCAAAGGTATGCATTGGAGATACTCTGATAACTCAGCAGTGGTGGGACTACCTCGGAGCAAAAGTAACGTAGGAGGAGGGCATGGCCTTTTCGTCGGAATAACAATGAGAACAATGGGATGTCAGGAGGTTAAGGATGACAGTTAATGCAGTTTTTACATATCCACACACTTTTGTGGGTGTGGTGGCTCATCACATGGATCTTAACCAGAGATCGACTGTTCATTTAACTCCTGCTGAGATGGAAAACCGTTTATATTTCTTTTTTTTTTTTTAAGATATTCAGCCTTTACACTTGGAGAGAAAATTGCAAAGATATTTCGACTTGATTGCCTTTGCAATACGACAATATTTTCTGCTGAAAGCCTTTCCTCAAAGGAGCAGAGATGGAGGAAAAATGATGATCTCCTTCTGGTGCAGATGAATGAATGTTTTATGGATGGAAGGATGAAAAAGAGATGAGCCATCGCCTGGTCTCTGTGCTTATATTACGGTTTTAAAATATTGTTTTCAGCTTGGAAAGTTTAGTCTATATCCAGTCTGACTCTGCCTAACACCCTCATTTACAAAGGAAGCTATACAGCACAAGTGTCTGAGTTTTTCCAACAACCTACTTCAGCGGGTAATTTCGTCTGACTGCAGTGAACATAAGAGCTTTATAGACAGAAACGTAAGAGCTGATAACGCGATACCAAAGCTGTTCATTTCAAATATTAACACTTATGTTCAAATGAATTCACTTTTAATTGTTTGAAATGTCAATAAGCAAAGAGGCTTGAAATCTGTTGTGCGGTAACCAAAAATCAGCTCTTTTAAATCTACTTGCTGCCGGCCAAGGTCACTGTCTCCCAAGCTGAATGACCGTAACACAAGAGATTTGTACATTAAATCTCTCGGGATGGAATAATGTGTGCAAGATAAGGTCACTCAGTGGGAATAGATAATACGCACAGACTCTAACAGCAAGAAGTATCAGCGTTTGCAGGTAATGAGAGTTGACTTTGGAGTCACTTTCATTCCCCAACTTAAATTCTGTCATTGCAGCTGCTTCGGTGACCAGAGCTCATAGTCGAGGTTTATGCGGCGCCCCTCGATACATGCCTTTCTATTGTGGATCAAGTCTGAGATAATTAGCACAAGGGAAGGCAACACCAGTCCTCTAGTTTACACTGTAGAAAAGTATTTTAAACATTTTGTGCACTTCACAATCTCTGGGCTTCACTGGTGATAACATTGAATTATATAAATATGTTCTATGGAGAAGTGCTAAGTCTCAGTGGTCTCCACAAATGCTGAAGTGCGTTTGGTTTGCCAAAATCAGCAGCTTGGCTGGAGGTGTGCACTTCCTGGAAAAAGAAGAAAATGGCAACGGAGCTGGTAGACGGAGGAGAAGATGCCTCGAGGATGATCAGACAAGTCTTGGCTTCAATAAGAAAAACCCCTTCATCACTCACACAGTGAGTCACGAGCGATCCAGCACGTGGGTGAACTTGTTTCTTTGTTAACGATCAAGAGAAGATTTCATGACCAGAACCTCAAAGGATTCACTACAATGTGGAAACAGAGAGCACTCTAGAAGATAGTTTTATGGCTGTATCTCCTACACAGTTCTGTCAAGACTGACATCGATCTATTCATCTTAAAACTGAGACCAGGCATTTTTAATGTTGTATTCATTATTCGGTTTTAAATTGCATCTTCAGAGGCACAAAGCCTCGAGTTAAATGGGTTGTTGTTTAAGTAGTGAGTATTTGCTCTGTATGTATGTAGATAGCCTTACAGAGTTTTCTTTTTCACCATATTGTTGGACATTTCTTGTATTTACCTTAAACAGTATATCTACTTATCCTTTAGTGTGACTAGTATGTGTTTCTTAAAGGAAGAGTATGCAACTGTATGTGATTTCTAACCCAGAACCCTGTTTGTCACATTTATTGAGTATCCTATCACTATCTCATGAGTACGTGGTTAAAAAAACAAAAAAACAAAAAACAGTCCTTGCACAAAAGAAACAGTAGGGGAAGCCTCCCACAACCATTACAAATAATAGTCACCAACAGGATGTCAGGGTTGAGTTGGTATATTTGGATGGGGTGTTTCATTATTCTCAGGGAGCACTGGATTATATGTTTGTTTCAAATATAAACAGATTTCATCCAGAGGTCCCTAACCCCACCTTTAAGTAGCCCATTTTGTGCTTATTTACAGATTCATATTTGTTTTTTGGTGATTCACTAAAGTGAGGAGCACAGTGACTTGGTGGCTCCCTCACAGCTGAGAAGGTTCCTGGTTCAAATCCTGGCAGGAGTCTTTCTGTGTGGGGTTTCCATGTTCTCCCTGTACTCGTGTAGGTTTTCCCAAAGTACTCCAGCTTCCACCCACAGTCCAGAAACATACATGATGTGCTAATCAGTAATTCTAAATTAGCCGGAGGAGTGATGGTGATTGTGTGTGATTGTTTATCTATATGTGGCTCTGCGATGGAGTGGTGACCTGTCCACGGTGGGCCTTTGCATTTTATCCAAAGAGAGTTGGGAAAGGTTCTTGCAGATCCCTCTAACCCTAAGTAGGAATAACGGGGTATGAATAATGGATGAATGGATGGCTTTGAAGGCCCTACTACCCTAAAGTCCAGTTTGCCTTGTTGGTCAGTTAATGGGCCCAGGTTGATGGAGAATGAGGCACTTTGTTTTTGTTTTTGTTGTTTAAATGCAAACCAAACCAGTATTTATACAGGCCCTATGCTGGTATGTTTCAAGGTAACATGATTAAGTAAGCCATTGAAGCCTGGACAACTGCTCAGGAGAGAATAACTTTTCTGCTAACCTTGGGTTGCATAAGCACGAATGTAAATGCTCTGAATACTTTATTTATACCGAAGGAACACGCACACGTACACAAACCTTTTCCTAAACTGAATCCCCACATGTCAGTTTCTTCTCGGCTCCCATCTGCTTACTAATTTCATTTCTGATACTCTTCAGAAAAAAAAAAAAAAATCCCAAAATAATTATTCAATGAGATTCCAGCAGCACAGTTCCCCCTCTCCTCCTCGAAAATATGGATTGCATGATATGCAAAACACACCTAATTTTCCAAAAGGCAGGAGTCAAATTCGTCCGCAGCCTTAAGCCAAAAACAGAGATGTGAGCAGAGAGCTGAAGAGGAGCAGAGCGTCTTGCTCGCCACTGTTTGCGGACTCATCTTGCAGATATTTAAGGTCGAGGGTGGGCAGCTCCCAGCAGTGCTAGCACGCCTTGATCACGCAGAACTGTGGATGGGGGCAATTCATTTTCACAAAGAGGGAACACAGCAGAGGCAAGGCAAGAGTCACTGAGGAACTCCTCGGGGAGCTGAGCTGCATGGTGGAGCAAATAGAGAGGCAGTGAAGATGAAGGAATGATGTATTTTATTTATTCTATTCATTTCATAGCATTGGAAGACCAATGACAACCTCTGTGGCTTACTTTCTGCTGACTAGGGTCTCATTTTACAGAGCTATTGAGATTTTTTGAACCAGTCCCAGCTGCTACAATGAGGTTTAGTTGAAGTGGCTTCTTTTCTAGCAGCAGTAAAAAAAAATAAAAAATACTCTTTAATATTCCTCATACCCACTCACTTTTTTTTTTTACTCCTCACTTTCTCCACATCCACTGCCTGGTCCTGTCTGGGTCGTGATGTTTTATTTGGGTTTTTTTTTTGTATTTGCTTATTTTTTTTAAATTAAAATACCAGTGGGCATCCAGAGTGAAGTGGCTGAGTGACTAAGGGAGTGGGAGTTCTGAAGCCAGATGGATACAAATCTGAGAGTCCTCACTGTCCCTGCTTGAAAACTCGAGGCTCGGCCGCTGCTGAGCCGTCCTCGTAGCTCCTTCTGAAACATTTCTCTCCTTGTACATTCAGCCGAGGGAGTCCTCTTTATTTCCAGCATCTGTGCCGTGATGAGAAACACCAGCTAACTAGGCCACTGCATAATAAGCAAGAATAGCAGCAAAGTAAAGTGTATGAAAAAAAAAGAAAAAAGAGGGAGAAGAATCAGTTCATGAGGGGAATGCTTACCCAACAGATAACTGCTGACAAAAGTAAATCAGCAAGCAAATATTTTCTTTATTCCTTTATTGCAGATGCATTCATTTATTATTGCTTACCTCCACCTATAGCTTTCGCAAAAGTGCATCACAGTTCACATCTCATTTTGGTAGCGAAGCCCCTGAGCTATGCTGGCATGTGACTGACGATGCACCTTGCTGACTTTTCCTGCGGTGTGTGTCAATTGTAGCCCTGAAATCCGTGCTGATACTGCAAAGTTTCTGTAACGCTCAGCATTTCCACACTTGATTTGCTTTGTTAAAAGCTTCATTGAGGTTTACTCTAAGATGCCAGATGTGGGATTCATCAATGATACGTCTCACACTAGCTCTTTGTCATACGAAACACTGCACATTACTTTGATTTCTTCTCAAGCGGCGTATGATCACTGATAGTTTCATTTATCAAACGATACTGAGCAGTCCTTTTATTTTATAACTCAAGCTGTTTGACATGCACATTCACTTTCTTTTAAGCTTTTTTTTAATCCTTGACCACAATTTTCATCACTCAATTATATAAAAGAGAGAAACAAATAATGTATAAAATACGTTTTAAAGAACGGGAGCAATGGAAGATGGTGTTAGAGTGAAACAAATTCCCTCCTTTTAACTAAGAAGCCCAACCTGACTCACTTCCTAAGTTTTATTTCTTCATGTTTTAGTATTTTTTACTCTTCTGTTACTTTTGGTTCAGTCGCAGTTTGGTGGTGTTTTGGCACTGGCTTGACACTTGTAATTATCTACTAATAACATGCCAATTCATGTCAAATGATTGAAGCCCATGTGATGTGAAGGGATTACCGCCTGCCTTCTACTTTTAATGTAATCCCGACATTTGACATGTCATTTTAACTATGTAAATACTCACACAACTGGTCAAAATGTGCATTAGTGTCCTAGAATTTACCAGTAATTTATACGGCAGGAAACACCAGGAGACGAGGTCGTCAGATGTGTTTTATTCAGTCTGTGTTAGCTTATGTTTAGGCAAAATAAACTTCATGGTTAGGTTTCAGAAATATGCAGTTTAGGAAGCCTGATGTTACCTGGAAAACAATAAAGTCTGATTTTATTCCAGCTTCCTCTGAAGTTTTCAGTCTCTCTAACTGAAGCGGATGTTTCCTCAGCACTGTGAAGATGGACTGCCTAAATGTAACAAAACTGTAATCAAATGACAAAAGTAGTAAAAGACAAAAGTCCTATGTGATGAAATATCACAAACTGATAACAGTCCAAGTCATGTCATGTTATTTTTTTCTCTAACTCTAGATAATACAAGAAATATATGCTTTCATTCTCCAAATATGGAACTCTAAAAGTTCAAATATAGACCTAAAGCAAACAAGAAAAGTCAAATATACATCACCCTCCCACCCCATTTTTTTCCTTGATAATTACTCTATAAAACACTTCATAAAACCAGAATCCGTGGGAAAAGCATGTTGCCATGCCTTGTGCCAGATGTTAACACGTTACATGTTTTAGCATCACATCAGTGGCCGTTTGATATCAGAATTAAGACGAACACTCTTGTTATCTAATGTTGGCTGCTTTTGTAATATTGCAGAGTGCTAAATGAAATGCAGTCCCCCTGATAAGTCCACTTGCAAGAAACTCCATAACTTTTGCTTGTTTTCAAATGACTGAACTACTCTAATATAACAACTTGCCATTGTGTCGCATTCATAAGTGTTTACAATGTTTAAACAGAGTAAAAGGATGGCAGCTGCAGCCAAGCAAGGAGTGGGAGGATGGGGACCACTTTGCATTTTCAGAGATCTGTGTCTTCTTTATGAACTTCTAAATAAACCATTTTAAGAGATGAGGCAGTTATTTTCAATGGAAGCTTTTATAATATGAGATATTGATGTACTGTGATTACTTTTTAGGGTCGTTTTCTTCAACCCTGGTCCTCAGGGCCCACTGTTGTACATGTTTTAGATGTTGCTCTGTTCCAATACACCTTCTTCAAATTACTGGACCATTGACAGTGTAGACCTTGATGATAAGCTGATGGTGATCCAATCATTTAAATCAGTTATGTTGGAGGACATCAGTGCCTAAAACATGTAAAACTGTGAGGACCAGTGTTGAAGACCACTTATAGGGGTTTAGTCAATGCCAAGAGAGTTTCAGGTATAACATCAAGCTGTGTTCATGACTTGTTCCTGCTCCAGCAGAAGTATCCACACAAGGCCAAACATATCCCTGTTGTGAGTTTAAATCATGGATTGTATAAAAGCAACTGGAAAAACCCTCTGTGATGCCAATCACAGGTTTTCTGAGTAGTTCTAAAGGTAATTTTCAGAGTCCTGGCTGAACCCATATTGCCACCTAGCTCTGGGTAGCCCATGTCCACCTTAACTCTTTTACTAAAAGCTTACTTTTTTTCTTTAGCTTTGCTTAGATTATGCTAACCTTTGATGCCAAATAACATTTAGTTTACCTTGAACCTCTTGGAACTTCTCCATCTATTTTGGTTTCAGATGTTGCTCGAGCTCCATCTGAGCTCATTCAGTTGCTTGCCGAATGGCTAAGGCTCGCCATGGTTGTCTATTTGCAATATGGCTAGCCAGGTTGGAAGGGTTGCCCCAAGAGCATCTTGGCCCCTGACCTGGATGCTTACAAGTGCCAACATGGCTAAGTCTTTGACTTCTAGAGCAGGTTGCCAGTGAGCTCCTAAACATCTAGCTGGCCACACTCCAGCTGGAAATCCTCAGCTGTGGGCAAAAGTTGCAGCTGATATCTGCTCCAACCCAGTCACCTTCACCCCCGGACCCTTCAAGGCCACTCAAAAGCCCTTTCCGACTGTCTAGTAGTATAAATAACAGCATAACAAGCTCTATCATCTTTAAATTTTAAAGAAAGTTAAGCTTTCTATCTGTAGCCTCATACTCTGAATGCATTGCTGTCTGCTTACTCTGTCTGGTGTAATATTAAGCATTGCTCAATTGAATTGTGGGTTCCAAGTAGTGCTTCTGTCCGAAGTTGGGGAACTTTCAAGATCTAACACTTCAACACATACATCAGTCAGTCAAATTGTGGCTAAACAGCAAGGGCTAGCAGGTGAAATCGTACATGGGGGAGGGACAGTGTCAGAGTACACAGCTTACTTGTGAAGCGTACAGTAGTGAAGTATGTTAAATTTAATGTCATAACAGGCTGTAAGTATGTTTATTACTGTTGTAAAGCTGGATATTTTAACATGACTGTCAATGGAAATTGACTTGGTTTTGGAGCCCTAGTGGTCATTCAATGAACTGCAGTTTTCTGTACTCCTGCAATAGCTTCAGCTTTAAAAACCAGATGTTGTTTAAATACAAATAACTAACAGCTTGCTGCATTCTCTCTGTCTGTCTGTCTGCAGTGTAGAGCATGACTTCCGTCTGCAGGAGGGGCAGGTGGTGCGCACATGGAAGGTGGGCGACCCTCCAGAGGGCTCACCACAAACCCCCACTCCCACAACACCTCATCATCAAGACTCCCCACAACCCGTGCAACCTCCTGCCACCACCAAGAAGAACAGAAAGAAATGCTTCTGGTTCCTCTGACCACAAGAGGATTAATCAAGAGACATTTTGATTTTATAATGCACTGCTCACCCTTCTTTTAAAAAAAATACAGCAACACTTGACTATGGGGAATTGTTTAAAAAAAAAACAACAACATGAAAATGAACTGGAGGATTAAAATGTAAACCTAAAGCTGTAGGAGGAAGATGAACAAAAAAAAAAAAAAGGTTATGATTTTGTCTATTCTGTTGGAGCTGATGAGAATAGTTTGGACTGAACATGTTGTTGCTGTTGTTTTAACTGCTTCTTCAGCACTTACAGATTTTATATTGGTGCAGGAAAGAAAAAATGCTGAAGTGCAATAAAAGCAAAAGTTTTGTCCACGATATGAGTAACAGTAAGGAAGCAATTAGGAGATATAAAGAGAATATGTACTGTCAAGAGGCTCAGATAGGATGGAGCATATTTATAAAAGATTAAATTAATAGAATTTATAAGTGAAGTGAGGAAGAGGCAGAAAAGAAGGATTAACTTCCATTAATGGACTGATGAGGGTCAGAACACCAGCTTTTATACCCAGAGACATTTAAAAAAGAATTATTATGACCCGTATTTAAAACTTTTAATATACTGTAATTGATGAAAAACTACTACAAGTGTCTACATGTACATACAGCACACACACAAATAAATAAACTGACATATTTGCATAGAGAGCATATGTGAATTAAGAAAATGGTGAACTGAGTTCTGTACATATCAGAGCTATTCTGCTTGGATGCTTTATTTCAGATATGGATTACTGCTCCATAAAAGTATTTTACCACAGCTGCCTGATGTGTGTTGTCATTCAGGTTCAACACTTTTTAAGCCATTAACGGTGGAAAGTGGATGAAGCACTTCAATAAAGGTTCTGCTTTATTAAAGGTACATTATCATTATCTGCAATTTTTTTTTTTAATCAATTCTGTTCACTTCTTCTGGCTTTGAGTTGTAAAATGAAACCTTGACAAAGAAACTGAAGGCATAATTTGACTTTTAGTGGGACTGAAACCAACTTAGAAAATAATCTTGGGAATCCAACAAGACATAGCTTAACATGCAAGACAGACTCACTCCAGAATGTTATAACTATTATATCACAAAATGCAGCAGTCTCACAATAAAGACTCAAAGATTGTTAAATTGCTAGACTTTCTGGGCTCCAAAATTACTGCGTGGTTGCATCTGCCTTCTGAAATTTGTAACATCTATACATCTGCCCACACAGCATGTCCATGTGGGTCCCATTTGGATAAAAAGTGGGTTACTGGGGTACAGAATGGGCTTGAGCTTGAAACAGGGTCCCCTATACTTTGATTGATTGGACCCCAATCATGGTGGGTAGGTAGGGACACCGAGGAACCAAACAAACTCTCATGGGACACATTTTGTAGCCCACGCTGATCTCACATGGGCCCACATATAAATTCAGGTTGGGTTATTTTACATGAAACTATCCCGCATGATCAAAACTTGTTATACTCCAGAGAAATCAAATTTGAGCCCCATCCATCCATCCATCCATCCATCTGCAAAGGTATTTGGAAAGATTTTAGTCACAATTGACCATCTTTGGCCCTTGATTGTCACAAACAAACAAAAGTTGCCAGATGATTGTTGATTTCCAGGAAAATGTTAAGGATTTTAAAGCTGAATGTAAGAAACAGAGGTTTTTCAGTCCTCTGATGGCGGCTCAGACAGCCCACTTTCCTAGACACTCCAGGGCAAGTCTCAGGAAATTAAGCCTCAGCTGTTTGATGGCTGTGAGAAGCCCCAAATATTACTACTTAGTAATTCATGACACACATAAGCTGCTTCTATGAGGCTCTGAGGTGGTATGAGATCCTGGCCTAAATTAATTCCAAACTTTGCAGAGTGTTAGCTCTCAGTTTGTTTGCCTGCTTGGTTGGATTTGTACAACTACCGCCAGCTTCCTCTTCGCCTCAAATAATGCACTCAAAAACAGACTGTTTTGTTTTTGTTTGGGAGGACTTTCTGGAGAGACTAGATGTTTCAGGCATCCATGTCAGGCAGCAGTCCTCCATGTGTTTGTTCTTGTAACTTCATGGATTTTTTTTTTGTTTGTTTGTTTTTTTAACTCTTCTGGGCTTTCGAAATATGAGAACACGTATACATGAGAATGCACACACGCAAGAGCTTGTTCGACAGGGTTCAACAGGTTCACTGACTTAACTCTGACCCGCTGTGCTGCACTGAGGTGAGGAAGCCGAAAAGCTTTTGCTGCACATACTGCAGCTTCACAATAAGCACTACATTCGCACATAAAGCCCCTTCGCACACACAGCGGCACACACAATCTCACTGCCGGCACATTGTTCTCAGACCTGCACAATGCATTATCTCCCACACAGTTGCTCCTCTCTTGATCACAACCGGGCACATGCTCCATCCTGGTAGCTCTGTGTGTGCCATGCTACGCTGAGAGGAGTGTGGAGTTGTCAGTCATTAATCTGCTACAGCACAGCCTGTAATCCCGATGACAGAGCGGAGCGGGTTTACAGACGGCAGAGAGGATCTGAGCCCGGCCTAGAGGAGGGAACAAAGGAGCCAAGGAAGACTGGCTTTGAATCCAGAAAGAGAAAGGAGGTGCATGCAGGTGTTTATGTGTGTACAGCATTTCTGGGGTGAGGCAGGTATAACTATTTTGTCAGCATTGCTGCGACGCTGCTCCAGAATGCTGGCACACACAAATTGAGAAAAGCTTCACATGGAAAGCAACTCTGGCTTGCCGGGGTGCGAAACTGACACATCAGATCAAGCGGCTCAGATCCAGACTGGTCATTAGGAAGCTCTGAGGAGTCACAGAAGTCTGCAGAGAGAGATAAAGAACAAGCTTATTTAGAGGATTCTTCAAAAATAAAAAATAAAAAAACCCATCAGTGGTCAAAGTTGGCTCACGCAATTCGGTGCAACATCAGTCGAAGCTCTGCTGAAAATGAAGGATGAAAAAAAATAACCATGTCTCGGAGCATCAACAAGCATGCATAATGGCCGTGTGAAAACAGCTACGACTTCTCCTGCATGCCGACGGGAAGCTAATACCGCATGAGTCATTGATCATAGGCTACTATAGACATATTATGTTTCACTTTGCCACATTACAACCAAAGAGGTCATTTTACAGTCAATCAGACCGAGAAGTCAGAGGTGTTGCCGCCTGTCCTCCCAGTCTGGCAGCAAAACAATATTTGTTTGAAGCCTATAAATGTGATAAATGATGAAACATATGTCTATTCTCGATCACTTAATGACGATGCTGATAAACAAGCCCCCAAAGTCACGATACTTGAAAGAAATGTCTTTTCTTTCAACTCACATACGAGCCTCATTAGTGACCAAATAAAAGAAAAATCTGGACTGAATGAGGAGGACTAGGATAGTGAAAAGAAGAGCGTGCACATGCAAACACCCACACAGACTGAGACAATGCCGAGGCACGTTCTCAAACTAAAAGGAACATTCTGGAGTCAAAACAACCGCAGGTCTTTAAGTAGTTTATAAGAACTTTTGTTTGGGACCAAAATGACATAAATCAAAGCAGTTTTGAGTTATAATGGAATATGGGTTTGCAGCAAGATGGCAATCAATATTGGCCCAGGGGGCAAAGGAGCTACGCCAAAATAAACAAGACTCACAAAGTCATTCCACTTAAGTGATAGTGTGGGGTCCATACAGACAAAGCAAAGTAATTTTAATTTTGTATGTATACAAAAAGTATATAAAAAGGACTGTTTGTACAGGATAGTGCAAATAACAGCAGTGCAATGAAATGGGGTTTTAACATGGCAGAGCAGGACAAATAGTAGACCGTGGAGGTAGATTTGTAGTCAGAGAGGTTGTGGTAGACTCAGGTAAGATGCTGATTGGCCGGTCACAGCGATGCAATGGATGAGTAGGGTGAGAGTGCAAATTACCCAGTGAAATCAGTTCCACTATCAGATCGATATGGGTGATGCAGTCACAGAGACATGAGGGGTGGAGTAGGGATGTGTGGCAGGTGTTATTTGAAGGAAGCATCAGGAAGTTCCGGGTTCTGACAGCTTCAGGGAAGAAGGTGTTACAGAACCTTGCAATGCGGGTCCTGATGCGGTTCCAGAACCTCCTGTTTGATGGCAGTGGGTCACATGCTCTTTGTAAGGGGTGGGCAAAGGCTCTGTGAACACAACATGTCTGGAGGATGTCATGGATGACAATGAGGGAGACCCCTATGATCTCCTCAGTTGTTCTCACGGTCCACTGCAGGGTCCTTGACCCAGTACCGTTCGGTTCCTGAACCCCACAGTGATGCTGCTGGACAGGATGATCTCCACACCACCTTCTCTATAGAAGGTGGTGAGGATGGTGTTGGAAGTTTGAGAAAGAGGCTACGAACTCATTTTCTTTTGACAGGAGTTTGTGAGACATTGACTTGTATGGGCTTATGACAACATGGCAGCGACCAGACAGAGATGCTCCCACATTAATTGCCATTTGCTGCCATCACATACTTAGTTTTGATCCCCGAACATGGTTCACACTTCTTACCATCTAATAATAGACCTTGGGACTGTTTAACCCTGGAGTGTTCCTTTAAGTCTTCAGATTACACAGACATCACGTGCAAATGCACATGTCACTGGGAAACGGTAAATAATGAATGAAAAAGTTCCCACTTCCAGTTGACCCGCCAAGTTTCTGAGTCAACTGCGACAGCTGCAGATAGGTTTAATAAAATATGAACTAAATTCTCCCATGACACTGCCGTCAGTGATGCAAAAAAGGGCAATGAAATGTAAATACGCCATGGCTGGGCTGAGGAGGAGGAGGTCGCCAAAGCACAGAGCCGCAGCACAAAGAAATGCGATTAGATACTCATATGTCACATCCCTAACAAAAAAAAGAGAGGAAAGCATAATTCATCATTGCTTTGTTTCGAATATCTTCCCAAACCAGAAAAACCTCAGAGCAGACACACAAGATTTTAAGAAAAAGGGGTGATTATTGACAAAGCCCCTGACTAGATTCATTTTTGGTGGAGGTTCAGAATAGTGAGAAGAAGAAAAAAAGCCCAACTGTGTATAATTGGGGCTTTGGAGGAACATCTACATGGGAGCTGGGGTGTTTCATTAGTTTCTTCTGAATTCTTAACTTGTAATGATTTTGTTCAATGCTTCTGCCATGGAAGATACAAGAACTGGTGAGGGTTTTATCTGGTTGATGCTATTTTCCCATCCCTGTTGCCAAATGATTAAACTCTATTACATGGCTCTTTCTAAACTAATTAAAAAAAAGAAATTCATGCCTCAAGAATGAGTTTTAGAGAGCGGTAATTGCTATTTTACACCAGAGAGTCAAATCAAACATTCCACAAAGGAGCCAGATATTTTGGAAACAAACTTTGGACTCAAGAAAGGAGTCATTATTGAGAATTCTCCTGCATTTTAGGCACGAGTGATTTACTTCAGATCCTGAGGCCATTGCCTTGGGGACCCTGTGATGGCCACACAGGTTGATCTTTTTTCAGTATCTTTCACTATCTGTGTGGGTTTTGCAGTTCTTTGATTCAGTTTCAGATCAGTTATATGCATTGTCCACATGATTTATGTATCTCTAAAGACTAAAGACACCTATACATGTCAAGTTCTGCATTTTATGCATAATGCTGCTGCAGCTTTGAGTCCTTTTCCATTCAGTCCTTAGTCACCCACAAAAAAAAAAAAAGGCCACTTGGTGCATCACTGCTTATCTCTGTCATTTAGTTTTCATAAAATGCGTATTTTATAGATTCATTCATGTTCTTGATTAGATTTAGCACAATTAAATTCGATATTTTGTTTGTTTGTTTGGTTTATGGTGTCTCATCCTTGTCCACCGGCTCCAGCTCCAACGGGTCTATTTACATTATAACCTTCATTCTTTGTTCGCGTCTCAAGTAGATAAATGGTTAAAGATTCAAGCCATGTGTTTGTGTTATGTGATCGTCCTTGAATGTTCCTTCATAAATGTTTTCAGTGGAAATGCAACATGCTTGTCTTCACACACTTTTACTTCATAAACATGACTTCTTTTGGTAGAAGTCAGAACATTCATGTTATAACATATGCTTTTCTGGTTGCTTTAGTCTGTTTGCTGATGCTCCAGCTTCCAGAGAATAAAGTCATGCTTGAATGAATTCAAAGCAAATGTCACATGCTTCTTGCTCGAGATAAGTCCTTTGCCGTCTTTTCTTACACAGATACCAGAAACATATTTTCTCACATGCTCCTAAAGGGAGCAAGCCTAGAAATAGTTTCAGTGCTTTCATCCGAGTTTTTGATTCTGAAATCTATCTCTCGCACCTCCCCGGCCTCCATCTGCATTTATTTATTAATATTTATTTAAGCTTTATTTGTACTGGGAAAAAAGCATTCTGCATTAACAAACACAGAACGCCATAACATTTATCCTTTAAGCTACATTGCAGTGCCTGCCCTCAGATTGAACTTTCATTTACATAAAATTTAGTATAAAATACATAATTGTGATCTTCGTTCTTGCAGCGTTTGTTCAGACACACTGAATTGTTCAAATTCTGTATTGAGGCCTCTGTATTGAAGGATTTCCAAGTGTAAATTAAAGTCTCAGGGACAGTCTGCAATGTGCTCGCTCACATTTCACTGCCAAGGATGTATGAAGATGCTTGTTAGACTGAATTTGACACAAAAACTTGATTAAAAAACTTTTTTTTTCACACTTAGATGCTTGAATATAAGAATAACCCTTTCTTACACTTAATTAAGCACACACTAAAGCATATATGCAAACATTTGCAGGTCATAGTGCTAATTATAACCAAAATATCACTAAACTGATAACTCACATGTCCCATAAAAACACGAAAACATCTAAACAACCATTTGGGCCTGCATATGTATCAGGATGTTGATCCAAACCCATATTAGAGGATTATTTCATATTTTGTTCTGTGCCATGGGATGTATCAATTATATTTAGAGATATATTTCAGCTTCTCTTCAGCCACCAGACAGTAGGATATATCACTGTTAAGTCCTGCAGATATATCATTAACCCCATTCACGCAGCCAGTTCATTAAATGTCTGTAATGCCTTCTTTCCTCCTTTTGCCGAAGAGCAGGGTATTTTGTTGCATACAGTAACAGCCTTGTTTCACCACGTAACAAAATAAATTTATTCAGTGTTGTGCCAGTGCCAGTGCCCACTTAAAAAGAAAGCGGAGACCAGAGATATTAGAAACTTTAGAATTAGAAAAGCAAATTGTCTTCGAATGTAGAACCTCCCGCCAGAAGGACAGCACATCGATCCCTCGCGCCGTCATGTGTCGACGTGCCCTTGAGCAGGACACTGAATCCCCCCACACTGCAAAATCCTGTTACTAAAGGGTCACAAGCCAGTGTTCTCATGGAGCTGATCCCAAGCTCAGATAAAGTGGGCTGGCTGTGTCATGAAGGGGGAAACCTCTGATTGCTCAATCAGCAGAACACAATGATCCGCTGTGGTGACCCCTAAAGAAAGACGAGAAAAAACTTCTGCATACTTCTTTTACAAGGTCATGTGCGGAGAGGTTGAACAATTTTGGTTTGTTCTTTTTTAATCATACTCTTTCTTTCTCTGACAGCTACCGGTTGTTTTTTCCAGCCATGTGCAACATGGCTTTCAGTACCACGTTGTGACAACACCGTAGAGTCCAGTTTGTTCGTGCCAATCACGCTGACAGCTGGGATCACGTCTGCCCAGCCTTTTCAGCTACCCCTCAAAAGTATCCAATTGTTCTATTTAGCAGTTTGAAGCCGCAAAAATAAATAAGTCAGCAAAAAGTATTAAATCTGCTCTGCGTGAGAGAGTATTCAAGTTGTGGAAAAGTAAAGTTCCCACCCTGCCGTGTCATGCAACAAGCGCTAATGATGCCAAACAACAGACATTATTAAAAAAAAAAAAAAGCAGAACATTTTGAACAAAGAATAGCAGGAGTTCAAGCCAATGCTGCCTGCAGGGCAGTCAGTGAGCTCATGAACAAGTTTGACAATTATTTTCAGGGGAATATAACACTGTTTTAGAGGGGTTTTCTGAACATCAAAGTCAGGCTCTCCGAAGACATGTTAGATAACTTCAAAGTCTTGTGACTGCTTTGCCAAGAGGTGCTTTTCCTTTGTTTTGTTCTGCTAGTTTGTTTTGCTCTCCATTGTATAGTACATGATACCAACTCTGAGTGCATGTTACATCATGAAGCTGTTCTTTGTAATTTACCAGTCAAGGAGACAATTGACACTGAGTATGTCTTTAAAGACCAAACTGTTCTGAAAGGTAAATATCCAAGACAGCGTCCTTTGAAGATGTTTTTTTTTTAAATTATTTATTGGGATGATAAAATTGTATTTCACAGTTTTGTCAGTTATATTTAAACACTCAACAGATTGTAATTTATATTTATTCCTAACATTGTTCATAATCTAAGCTGATGAATTGAACAGCACCAGTGATCCTAAAGAAGGTTTCGCTATTAGATGAAAACTAGGGAACAGTATCCCCCATGGAGAAGAAAGCTAGAAGTCTAAATCAAGACAACAAAGAGAGATGTAAGCCAGCTATCAGAGCAGCAGAAAGTCACAATGAAGGAAGAAGTTTCTATAAATTAGAACAAAGTTTCCATACCTGAAGCTCTAGAGACTGTCAAACATAGACCCCGAGGTTTGGCTTCCAGCCTGAGAAGGTACAATAAAGTAGAAAAGGCCAGGAGACTAAACAGGATAAAGCACATGGAAGAAAGCTGCATCCAATAATGTCAGTTATTTTGCATTTAAGAGCTGACTGTAACCTTCTCTCAGAACAAGAACCAGAAAGCGTCACAGAGGAGAATAATTCTCAAGCATGAAAAGATGGACAGCACCAGACCTTGACATGGTGCATACCATACCATGCCATGCCATACCATACCATACCATACCATACCATACCATACCATACCATACTACACCATACCATACCATACCATACCATGCCATGCCATACCATACCATACCATACCATACCATACCATACCATACCATACCATACCATACCATACCATACCATGCCATACCATACCATACCATACCAACTTTATTCATGAAGCATTATAAAACAACCACAACTAAAACAAAGTGTTGCACACAGTTGAACACTAGGAGACTATAAGAAACACTAAACAGATAAAAACATCAGACATCCATCCATTCATTTTCTACTGCTTTTCTTAGGTCAGGTCATGAGGGCAGCAGGGTAACCCAGATTTCCTTCTCCCCAGCCACTTCATCCAACTCATCTGGGGGGATCCCAAGGCGTTTTCAGGCCAGCCAAGAGACATAGTTCCTCCAGCATGTCCTGGGTCTTCCCTGGAGTCTCCTCCCAGTGGGACATGCCCGGAAAACCTCACCAGGGAGGCATCCAAGAGGCATCCTTACCAGATGCCATAAGCACCTCATCTGGCTCCTGTCAATATGGAAGAGCAGCTAAGATTAAATAAAGAATCTAAGTTTTGCTGAGGTCAAAAGCAAAAGAATAAAAATGGGTTGTAAGACAGGTTTTAAAAGTGGACAATGAAGGGGCATCTCTAATGTGCAAGGGCCGGTTACTCCATTGTTGAGGAGCAGCAATAGAGAAGGCCCTGCCAGAGAGGTAAGGTAGGCCAAGATCATTTAAATATTTAAAAACAAACAAGAATTTTAATATGAACTCTCTAACGCACAGGCAGCCAGTGGAGTGATGCGAGGGCAGGGGTGATGTGATCTCTTTTAAGAGTACCACTTAAAAGTCGTGCAGTGGTGTTCCGAATCTGCTGTAGACGAGAAAGCAGGGACTGACTCACTCCAACATAAAGTCCATTACAGTAATGCAAACCAGACAAAATGAACGAGTGGATCAATGTTTCAAAATGCTGCCTGGAAAGAAACAAGTTCACTTTTGATAAATGATAAAACAGGACTTAACAACATTTCTAATTTGGCCATCCAATTTAAAATCACTGTCCATCTTAAAACCAAGATTGGTAATAGTTGGTCCCACGTCAGCAGAGGTGGACTCACAGGGGCCACTTGGTCCAAACACTATTACCTCTGCTTTCCTCATTAAAATTTAAAATATCCAGGAAACCTATATGCCATAAATGTCCTCCAGCACAAAAGAAGCAGCCATTAATGGACAGGACACACCCACAATAATTAACCCAAGAGGGTGGTTCCATCTGACAACCTGCCAATTACCTGCACCTATCAGGTTTTCACTGTGGAAGACATCTGCAGGAGCCAATTTAAAAGATGATCACACAAGTGACAGTTGGGCTCTGTAGATGATTTGTCCCCACTGCTTGTCTCCATAGGAGATTATTGCAAAGAGAGGTCATGGATATTGGTTCTTATGTGAAGCAATAATCAATGACATGGATGGCATCAGTCTGTATGCCAAGGCTGAGTGAAACATTAACTCACCCAGCTGCTTCACCAGTTATATTTAAATATGCTCTAGACACATCAAAGAGGGGTAAAATTAGTATAACTGAATGGGTTAAACTACCAAAAAATAACAGCAGATGTTCAGAGTAGCTCCAGGTACCTTGGGGTCCCACAATCAAACGGCAGCTATGAAGAAGCTGCAAGGAAATCATCCACTATGAAGTAACTAAAAAGAGTAAATCAGATACTGAGAAGCCACTTGAACAGGAAGAAAAATGAATTCATATGCCCTGCTTATAATCAGATACCCCACTGTTATAAGAACCAGGGTGCAGGAGGACATGTCTTTAACACTGAGATACAAATGCTCCTTAGAATCTATGTAAGGAGGAACAACAACAACAACAATCCAGAAGACCACCAGGAAACTGGATATCATGATGAACGGCTATGTAAAAGTCTCAGCTAGTGGTCACCCAACAAGTAAAAAGAAAAAGAGAAGAATTGTCACGTATGATGTGAACCACTGGGAGAAGTCTTATCTTTGGCTAGAAAATGGCTGGTCTGAAAAACAGAACTGAGGGAGCAATCATGGCTGAATGTGGGTTGGAAGTCTGAAAGTGAAAGTGGGATATACAGTACCTCCAAGGGGGGATGGGAGAGGGGGAAAAGGAATGGAAAAGATCCTGTGAGACTTTCAAGTGAAGACTTTTATACTAGTGATGGCTGACCACTCAGAGATTGAGTTTGTTGACAAACCCCTGAAGAGTGCACATGTAGTATTACATGTAGTAATCCCAAGAGAAACCCACATGAAGAAGACGGGAGATGAAGAGCTCGAAAACGCCAAGGTTTAAAAGAGGGAGTGGGAAAAAAAGCAGAAAGAAAAGGTAACAGTCATGCCAGAGGCTGTGACGCCCAAAACAGGGAAAGTACTGTCATTCTACTATAGCTGGCTGCTGGTGGTACAATTAAACATTTCACATTAATATCTATCTAGATAATGTCTGATAGAAACTGCTGCCCCATCAGAAATTATCAGCTGTTGTGCTGCCTTCATTTCCCACAGCATCCAAGCAGAAACACAAGGATGATGCCTACAAGTCTCCTTAATTAGTATACGGCAGCATGCGGTACAGATACCATTATGAACCTCATCTACCTGCCGCCTATATACTAGGTCTCTGGTGGCATAATTATATGAGTGATGCTGCTGCATTAATTGGAATTACTACCACTGAAGATCAGTGTCTGTGTATATTATAGAACAATCACGGTGATGTTTGGCCTGCAGCCCGTTCAGGCAAAGTAAAGTCACAGCGTGCAAAGCAGAGTAAGAACCAGATCATAGCGGTTTTCATTTGTGAACGTGAAAACCATGACCTGCCCAATACTTTCATAGCATCACTTCACATTCCTTATTTTTATTGATATAACAACAACATGTGGAATGACTCATATTGTGTTTCAAAATTAGACAGGAAGGCGTAGATTTCAATTTTTTAAAAAAACCTGAACAAAGTAATTTTCAAAAAGACACAAAAAATGCTTGAAAAAGAAATGGGATACATCGGTGTGTTTTGAATTCCTCCTACAATCATGTCAACTGCAATTATTTGCAGTTTTTTTGTAATACAGCATTGTATAATATAACAAGCATGAATAATCTATTTTGACTATGGTTGAGAAGATTTGTAGTCTCAGTGGTATATGCAATAATTTAACAAGATGAAAAAGAACTATCCAACTTTGGAGATGACACAAATAGTTTAATTTAGTGCATTTCCTCCTCTTGTGCTTCTCCATTCATATCTTTATCCACAACAAGTAAATGTGAATGTTAAAAAGCACAAGTTTCTTTTTTCTTGTTTGTAAAAAATACTGCGCATGTTGGTTGCAAAAAAAAATGGACTACTGATGCTGGCAAAAGCTAGGAAGGCAAACCTTCATTGCAGTCAATGAAACTAATTGTAGATACAGTTTAGAGCTACTTATATTACTTTTAACTATAATAAACGTTTAAACAACAAGTATTTGCTAATGCAAACAAAACATAACATATCCAAAGTCTTGGATATTAGGAAGCTGGAAGAGAAGTGATCTCGAAGCGTTTAGTTGTTCATATAATGGATAAACTAATTGTGAATAAAGGCTATTTTGTTCTTTGCATATCCTCCCTGTTAATGTGCATAAGTTATGATGAGTTAAAAAAAAAAACTCAATTTCAAATTTCATTACTTTTTGCAGGCTTGCACAAAAGATTACACAACCCATAATGCATGATTTCATGGAGCATATGGTGTTCAGAGCAGAACAGTACAGAGGAAGCAAAGAGGCTTTTAAGACTACAACGCTACTGGGAAAATGTTTTATTGACCAAAGAAACAGCAGAAAAGGGGCACTATATGCCAACATGAAAATATCATCCCAGCAGTGGAGGAGGCATCGTGGTTGGGGGCTGCTCTCTGCCTCTGGGTCTGGACAGCTTGTTGTCAATGAGGGGGAAAATGAATTCCCAAGTTCAACCCATCGCAGGAGCACGGAAAGACTGGTAAGATTAAGAAAAGAGGTACAGAATGTGCATTTATAGCAATGGCTCTCTACAAAAAATGAAAACTGAAAGGAACCTTCGTGTTTCATAAACTTTATTTGTCTCGTACACATCTGCCCAGAGAAAAAACATAAAACATTTACCTCATTCACATTTAAGGTTCAGTTTTGGTCAGAATAAAAAGAAAGAATTGAAAGTGCGAACATCTCTATTGAATTTGAATCAATAACCAGCAGCTGGTAAGCATAGCTTATCGAAACACAAGTTCCATCAAAACATTTTATGTTTGTGCCCAAAGGAAGCAAAATGGGTGGACCAACAGCAAATTGATAACAAATTAGCATTTTTACCCACCTCAAGATGCATTTGATGTTATAGAAAAAAGATCTTTCCACTCGGAGGCAATCATTGTCCTCCACGTCAAAATGGCCTCGTTCTTTGGACACTACACTGAGATTTTAATTTATTGCAGATTAATGCATTAAATACAGTACTTTAAATGCGCACTAAAGTAAAGAAGATAAAAAATATGGAGACATTTATTGGGTTTCAGTTATAGTGAACTTTCAGTACCAACTGAGGAGGCGAGTTTTGTTAAGAGCTCCATTTCTGCCATCGACTGTTGAAGAAAAACAGTTCAAATTGAACATTAGGCACAGTTTTGCGCTGGTTAATGCAAAGATCCTTTTGGGGGCGAAAGGGGGGAGTTAGTTTGAGTTCAGGGAGTTCATTTATGATGCATTTGTGGTCAATTCAGTTCAAGTTAGTTTAATTTATATAGCTCTTTTCAAGCAGAAGCAAAAGCTTTAACCATTTGCATCAAAAATACAGAACTGAAAGAACTCAAGTGCTCTTTAGATTAAATGTGGGAAGGAACTGTAGGATGAGCTAATCCAAATGGGTCAAGTTGGTATCTAAATATTTTGATATCATCATACTTTG
>JAOWBL010000004.1:4437408-4447861 GCA_028564865.1 Zenarchopterus dispar | reverse complement strand
AATAATAATAATAATCCAAAGTAGTAAAGAAATCATGTGGGCAATGCTAAGTACCCCCTTTCCTGGTTCCATTTTTTTTTTAAGTTAGTAATTAAGGCATCAACACATGCAGAGCTGCGCATTTCAACAGAGAAATAAGAAAGAGGGGTATTTAGGTGGGGCAAGAAGGAAGTAGGTAAGTTACAACCAGGTGCTGCTGATGATCAGGTCTTGTTGGAGTAACCAGGTGTGTATACTTCCACAACTGCAGCCTTTTTAAGCAGGTTGATGGTTTGGAACCCTCTAATGTGTGTTAGCGCACGCCAAGAGGGAACAATATAAGCAATGGTATTTAGAAGAACAATTGTTGCTACACACAAATCTGTTATGGGTAAAATTTAGAGTTCATCACCCTACAGTGAGAAAGATAAATAACAAGCAGAAATCACAGCTGCTAATTATTCTAGAAGAAAATTTACCAGCAAATATATAGTTAACCTGTGAAATCTAACAACCTTATAGTCTATTTACATCTCAATAAACTGAAACAATGTTGTAAGAAAATGGGCTAAAATTTCCTCCGTAACAATGCGAGAGACTGATAGTCATATCAGACACAACTGCTTAAATGTGGCTATAAAACCTACTGAATCATGGGGGTACTTAGTATTGGCCACTTTTTAAAAAATGTTTTTGTTCATTTGAAGTTGAATTTGCTGAATATTAAGACCCACATGGATTAGGGTTTTTTTTTTTAATGTTTTTTTATTCAAGAAAAAAAAAATAAGAAAAGAAAACATTGGATTAATGTTTTTGTGTCTGGCTGTAAAACATCTCCGAGTTCACATCCTAGTCACTGTAATTAATTACTGCTCCATTTCCTTTTCTCCTCACTGTGTGGAGACTTCAAACAATAAAAATTGAGGATATTTTGATGGTCTTCTTTTGCACTATATATGACTAGTGATTGCTTCAGACTGACCTATTTAGAAATGTTCAACTTATAAATTTAGGAGTATCATTGAACAATGCAGAGTACTGCAGTCTGCAGTGCTGCGTTATGAAGCCAGTAGAGATTAGTGGTCACACTGCCAAAACAGGCCATTCACAGGTTTCTTAACGGAGATTTTCTCTCCTTGCTGATGGATCTCAAAACTGAAATGATCTGTCTGGGAGTATAGAAGACAAGAAATGAAATGAAATGTTGTGAATTATGGATTTAATATTTTTGTGAGTGCATTCAAATGTTTGTACTTCACAATATTCTCCCCAATCAAATATGTCAGATTACTGCCTTACACATATATTAAAATACTGTGTAGCAAGTAAAATCTGAGTCAATGATGTTGAAATTAAAGAAGTTTATGAAGTAAAATTCCTTTGAGTAATTATAGATAACAAATGTGAATTAGCAGGGAGAGGCAGAGATGGATGCAAGGGCTGAAAGAAATTCAGATCATGAAGGTCCTGTGTTCAAAATTATTCACTTAGAAAATTTATGAACAAAACTACACCAAGATTTATGTCAAGAGACATTTGGCAGAAAATACTGTCTCTTTCACTAGTTGCAGTTCATACATTGCATTAATAAATTCTTATTGAAACATATTTTTACTGATATGCAGGCAGTAGAAATGTGTATCTCTTAGAGGTTTCATTAAAGGGAACATTTTAAATCATAAAGTTTGTTAATAATAAGTCACAATGCTGACTCAGGAATACTTGGCAATATTCATGCTGATGTATAATAATACATCAGAGAAGGAAACTTTCATGCCTAGTGACAATGACAAATGTGTAAATAAAGGTGCAATAAAAATAAAGGTGCAATAAAAGTGCTGAAAGCTACTTGGACAGTTGTTGTTTCTGTGGATATCAATGACACTGTTTACAATTCTAATAAACTCAAAAACTATAGTACAATAAAGTCCCCTGTATTGAGGAATGAGAAATATTCTATTTTAAACGTTTATTTCAGTTTTAAATTAACATGTTGCTAAAGTGAAATAAGCTTCTTTTTTCAATTAAATTAACAACCTATCCTTGAAGTACAATGTTCTTTGTTATCAACATAAGTGAGGCGTTGACTTCTGCATATTAATCGAAGCTTCTGTCAGTTTTATTTTCCATTTCCTCATCTCCTCTTCCTCCTCTGCTTCAAATGTTCTCCTCCTCCTTCATCAGCTTAAAAATTGCCATATCTGCCACTGTCACCATGCTGTTGTTGTATTGTTGAGTCTTTTGCAGTAGCTTCATGTGCTTCAGTGGGATGGTCCCTGCGAGAACTTCCAGGAGTTCTGCACTTGAGGTTCTCATCAAGTATGAAACATCCTGGGCAGAAGGAACTTTGTTCTTGTTCTTGTCATCTTGACGAAACAAATAAATTTCTCTTTCCTTGAGGAGTATGTAACAGCTTTTGCTCAACATTTTGCTGAGTTGGCAAAAATGTTCGCCATTAAGCAAAAGTTAGAAAAATATGATAAGACAGGATTCCAAAAAGTCGCTTTTGGTGGTTTTTGGGAGATGAGATGGGAAAGGAAACTGCAAGAGCTAAACAATCAAATAATCCTTCAAATTAAACTGAAATTGATCTTTTAGCATGAAAATACTGCGTGGTGTTGCTTTAAATGAATAATTATATTTTTACAATGTTAAAAAAATCCTATGCAAACATTATTGGTCCAACAGAGAAATAAAACTATCATATGAAAATAATAATTAAGTGTCATATTAATATTCTTATACTGCTTACTTACTGATTAATTTAGCATCGGTTAGCATCCTTTGAAATATTTATATGGTTTTGGTACAGCTCTATGAATAATTGAGGCCTGTCAGCTCATAATAATTTAACTTTAAGATAAATACTCATGATAATATCGTACTGTTTAATTAAACTCGACCTTAAACGTATGAAACTGTTGTGAAGGTTGTGAAGTGGCTACACGGTGGACGTGTAGCCTCCATGTTGGAGTAAACTGATAGCCGTTGGTGAAACAGCAGGCAAACACCTTCAACGGTTGGACGACAGCAGGCTTCTTCTGTCACTGTTTCCCCTCTAAAACTCAGCGATGAGAAGCACCTTTAACACAACTGGCTGTAGAGAAAGGTGAAAACTAGTTTTTGAGTTTAAACCAGAAGAAGCCTATTGACTGTCGTCGGCCGTAATGGGGCATTTTTTCACGCTGTGGATCGGAACTCTCCTCCAAGTCTGTCACGCGGCCGTTTACACGAACGACTGGGCCGTTAAAATCGGCGGCGACTACGACTCTGCGACCAGGATAGCGCACGAATATGGATTTATCAACATGGGACAGGTGAGTGTGATCAAACACGAAGAGGAAGAAGTCAGAAAGGATCCATCATTTGTGTCTGGAACACCTTCACAAGTTTTATTGAATAAGACTCTAATTATGACTTACTCTGAGTCATTTCACGGGCTGATACTGTTTCTGCAGGCCACTGGGAATGAACTGAGTAGATATTTAACACATCTTTAAATTAGGTCCAAAATAAATAAATGAGAATAAAAATCAATGAAACCGACCTAATTTAAGAAATCATCAGTGTTCCCTTGAGCTGATGCAGTACCATGTAAAACAATATTGCCTTAATTCCCCCAAGTGGCTATAAACATTGTTTTATTTGATATTTTTAGAAGTGCATAAACTGTTATTGTGTCTTTGTTGCACTGTTAGACATCTGTTTTGGGGAAATCATAGCATAATGGGTAATTTCTTCTCCCCAGTAACAAGAAATAAAACTAGAAAGGAAGCTGACATGAAGCAAACTGATACCTGAAGCTGTGAAACAATGTCACACTTCAAAAGGTTTAACTGTGCAAACTTAAAATAAAACTAGAATATAGCACCAGAAATAAACATATAAGGCTGCATGTATGTTATAATATTAATGATGCTAAATTTGAAAAGGAAAAAATAAAATAAATGCATGCTTAAATAGTAACAAATACAAAAATTATGTTTAACTTCATTTTATTTTCCCATTTACAATTTAAGATTTATGTACTAGCAGTTAAAACCCTACAGTACTAATATCCTGAACTACACTGAGGTATTCTTCAAGGTTGCAAAACCAAATGAATGATCACATAAATAATTGGATAAAGCGAATAAATAAACCAAGTCAGAGAACCTGGGTCCATAAAAACCCAACGCTTACTCCCTTGGGCTCGGTGCTGTAATTAAACCTTCAGGTCATGAAAGCGCTGCAAGTAAAATGAACTACAAAGACCAGCTGAAGCTAAATAGACTACTTTATAGTGCTGAGGTAAGAAATCAAAGGGTAAATTTCACAACAGTTACCGAGGAATAAATCAATAACATAATTTATTTTCTGTAGGGGAAAATGGGCAGCAAATGACTGTTTTTTAATTTAATTTTTTTTTTTTTTTTTTAATTTGCTGAGCATAAATCACTTGGTTTAAAAAAAAATCTCCCCACATCATGACATAGACATGAAAGTGCATGTGTGCGTGTGGAAGTCATACACAAGAGCAGCGGTGTGTCTGAAGTCTTGTGGCTCAGGTTGCCCTCACCTGAAAAACTATCACAGGTGTAAGGTAACAACCTGAATGAAAGACACCTACATCTGCTTCATAATTTAACAGCTGTTTAGAACAGTTCCTGAGCCAGATGACCAGCACCTTCAACAGAGGAAAGTATTGCTTTTAGTCCATTTGATGTCTGTTTTACCAGATTGGAGGCCTGAAGAGTTACTACAGATTCCATCACCCCGAAACTGCGACTCGCTCCACAGTGTGCAACAACGAAGCGGCTGCTCTCATTGCCAAAGAGGCCAAGGTATAGTAACGTGATATGAGGAGAGATGAAGGACTCGGCTGAATTATTAATGAGCTGCACATCCACTCCCTACCACCAGATACACATGAAGACGCACATGTTTGCAGCTTGCCTTTATTAACGCTAGCGTTGTTCCGATTCTGATGCCAGTGTCGTAATACTCACCAAGACTTCCAAAAATAAGGAGATTGGTATCTATGTTTATGCGGCATCCACTCCCACATAAGTTTTACGATCAGAATCCCAATTCTTCTTCACTGGCATAAAAGCAAGCACAGGAAAAAATTGCAATACTGCCTTGCAATTTTTTATTTTGGGTCAGCAGGTGGAGAAGCAGGTAACTATGACTCGGAGTGAGCATTAGTATTATGTTGATAATATGGTGTTATTTTACTTTACACTGGAACGCTCTTGCTAGGCAGTGGTTTCCAGAGCTGACATGAATGTTGCTAAATGTAAAACAAGCAACCTTATAAAGTATTCAAGGAGCCATCGGGTGCAAAAGGATGAGGAGTTTATTACTGTGAAGGAGAAGATGGAGGAAAAACAGCAGCCAGCTTTGGAGTTCTCCTCTCAGAAATGAGAGAAATTCATCAAGTAAGCCAGAAAGCAATAACTGGAGAAAATTGTTGAATTCTCCACCACCCTGGATGAACTGTCCTTGTCAGTCATCAAAAATGTCTGATTTTACCACGTCAGTGAACATTTGGAGTTGTGGTCCAATTGTGAGTGGTATCAATACATCTCTAAAACACCTCTCTCTTATCTGTATGAAACTGTGACTAAACATGTCATGTAGGCTGAAAGAGGTGCAGGCATTCAGCTCTACAATGGACCTCTGACATGACGTCTGACTGGTATCAGGTCAGTACTCGGTACTGCCAAATATGCACTGCCTAGATATAAGAGTCTCTGTTGAAAAAGAAAAAGGTAGCAGAACATCTCTAATTTAGACATACGAAATCTAAAGAAGAGAACAATCAATATACTGCAATTAAAAGTTGGTTGCACATGACTTTTAGAAAAAGCAGCAGTTACTTAACACGGAATCGTTGTTGTAGTTTTTGTAGTTATTCCTATCAGCAATCAATTTCTAAAAGACACTTCGCAAAAAAAGAAGTTGCACTGGTTTTGCACAACCTGGATCATGCTCATTGGTAGGTTTGTATCTTTCGATCGTTGGGCTTTGCAATTCTGGATATTTTTAACATGCACAAAAAGCTGTACAGCAACTGTGAGCAAAAAAAGGTTGAATCATAACACGGGCTCTCAGTTCAGATTGTTGCAAGAGGTTTTGAAGAGAATACAAAAGACTACTATTTTCATATCTTCAGCCTGGATCCAGATGGTTAAAGTTTCTGACATTTTTCCAGGGATCTGCAACATTTTCTAAGAAGTGATATAACAAAACCTTTAGATGCTCTGCAAAGCAATTATTTAAAGAGTTTGTAGCTCTAATGGCCTTTATTGAAAGTTGCCCAACAAAGAGAGGGCAAAGGGCAAAGATATTCAGGCTGAGAGCTGAACCTGAGCTACGTGCACAAGGACTGTAGCTCCTGTGTTTTGTGTTCCTCGTCAACCAAGTGAATTACCCTGCGTCCCCTCTATAAAACATTTAATAATTATTATAATAGTTTACTTGTGGCACAAATTACAGCTGGGCCATGAGGTTGCAACAGAGGACCGCAGCCATACTAGGTTAAGTTCAACAAGATGAAATGATGTGTGTAATGTGTATTCAAATACCAAGAATGGACCTTGTAATTATGGGCCTTTTAAGATTTTAATGAAACAAGGAGCAGAAGAAAAAACTGCCATCAGTCAGAGATTAGTTGGGTTTAATTTCATTAATACCTACTTCTTATCTGAACCTGTTTTGTCTCATAAAACATGCCACTGTATTTTTTTTTATATTACTTGTCAAATGATAATTGCATAGAAAGTCTAAACTGCACAAGGTTTGTTGGCAAAAACTTGTACATTAGCTTCTTCGTGACAGAGCACAATTGGTACCTAACAAAAACTGGTAACTGTAAAGGTTATTTGTCTCTATGATATGTAATTTGCTTGTCTAAGAAAAATAGAAGAATGCTGAACGTAGTAACAGCTTTGGTGATAAGGAAGAATAGAAATGCTGTCGCTCCTGGTGACATACAGGTGGATGTAGGGAAGTGTCTTGGAGAAAAGGGAGGAGAGTGTTTAACTGGATTGTTTAGGAGAGTGACAGAACGCCTGAGGAATGGAGGAAAAGCATATAGTGCAACTATAAAGCATGATGAAGATCAGGGAAGGAAAAGTGAAAGCTAGGCTGAGAAAAATGGTTGCCGTTTGTGATCCGATGTATGTCTTTGTGCAGAGAAAGAGCACTACAGATGCAGTGTTTGCACTGTATTAGCAGATTTGGAGAACCAAGGAAAGACTTGTGGTATATGACATGGAGGAGGACAGCAGTGAGGTGTGCATTAGGAGCAACAGATGGGTTTCAGGTGGAAGTGGGATCGCGTCAAAAGTTGTCCCTGAGCCCCCTCTTGTTTGTCATGGATATGGATAGGTTGACAGAAGGTGTCATACAAGAATGGTTCTGGTGCAAAAAAAAAAAAAGAAGCTCATTTTTTCACAGCTGGCTCATTTTTTAATATTTTATTAGTTTTTTCTGTTTTATTTTTTGGTAATAATTTAGTTGTATCCCAATTATGAAGGATGTGTTGCTGATTTTGATGCTAGTTGAAAAGTCAGAATATCACCAAACTAAGTTGAATCGTGAATGTTCAAACTGATACAGTTCCTTCTGGAGAATTGAAAACTGACATGTTTGTAAAGCTTTGCACCCCAAAAAAAAAACTTGTCTAAACCTGCAAAAAATACCCTATGTTCTTCTTGTCAGGTGGAATGGCTTCAACAGCAGGTGGTTCAAAGAAGAGCAAAGAGGAGCCTCAGAGGGAGTCATATCTATCCTCCTGGCATAAAGACCAAGCAGCTTTCGGCTGCCCAACGTAACCCTTATGTCAACCAGACTCTCCACATCAGTGACCTAGTGTGGGATGGACTTTGGTACAATGTGAGCCAGCTTTTTTTTTTCTTTTACTGAATTCTGAAACACATAAACACAGACAGAAAGATCCTAAAATGGATGTATTGGTCACTCCTAAGGGCCATGCTAAATGTCCTACTATTTCCTCCACAGCACTGCAGCCATGAGTCAAAACGCTGCCAGCCTCATATGAACATCGCAGGGGCCTGGAGGATGGGGTACACTGGGAAGGGTGTGGTGGTGTCTATCCTAGATGATGGCATTGAGGGAGAACATCCGGATCTGAAGCCAAATTATGTAAGTGCCCTAGGATGGGACGCTCTTCTCGGGAAGGGGACATGAATCATAAGCAATTTGGCGGAGCTCTTAGCGAAAGAGTGAGGAGTTGAGACAGATATTGCAGGCATAGCTTTTGGGGTTTGGAAGGTTTGGAAAGGCTGGGTAAGAGTATTGGAATTGACATTAAACGTCTGATCCACTTAACTGTGGAGTGGACTGGTGAATAATGCTCTTTGTGATCTGTCTGATGAAATAGAGACAGATAGCTGCTGGCAGCTGTTATGTGCTGCTACTTACTATCCACTTGATTTAGGATCTACTTGCCAGCTATGATGTGAATGGACAAGACCACGATCCCTCTCCGAGTTATTCTAACAATGCTGCCAACTAGTAAGTATTTTTCATTGCTAGATTTGTCTTGGCACCAACTTACTCATCATAATTCAAACTTTAGTGAAAGCATGCATTTCCTCTCCATTTTTCAGTGATCACAAACATATATGGATATGCAAATTCTCCAGTCTGAATTCTGTCTTCTCACTGGTTTGATGTAACTAAAATAGTCTGTTTTCTCCTCATGCATATGCATCAAACCTCCCATTCTCATGTTCTCCTCCTTTGTCTGAAGCCATGGGACTCAGTGTGCAGGGATAGTTGCTGCAGCTGCAAATAACTCCCGGTGCACGGTGGGAGTCTCTTTCTATGCACGAATAGGAGGTGAGTCCGTGCGATGGCACCAGTGGTGCATGCTGAAGGACTTCTGGAAGTTGGAGATTTGAAGAGGATCCAGACAGTTTCATCCCTCTTCTGCATCTCTTACCTGCAGGTATCCGCATGCTGGGTGGAGATGTGACTGACATTGTGGAAGCCCACTCACTGAGCCTCAGGCCACAATATATTGATATTTATTTAGCCGGCTGGGGGCCAGAAGATGACGGCACCACTCTGGAAGGGCCTGGACCTCTGGCTCGTCTTTCTTTACAGCTTGGCACTCAGACAGTGAGTGTGACAGAGACTACTTTTGTGTTTTTTCTTTTCTGAGTCTTACAGAAACTGCACATCACATAAACTATTACTGTGAAAATATCTTAAATATCATGTTAACCTTCGTCTGCTTCCGATTTTAACCCCAGGGTCGGCATGGGAGGGGCTCTATTTTTGTGTGGGCATCAGGGAACGGGGGACGGGTAGGTGACCACTGCTCCTGCGATGGCTACGCCAACAGCATCTACACCATCTCTATCAGCAGCAGTGGACGCCGTGGAAGCCAGCCAGATTACCTGGAGCAATGCTCCTCCACTCTGGCTGCAGCTTACGGTGGTGAGGAGACAGAAAAGACGGTGAGTCGAGACCAGGCCTTTGATTTTGTTTAGTGTGATCCATGATGTGTTTGGTTAAAAACATTAGCACTTACCCCAATCAATCATCAAAAAACTCACAGTGTAACAAGAAAGGATTTAAGAACAGGTGGAAATAAAAATCAACTTAATTCATGCATGGAACAAATAAATTTAACAAAAAATACATGGTTAAAAAAATTAAATTGTGTCAATGCCTCAGACAGGTCTGTGTACTTCAGCGCACCAAGGAAGACCAGTTCTTATTGTGTGCTGTAAACTTTTCGTTTATCACTAACTGTATTAAGTCAAATTAAGTCACTTAGAAATGTTGTTAGCTTATGAATTTCCCAGCATGCCTTTGATTAATGTCAGAACAGGTTAAAGGGATGAATGTGTCTTGGTACATGAGAACCAGATGGGTTCCTCTCCATCGAAATGAAAACAAAGCACACGGTGATTAAGACAGGTCTGTACTTCAGTTCCATTTAATTCAATAATACTTTATTGATCCCCAAAGAGACGTCTCATAACTTCATTTTCAAATTTCATCAATTCAATC
Source organism: Zenarchopterus dispar (assembly GCA_028564865.1). NCBI lineage: Eukaryota > Metazoa > Chordata > Actinopteri > Beloniformes > Zenarchopteridae > Zenarchopterus > Zenarchopterus dispar. The sequence continues at coordinate 4,437,850 of JAOWBL010000004.1, read as the reverse complement.
ACTCTGTGTGCCTTTGTTAGTAAAGTTTCTAAGTAATTTTATATTCTAAAAATTTATAACATGATATTATAACATATTATAACATAAAAAAAATTGGATAGAAGTAAATTATATGGTTTAGTTTTGTTGTTGAATTTACTCAACTTCAAACAAGCAGACAGATAAACCTTTAACTGAAATAATCTGAACAACAGTAATAAGCCAATTGTAAATAATAAAAAAATATATTGTTTACAAGAATATACACCAAGTGCAAGGTAAAATAAAACTAAGTACAAAAATTGCAAACACTGTGTCAAAAGTCATCACTTGACTAGATTTGCTTTTCTTCAGCACATTGTCATATTTGATAAGAATATAGTTTTACAATATTTAACTGTTGCTTTGAAGAGCATTCAGGGGCATATTCTGTTGATAATAAAATATGTTGATGCCAATTTTG
>JAOWBL010000004.1:4410628-4428090 GCA_028564865.1 Zenarchopterus dispar | reverse complement strand
TTATTATTTATGAAAGATTATTTTCCAGGATCAGATTCCATATTTACCAGTGACGTGCAGTAACTTTCAGCGTCCGCAGTAAAGTATGACAATAACACAGTTGTTTATAAAGACAAAGCTATACAAAGAGCATGTAGATATTACCTCCTTTTTGTTAATTGTTCATTTAGAATAAACTGATTTTTTTTTAAAAGCTGAATGTTTAGTTTGATTGAATTGGTTGAGTGTTTAATTTAGATGTGAAATTGCAAATAAAAATTGAAAAGTTTTGTTTGTTTTTTTTTAAATAGGAGAAAACCGGACCACTGGGGAAAACCCCAAAATTTCAACAGCTACTGTTTGTGACTAAACTTCTGTGTTGCTGTTTTATCTTGTTGTCTTGTTGACTTGTTTACTATGGACTTACTGGATCTTGGACTTTCTTGTGCTTATACTGGCGCAGACATTTCAGAGTGGTGAATTTCTTGAACAGTCTCCACAGAGAAGGATTGTACACCATTTTGGAGTTTGAATCTGAGTCCTCTTTTGTAACAGCACATCAAACACTATTGTTACACTCTAAAAGTCTGTGGATGAGGCGTTTTCCATTTGCACATTTGGAAATTTAAAAAATAGTTTTTTTCAAGAATCTACAGCTGTGTGACCATCTGACTGAAATTGGGTTTAAAACAACATTTTCATGCATAATTAGTTCAGGGTTGGGAAAAATAACAGCAGCATCCAGTCCAGATGAAACACCAGAGGCACAGAAAAGTTTGGAAGGTCATGTTGAGACGCTGCATTAACACACCACCTGGTAAATCTGACCACAGCTGGCCACCACTTAGCAAGTATGTTCACATCTGGCTTTAAAATGTTTATCCAAACACGTTCGGATTTAACCTTAAATCTGTTCCAGGACTCTTTTTGTGTTTAAACCACCAAGCGTATGTCAGAGCATCTTTAAATGCATCATGTCTGATGGGATCCGAATCTCTCCTGGAATGTGTTCAGACCTTTAACTGCTGTTGGCCACTGGTGATCGGATGTCCATGCACGCATTCTGATGCCAGGTCTGAACGATGTCTGAGCTCTGTTTTACACATGTGGATGCTGCTTGGAAGTCCAAGGTGCTGTTCACTTTTACTAAAGTGGAAGAAAGTGATTGCCTGCCCTTGAAAGGGTTTCAAGGAGATGTCTGCAGAAAGCTGCACCATACACAGGAAAAAAAATAATTACTATATTTATCTTAAAACTGTTCAGGGTGCTGATGTGCACAATGCAAATGCTTCAAGCATTGGGAACTAGCTAGGGCATGCAATAGTACCTGTTACAAGATTGTTACTATTTTGGCTGCATGTTTAGGGCTGCTGCACAGCTGTAAGACCAGTTAAATTGATAGAAATCTGCATCATATCCAAGACCTGTATATCAGCAGAATGATTTTTTTTTTTTTTCTTTTGGTTGCAGTGTTCTAGATGAGGGCCGGTGCGCAGTGGCGTGTGCAAAAGGGAAGTACCCGTCAGGAGGACAGTGTCACCTGTGTGATCACACCTGCGCCACATGTGTAGATGCTGGGTCTGCCAACTGTACCAGCTGTGATACAGGTGAGGTAGCATCATGTCAGCTGTCCTGTGTGCAGACATATTTGGTGAACAGATGGGTAAAATGTTTTACAGAAGAATATTTGGAGCCATTTGCTGGCACAGTTTGGGTCAGTTTTTCTGCTTGTTGTCTACTTGTTACTCCAGATGAATATGTAGTTAGGATATAAGCGATAACAGAATTGTCTGACTACTGAAGAGTGAAGTGACACCGTTCACACAGCATTTGAAATACAGCTGGTCAAGCCTCAGTTCAGTATTCCACATCTTCGCATTATTAACAGCTTTCTTTTCACCAGATAAATTTGGACTGGAGCGGTACCTGCACGGAGGCCTGTGTCTGGACGCCTGCCCCGAGGCCTTCTACCACACAAACGACAGGACCTGCGAGCCCTGCTCTCAGCACTGCCAGCTCTGCACAAGCCCCAACCACTGTCTGAAGTGCAACTCTTCCTTCTACGTCTCAGATGGAGCGTGTGTGAAGCTGGAGTGTGGAGAAGGTAAACAAGGTCACAGCATTAGCCATGAGGTGGCTACTTTTTTTTTTTTTTTTTTTAGGTGTAACATGCCAGATCTTTCTCACAGTGTCTCTTCCCCCACTATCTGTGTTGTTTCTGTATTCTCAGGGGAGGTGGAGGATCCAGATTATGATGACTGCATGGCTTGTGAGGAGGGGTGCAGGAAGTGTGTCTTGTGTAAGTCTGTTTTTTTTTTTTTTTTTTAAAGACTGAGCTCTCATGTCAGGGTGTCACGGAGCATGTTCTGGGATTTTTCCAGGCAGCTCAGGTTTAAAAGGAGAGCTGAGGGTCTTTTTTTGTTCTGCTTTCAACAGATAATCCCAGACACTGCCTTTCCTGCACTGAGGGCTTTTACACGTAAGGCTGTGTGCCTCACCGCCGCCATGTGTGATCTCACCTCTGCACTCGCTCTGCCTTTCATTTCACTGCTCTACTACCTGAATGAAAAGGTTTCTTTTTGCCGTGAGAGCAGAGTGGATTTCTGTGTAGGTGTGACTGCAGGTATCGACCGCTGCTTTTATTATCAGCTTTCAGGATGGCTGCTACAGAAACTGTCCTGCGAAGACGTACAGCGTGGAAGAAGAGATGACCTGCGTTCCATGTGATGACAGCTGTGTGAGCTGTGACGAACATGAGTGCTACTGGTGTGAGACTGACCTGTTCTTATCAGGTAAAACTGACCCCTTTACTCAGAGGGGAATCTTCTGAATTTAAGCACCAAATTTTAAGTCATACTTTTCTTCCACTTCTATAAAGCTACATCTTGTCTGGCTTCCCAGAAACTCTCATGGCATCGAAACTTTCCCTTCAAATAGGAAAAAAAAAATCAAACTACTGATGGGGATCTTTATTCTTTCTATGTCCAACTTTCTCCAGCATCCCCCATTTTATTTTTATAGCTCTGATTCAAAAAACAATCATTGTTAAACAGCAATTACATTCTATGCAGGTGTTAACAATGACACTAATCCTTTTTTTCTTACTTTTAAAATTCAAAATGTCCTTCAAGCTGAGCATTCTCTGTATTTTTAGTTTTCAATTAAACTGTCTTTTGTCAGAGTGGCAAATTAGACCTTATACACTGTTGCATAAGCAACATTTAACAGTTTGTGGGAGAGATTTATCCTCGACTGAGTCCTCATTGTTCGGTGAGGACAGGAAGGAAAACTTCTGGAGCACAGTCGAGGGAGAGTTTTGAAACAAAATCAACATTTCATCTGTCCACTGAGCTACCAAAAAACACAACAGGAACTGCTTCGTGTTGCCCTGATGTTTTTAAAACCTCATTTGTACAACTTGTGCTCATGCATAATGTTAAAGCAACTATTCCCAAAGCACAGAAACGTCCTGAAGCGTATGAATGACATGCTTAAACCGCAGCACTGCGAAAGGCCTTATGTTAGGAAACAGTAAAAGGAAAAAGTCCTCTCACAGCCAGGGTAAGTGATTTCTGGATGACATCACATCTCGGCAGCACTGTTGCCTCACAGCAAGAAGGTTGATGAGCTGAAATGGGCTGTGATCCTGGACAGGATTAAACTGGTCTAGAGAATGGATGGATCACATCCGATATTTGAAATAAAACAGAGAGGTACCCACCCCCACACCTCAGATAAGAGAAAAATAACATTATCATTCCTAGTTTATTTTGTTTGTCCTTTGTCTTTGCCCTAACCTTCTTCTTTTATGCATTTTTGGTTAAAAAACAGTGGAAGTGGTGCAATCTGGAGAGGTATTTTGGTAGGTCCTGCAAGCTTCGTCACAGTTTATGGAGACATGATGGCTAAAAAGAGAACATTGACCTTGCTACGGTTCAATCCTCCTAGTTTGACCCTGGATCCCTGCCAATGGAAATGCAGCTAATGTTTGTTTCCAGGAAGTCAGGGTTCTGCATCAGAGTTATTATAGTTAGTGAAAACTAAGACTAAAACTGAAACTAACAGTGAAAAGATAATCCTGGTTTCTGAAATAAAAATGGCTTTTATGAGACTAAAACTAGCAATGCAAAACTAATTGAAATGAATTAGAATTGCATGTAAAATTCACAATGTTTTTGTATGTGTTTCCTTCCATGTCATATACATATACATATACTATACTATACTATACATACTATAAATACATTCATGCAATAATGCTTTTCATTTTCGTCATTTCAACTTGAGTTCCAGACATCAACAAATAGACTACAGCTTGAAGTCTTTAGGCTCCAATTATTACATTTATTAAAATATGTCAAGTTTGCCTTTAAGGAAAATACAACCTCCCAAAAGGGCAAACCTGTCCACAGATGTGAGCTTATTTGCAGCTACTATTTCACAGAACCGAATCATCTGCTCTTTTGCCCCAGAGGGGAGGTGTGTTTCCTCATGTCCCGATGGTTTCTATGGCGATGAAGACACCAACGACTGTGAGGAGTGTCACTCAGACTGTGCGACATGTGACGGCCCGGAGGTGGACAACTGTCTGTCGTGTGAGGAGGAGAAGACGCTCGTAAATGGGGAGTGTGTGTCCGACCATGAGGTCTGTCCCATTAAGACCTTTCTCAGCGGTGAGACTAATACTTATATTTCACTAATCCAGCTGTCTGGCCTTAATGAAGCAGGGATTTGGGCACTTTCACAGGGGGCAGGAAAGAAATCTTGGAGGGTAATTGGTCTGTGCGCTGCCATCCCTGAACCCTGTACCAACTTAAATACTCAAAGCAGCATAAATGTCAGACAGAGAGAGACTTTGAAATAATTGAGTGTGTCTGCTGAAGATTTTGTTCCCTCCAAGAACAGACTTTTAAACAACATGGTAATTAGTGTGAGGCAAGACATCTTAATTATAGGAGTTTAAATAACTCTGCTGGAAGTACATAGGTTAACACAATAGGTTAAAATGAACAGAAGTCTTACTCTCAAACTTTGAATCTCAACAATGATAAAAGTTCTGATTAAAGAATATGGATGGTTCTGGTGTCAGAAGTGAAGCCAATGTGGAAGAGCAGCAACTTTAATGGTTCCTGCTCCAGGACGGTTCTCTCGTGAAACGCTGAGTCAGTAGTTTTTTCCCACAAGTCAGTTAGCTTGTGGTTCTTATGAAAACAATACCGTAATTAAGAACATAGTAAGCCTGACACATCTATTATTCCAAATAATGTGTCTTTTAGACATACTGAAAAGTATTGGGTTTAAATTCCCAGAACTTTCTTGCACCAGTTCAGCGAATTTAAACCTTAAATCTCACAAAATCCACAATGGAGAGGACATTTTGTACATTTGTATGGGATTCAGTCCATGCCATAACACAACAGTCACAAAAAGAAGGTCGGAACCATTGAAAATATATAAATATAATTTTTTTTTTTTTTTCAGAGGTCTAATTTTTTTTTTAAACTATTTCAAGGGGGGGAAAGAATTTCTGCAAACGTTATTTTGTGTTTGAGTTTTTATGCAGCTCTCATTTTACTGAGTCTTGAACAGTTTGTAAAAGTTCCAAGTTAATTTGTATTAAAAGTTCAAACCAGTGTATGTGCTTATTTAGAAAATGCCACGTTCATTTTTGCAGAAACCTTGAAACATCAATGTGAACGGGAGAATTTATGGCGAATGTAGTTTCTATTCCTATTTCAGTACTCAGTTTAGTTTTACCAACATGGAACAAATGGTCTCAAGAAAAAAATTTGCCTCTTTCGATATACTGTTTCTCTGCTGAAGTAAAACCCAAAAAGCACATTTGTGGTGGGACTGACTGATGTCTTCTCTTTTGTTTTGGCACAAATCATCTCGTGATTTTCTACCACTTAACAATTCCTAGACAGCACAACAGTTGTTGTGTTTCCGTTACGCTTTTTCAGAAAACAAAAGCGAAACTCTGAATTTGCTGTAAAGAAACCATTGCGGGAGATCGACGTTTCCTTTGAACTGTGTTTTTCTTTTTACGGGCATGACTCTCAGATTTTTCTCTCCGTGTCTCGAACTGCGAGACATCTCTAAACAATAAAATAGAAGATCTCGACTTTGAAAAAGATGGACAAAAGCATCTTTATTCTTTGACAAATTATTATAACTTTGGCTACAACTGTTGAGAAAATATTAGCGGATGAAAGCAGCGTAATGTATAATGATTAAATAGTGTTACAGCAGAACTACATCATATTAACGAGGCCAAAAACAGAGAAAAACTAGATTTTGATGACTTTTGATCAATACATTCATTACACTTCTTATACACAGAGCCCGGGTAGCTCAGTCGGTAGAGCATCAGACTTTTAATCTGAGGGTCCAGGGTTCAAGTCCCTGTTTGGGCAGAGTTTTTATGGGGGAAGTGGTAACCCAGTGGTTACACAGGTGGCTTGGTGTGGAGGTTTAATTCCTGGTTTGGTTACAGGGGTGAGCCTCTGGAACCCCTAAAGCAAGGCCCTCAGCAGCTCTCTGGTTGCTCCTCACTTCTCCAAGTGTAACTAGTGATGGGTTAAAAGCTGAGAATGAATTTCCCCACTGTGGGACTAATAAGGGTTTATAAAATAAACTTTAAAAAAACTGGATTACCATCTGAAAAGCAAGTGTTACACTTTTTTGAATTTGAGGAATTTCCATTACAGATTTTTCTTTGCAATTTTTAGGTTTTGCTTAAATCTGTAATGGAAATGCAACCTGTGAAAGTGTGCATGTGAAACTCTAAAATCAGTAAATTATATGTGAAGAAAAAAAAAAAAGACTCCAAATAAAATTCTTCAGCCTTTCAAAATATTACTTTAAGTTTCTAAGACTTTTTTCACACTTTAAAAAACTTTTCTGGGCAAGTTTCCAAACACTGATATTATTTTTTGTGGCTTTCAAACTGCAGCATGGATCCCATGGCTTTAGGTTGTAAGGAGTACGATTTCATCTTTATTTTGCTCTTTGTGCCTGTTGAAACATTAAAGCCACTGTATGTAGTATTACCACTTCTGACCACATGGGGGCATATAGTCCTGCTGTGTTGACAAAAGAGCTTCTGACAGTACTGATGGTCTGTCATGTCTTGTAATGTCATGTCTTGTAATACCTCTTTGTCCCACTAGAGGTGCAGTTTGTTTTGTCTTGCACCAGGGACTGACACATGAACTTTTTTTGTCTTATAACTGGAAAGACTCCAGTGATTTACAAAAAAGGACACATTTCGCCAAATAATGTAGAAGTTATATTTTATCTTAGGGATATATCTATATTCTACATACTTTTGTTCAAGGACAAGGCCCTTGAAGGAAAGTAATCTTGGAATAGCCTTTTCATTTTGTTCAGTCTTTGTCGTGAGCTCACAGTAAGCCAGCGATGTGTCCTCCGATGGTCCCAGGTCAGAGCTCAGTTTTCCTCTGTTCTGTCTTGTTCTGTAATAAGACTCTGCATTGTCACTCACTGTGGATCTATGTCATGAGTCACAGTGCTTTTTTTTCTCTGCAGACGATGGGGCGTGCGAGGACTGCCACCCATCCTGCGAGTCCTGCTCCGGACCCGAGAAAGTCCAGTGCACAAAATGTGGAAAAGGTCGATCAGCCACTTCACTTCTATCAAAGCTCAAGCAGCGCCTTTCACGTCTTCTCTTTTAGCACATGCTCTTTGCAGCGGCCATGTTGATTTGTTGCTGTTCCTCCTGCAGGTCGATTTTTGACCGCACAGCAGACGTGTGTGTCCAAGTGTCCGGCGGGCTTCTTTGCCGGTCAGCTGAGCGGCGTGTGTGAGGCGTGCCCTCCGGGCTGCTTGCAGTGTGTGGACGCTCAACGTTGCAGCCGCTGCCTGAGCACTCGCAAAGCTCAGCTGTTCCTGCAGGATGGACAGTGTGTGGAGGAGTGCGTCAGGTCAGGGGCTCAGTCTAGCGATGTTTGTTTGTACTTTGATTCATGTAGCTTTGTTTACACGCTTTTATTTAGCGCTGAAGCAACATTTATAACTGTTAGCACCAAATACCACAGATGATTCTCTGCATTAATGAGGCTCAACACAATTGTGTGCATAAATTAATTGTTGTCCCTTTTATAGAGCAGATAAACTATTAAAATATGTATAATGCCACATGCCTTGTCGTAGGATTAACTACGAATACGAGGGGAAAGCATTTTGTGTAAATGTGCAGCCTGTTGCTTTAGTTTGTTAATGCATCTGTGGATCTGTGCAACTTCACAGGGGTTATCCTGTGGGTCAGGTGTGTCGCAGCTGTGCGCCCGGCTGTGCGTCCTGTGAGAGGAACGCCACTCACTGCCTCACCTGTGACGAGCCTCTCCTCCTGCACAAACATCAGTGCGTGGAGGAGTGTCCTCCAGCCCACACTGTCCAGGAACGCGAGTGCCATCACTGTCCCGCCGCCTGTCAAGAGTGCAACCCGCTCGGGCAGTGCACAGGTACTGAGACCAGGACAGCGTCAATAGCTGGACAGCGTTCAGATCGCGTGTGCTCCTGTGAAGATGGAGAGCAAGGCTCTTCTAATGATTTAATATTTTCCTCAACAAAACACGTTTATTACTGCTAAAATACAGTTTTTCTTTTAACAATGCTCAGTGCTATTTCTTGCTGCTGTATTTTAGCTGCTCAGCATTTCAGGACCTGTTTGCTGTTTGTCCATTTTTATTTCCCTCCTTTTCCTTGGTGTGTTTTCTTCTCTTTCCCTTTACTGTCACCGTTACTATTTTACTTCATATGACGAGGTGAGTGGAAGCTAATCAAATAAATCAGCTTAGGTTTGGTAGTTTGCAAAGGTGAAGCATTGGCTTGTGTTTTAACACAATGCCAAGTAGGAAAGACATCAGCAGTGATCTTACAGAAACTGAATATCAATCTGGGAAGGGTCATAAGGCAATTTCCAAAGAATCATTCAGAGGTGAGATTTGTTGTTTACAAGGGAAAAACATTTCAAGATGTCAGTGTTTCCAGGAGTGGACATCCCACCAACCTCAACCCAAGGTATGTAATGCTAAAAAAAAAACCTGCAAAAAGCCAAAGAGCTATACCTGAGACTCTTCAGGCCTCGGTGTTAAATGTCAGACAGGAAAATTATAAAAAGACTCATTTGAAAGTATAATCAGGAGCAACCCGCTTCCCTCAATAAAGAACATGACGGGACGACTTGTGTGTGCAAAGTAACATCTGAACAAACTGATGTTTCTAAGACGTCCTTCAGACAGACAAGACTGAGTTGACGATGCTTGCTCATTTTTGTGAAAAAAGAACATCGCAAATTAGCACAGATTTCACACAGCCACCTCAGTCAAGTCAGGTTATTGCTGCCAATTCTACCAGCGCTGAATCACAGAGTCTACTGATGTTTTCTACACTTTGATTTAGTTTTTGTTAAATAGATACATAACACGGTGTAATATTTGTTTTTCTGCTTCGTCAGCATGTTTTTTGACTGAAATGTTGCAGACGTTGTCCATGATGAAAACTTTCCACTCTGTACAACTGTTGGGTTGAAATATTGAGATGGTACTACATGATCAACCAGGTTTGTAACCAGGTCCCTTGGCTTTAATTTATCCCTGACTTAGACTGTTAATAGATAATGTAGACTAAGTCCACCGTGACCGATAACAGGATCAACATTCCTCCAGCTTCTTAGTACGTACTACTCTACTGCATCCCATGCAAATCACAGAGTTGTTGACTCACTTCTTCTTCAAGAATTTGGGGTCACTTAGTTTAGTTCCCCTCAGTTGTAATGATTTGGTCCTCACTTAAGTTCAGACTCTGTTTTTTTTTGTTTTTTTTGTTTTATTCCAGGCTGTGAAGAATATCACTTTCTCCTGGAGGGTATGTGCGTTCCAAACTGTCCCGAGAGGTTCTACGAGGACAATGAGCAAAGGGAGTGTTTGCGTTGCCACCCTGACTGTGCTTTGTGCGACGGGCCGAACGGCGATGAATGCGATGCCTGCGACGACCCCGAGGCTACCCTGCACAATGGAGCATGCCTAGCAGCCTGCCCGCTTCACACATACAGGGACGCAGCAACCAGAGACTGTAGAGGTGAAACATTCATCACACACAGCAAAACATGGGACTTCCATTTAAGCATTTTCTGTTGTTTTTTTTTAAGTGGAGGACTTGAAATGTTGGTCCTTATAGAGCATCTCCCAAAAAAGAAAAATGCACTAAGTTGTAACTCAAAGTGTGACAAAAGTCAACTCCATCCCTGGTGTCTTTTGTTCTGTAGAACGCCCTTCATGTTTTTTTCTCAATTATATTCCCTACTATGCCTGAGTGTGTTTCTTGACTTCAGACCAAAATAGCAGCGCTTTTCAGACAGGCAGCTGTCAACTCCTCAGCGATGCCGACAACAGTTCCCCAGAGAAAGACACACCACTGTGGTTGTTTTTCAGAAACGCAGAGGATGGCGTGTTTCTCACAGAAAAAAAAAGAATGTTGTAGGCAAAGCTTGCTTTTAGCAATGCTGAAAGTAGCTGCCAGTAGAGAGATATTTTTAAGGTGGTACGCTGCTGTGCAGCAAAACGGAGTGGGATTTTTATACGGAGAAAGAAAATAGGACCATATTTTCAAAGGGTAAAGTGTGGAAATTATAAGACAAAATGTACAGTAAATGCTGTTTGGGGAAATATTGATTGTAGTTATTATGGTGTTTTTTGGATTTAGTTGTTGTGTTGGTTTTATTTCTAGACTGCGATGTGTCGTGCCTCACATGCTTTGGGCCCCACAAGGACTCCTGCACCAGCTGTGGAGAGGGTCTGAGGCTGGACAGCCACAGCCACTGTGTCCCATCAGCCCCCAAGTGCCCCCCTCACCAGTACGCAGACCAGGGTGGGGAATGCCATCCATGCCACAAATACTGCCACCGGTGCTCAGGTCCAGGAACAACCCACTGCCTCAGCTGCAACCAGAGGCATCTCCTGCTCAGTGAGTCGAATTCGGTTTCTTTGTAAATCCGGGTGTCCTGGCTGTGACGTTTGTTTAGCTGTGTGGTCCTTTTTGTGTGTGTGTGTGTGTGTGTCGGTACAGATGGCACCTGCGTGGATGAATGCCCAACAGGGTACTATAAGGAGGAGTCGGGGCAGAGATGTGAACCCTGTCACGCTTCCTGTCAGTCCTGTGTCGGAAAGCAGAGCCACCAATGCCTCACCTGCAATGCCCACCTGTTCCGAGAGGCCGAAGAGTGTGTGGAGACCTGCCAGCACGGGTAGTTGCACGCCATCCGACAGCGCTGCTCATCCATCACGAGAAACGCAGTTAGATAGAGTTGTGATTAAATAAAAGATCGGCCCGGTCACGTAATGTCATTGTGCACGCTAAACCGTAGCTGGACAGGTTCGGAAATGTAGACTAATTAAGCTTGAGATTTAAATAGGCCTCCATGTGGCCTGGTGCAGCAATTGAGAAAGTTAAATTAATGTTCCGTTAAATTGATGTGCAGTAAAATACTCAGGAGAAAGCAAACAGGAGTTGTATAAGTACTTTCAGGCCTGCATGTAAACAGCGCTGCATTTCTCAGCGATGGTTGGAAGTGTTTCGTTATGTCATATCGAAGCTGTTCTGGATGTGAAAGCTATATGTGAGACTGCGGAAAGGAATTTCCTCTGAGGTCGGACAAAGCTCTAATCTCATTTCATTTAATTGAATCTAATCTATCATAACTTCCACCATCTGTCTTCTAGTCACTATGGAAACACTGTTTCAAGGATGTGTGAGAAGTGCGACCCGAGTTGCGGCGAGTGCATGGAGAAGGGGGAGGACGGCTGCCTGAGCTGCGCTCCGGGCCTCATCTACCTGCGGAAAGAAGGCCGCTGCCTCCCCACGTGTCCTCAGGGACACTACCACGACTCTGTGCACAGGACCTGCGAGCCCTGCCACACCAGCTGCAGGACATGCTCCGGTACAAGCCTCCTCTCAGCAGCCATTTAATGCAGGAGGAATCCTCACATACACAGATAAGAGGGAGGCGATGAGATAATAATGAGGCTGTTTTTCTCTACGGACCACAGATGTAAAAGTGGCGGAGGTCTCGGACTGTGCTCTTTGCTCTTTAGCAATGTAATCTCCAGTGGAGTCTCATGTGTACTTTGCATCCTACACAGATGCACTAATTCAAACCACAAATATTGAAGCTGGTTCTCCCCTCTTACTTATGCTGTGTGTGGCTTTCATACTTTAATTTAAGCACCATCAGCTATATACTTATAGCTGTAAAGACAAAGTAGAACTATGAAATCAAACTCCTTTATTTCTGGCTGCAAGTGCATGTAGCTTCGCGCGAGTCTCTCACCTTCAGATTATTGGCCCTCCTGGTGTTTATAAAGGAACTAAAGCTGTTTTCACTTGAACTGTCAAAGTTAATGCATTAATGCAATATCAATTTAACATTGCTAACAAGATTATCAACAATAATGTGAGTGACTCACTGTAGCAAAGATATATGAAATGATAGCCTCAAGCCTGAACTTTTATGTTAAATTTCCTTCACACCAGGCTCTTAAAACTTCACGAAGCCTGCTGTGCTAACAGCCTCATGCACTAGCTCAAATTTAAACCCTGGCTGGAGTCGCTGCAAGACGAGTCTTTGTGAGGGTAGCGCATTATTAACCAAATTGAAACACTGTCCTTGCCCATACTGACATTAAAAACATCACAACACTTTTTTAATGTAAAATAGCTCTGCTACTGGTTAAAATGTTGCTAAATTAATGACCAGAACTAAAACATTAACTGTCTCATGAGCCTTTGCAGACTCGAAACCTATTTACAGTACAGCAGGATGCATTGCAGGAAGGAAATGAGCTGGCAGAGGTTAGGCAATGTTCTCCTGTAGCCCACATACAGTTAGGTCTGCAAGTATTTGGACAGATAGCTTTTTTTTTCCTCCATACACCACAACAATAAATATGAAATAAAACAATAAAAAAGTGAAGACTGTCAGCTTTTAGATATTTACCATTTAGGAATTACAGCTATTTTTTTTTTTAATAGCTCAACAGTATTTGTATGAAAGCCAGATTACAATTTGCCAGAAAACATAAAAACAGCCTCCCATGTTATCAAATCATAAACTAAGAAACACTTGTATTAAAATAATAGTAAGGGAAAGGTTACCATGCTTCAAACATGGTAGAGGTAGTCTCATGGTTTGGGGCTTTTTGACCAGAATCTGTCCTTCGATTCACATATTAAACAGATTTCTGGGACCGCCTTTTTTACCTTCGTAATATTGCTGAAATTAGGAACTTCCTGTCTCAGAGCGGCAAGCAGAGCAGAAAGCTGATCCGTGCATTTGTGACTTCAAGATTGAACTATTGTAGTTCTTTATTATTGTGTTGTCCTTAAAATTACTATTAAAAAAGTGCAGCTTATCCAGGATGATGCATCCAGATGAGAACTAGCAGGAGAGATCACATTTCTTCAGGTTTACACATCCTACAAAATCCAGAAATGATGTGAAATCCATTGTGATGGTGTTTAAAGACATCGTCCAAATACAGCTGAACTTAATGCAAGTCACTTTGTTTTTGATGAAGTGGAATTTTAAAGCGCTTGGGAGACAAACACAGAGGCTCAGTGGACTCATGAATTTACATGTTTTTGCAGGAAAAGCCTCCCAGTCCTGTGACTCCTGTTACCCTGGATACCTGCTGTCAAACGGCAGGTGTGAATCTCTGTGTGATTTAGGCCAGTATCCCGTTTTAAAGGTAACGTCACCTTTACAGTTTTTAATTTCAAAAATGTTAACTTTATTATTATTTTTAATTGAAAGCAGGTTTACTCAGGCATTCACCAAAATAATTTCGACTAATGTTTTGGCCCGAGGTATCGTGCTCATATCAGACTTATTACGGCACCAGAAGCGGTCTCAAACAAGCCCAGAGAAAATGATTACTGTGTCTAATTTTCTAAATGAGTCTTCCTGCTCCTGTTGCGAAGCAGCTGATTGAGACGGGTTGACAGACAGAGATGCATGTTAATTCACTTAGCTGAGGGGATGTTAGTCATTTTCATTTAGCCCCGCGGAAGCAAAAGCATGTCCGTTCTCCCGAACAGGGTTCGGATCACGATTGTGAGGACTGCGACGGCTCCTGTCTGGAGTGCCGGGGGCCCGGTCCGTCCGACTGCACCGCGTGTCCTGCTCAGGCCATCCTCGAAGCCGGCGGGCGCTGCCTGCTGTGCTGTCGTCATGGAGAGGAGGAGGAGGAGGAGGATGGTGCGACGCCGCAGCAGGACTGCTGTAACTGCACGGAGACCCGAGGTTGGCTCTACTAACGCCATGTTTTGTTTTAATAATAAAGGTAGATTCAAACTGGGAGGTGGTGTTATGAGTGTGGGAAGATTTCAGGTAGGCAGGATCACAACTCTAGCCGAACACACCAAGCCTGTAACTAATTAGACTTTCTTTGTTTTTAATGATTTGTCTGCGGTTACAAGAGTTCATTGATCTTCTATAAAACATCTGCAAAGTGGAAAATGGTAGTCATAATTTGATTTCAAAGTAATGGTTCGTAATCTTGTGCTTCATCTGACCGTTTATTAAATCCCACCTGAATTACAAACAAAAAAAACCAAACCAAAACAAACAAAAATAAAAACACCATTCTTCACGGCGCAGCAGCTGTAACCTTTAAAGAAACTTGAGAGTTTTAAGTAGTGGAGTTTTTATAGAGAGCAACATGAAGGAGGAGCATCTACAGCAGTATTTTTACTTTATAGCTCTGTTTTTTTTCTTTTTAAGACTTTTAAAAGCTCCCTCTGAAGCCACATAAGAGCTTTTCATGTGTTAAACTGGCTGAGTGCCCTATGAATTTTGTCATCCTGTCATTTTCTTGCCCTTTGGACAATTCGCCGTAAATATTACATCTGTGTGTGGACTTTGTTTTATCTCCAGGAGAGTGTGTTCTCACCACCAACTTGGCATTCAGGAATGACGAGGAAGAGGAGGCCAGAGGCAACCTGACCATCTTCATCATCGCCTGCATCCTGCTCGTGCTGGCGCTCGTGGCGGTGGTCTTCCTCATCAAACGCTCGCGCTCAAAAAGCGTACAATCGGACCTCCCTCCCCGCGGCTACGAGAAGCTGGGTTCCGGCGGGGGATTCGGATACAGATCTGCTTCCTCCGGCTCCTACAGCGGCCGGGCCAGCTCCTCTGGAGGCCGGTTCCAGCAGGATGAGCTGGTGGACATCGACAGCCGCCGCTCGGGGAATAAGGACGATGAGGAAGACGACGACGAGGACGACGACGAGGACATTGTTTACATGGGAAAGGACGGCACGGTGTACAGGAAGTTTCGGTACGGGCAGCTGGGGGATGACAACGACGACGAGCTGGAGTACGACGATGAGAGCTACACGTTCCGGTGAAGCCACGAAAGTTTACCAGTCGTCTGTTTTCTTTGAGGTTCTTCTGTCTCTCCCTCTCCGCGATGTTTCTCTCCTCCTGCCCTGAGGGACGGACCTATTTATTCTCCTTTGAATGAGCCCAACTAAATGAGACATGAGAAGTTATCTGTTATGAGTTGCATTTTACAAGCCACAAAATTAAATGTGCTGTGGAAATAAATCCATGTTTAGCACACTTAAAGGGGACACACTCTGCTTTTCCCCCCTAATTTTTAATCATACATATGAGTCCTTGCATACCTCAGTGGGTAGAGATACTAAACAGTCATTTGGAAACAGCAGAATGTGTTTGTTTTTGTTTTGTTTTTTGCTCACTGCAGATATTTTTTATTCAATAGTAATTTTGGTGCATTTTCCTTCCTGTTAACAGAAGCATATGTATAAGCAGCTCCTGATTAAAGTCTTAAGCTCTCAGATATGTTTGACGTTGCTATCAAGTTCTGCAGGTGGTTTAATCTGCTCAGGAGCTCATGAATCTGGAAAACCTAGTGTCATTTCAGGCAAATAAAGAAAAAAAAAGATCTTGATTTGGTTCTAATAAAGAGTGAAAAGCCAAAAATGATCGTCGTTGGTTTTCCAGTGAAAACTTGTCGATCTTAGGTGTTTTTTACCAATTCTGCAACCATCTTGGCTGTATAGTCGCTCTTGTGTGTAAACCACTCCTTCACGCTGTTGCAATTGGTTCGGTTTGTTCTGTACCAGTGGAAATGACTGTGGCAAGAAGGGATACTCATGTAAATGGCTGTCCAGGATAGTCAGATATGATCCTGCAGAGAGGAGTCAGAGTAAATCTGTGAATGTACGCAACATTTTCCACTCATTATTTCTCTATTTAAAAAAACAGAATCAGAAGGTTTTTTTTGCTCCCTTTTGGCAGCTCATCAGATGCCGACCAGTCGAAGGGGAGAAGGTGTTTTAGAGGAGGCCCTACAGAGAGTTCCCTAGGGCCTCTGACATAAAAAAGTATGAATTATGTGTTTTAGCAGTGAAAATATCAGTTACTCTCCTGTTCAATCTGAGTTGAAATTTAGCGTAATGTCCCCTTTAAGATTTTTTTTTAAAAACATAATTAGGGTTTGTTTTCTAGAATTTGTCTATGACATCCCATGTATAAAACATCATTTATCAAGGGAATTTATCAGGTTTTCTTTGAATCGTTTTCTCTTTGTTGTGGTGTTAAACTAGTATTTAAACCAAACATTTGACTTCTTCTGTATACTCTCATGTTATGCATTGAATTTGAATGGAAAATCTTTAAAATGATAAGAAAAAAAATGTACATAAAAGAGCAAATCCTGACTTCACAAAACAGAAACTGATGAGTTATTATTTGGCAGAAACACACTTCAATCCTGACTAAATATTGGAGGAGACTGAAAACAGCAGGCAAGTTTAAATTTTTTTTTTTTTTTTTATTGACTTAATGGATGTAATCCTTAGTTTTTTTGCACATCCTCAGTTTTCCAGATAAGTCTTACCACTAAGAGAACCACCAGTTATCTAATGAGGGGACATGCACTGTTGTATTAACACACACATGCATGTGGACACACACGCACACACAGATAAGATGCTTGTGCTTGGTGATCCCATCATTATGCTCATCTCAGGTTGTTTGTTTTTCTAGACAGAAACTGAAGAGGTGTTTTGCAGCTTGTTTCAACAAACACACACACACACACATTTGCAGAACAAGGTCAAAAAGATAATGTCACTGCACCGACAGACAAAGTTAAATGATCTATTTTATAGTTTATTCTGCAGTTTCAGGACAACATAGAAGGTCCAGTTTCTTAGATCAGAGTGTTTTGTCACTTTTTTTTTTTTAAAATACAAACAGCTGACACACAAGTCGACTCTTTATCAGAAATCTCAGGTGAGGGGGTGATATTATTGCTCCGCTGCCTCTCGTGCACGCGGCTTCGCTACACGCTACTACGGATGCGGCGTCTGGTGAGAAATCGCGTTTTCTACTCTGACGTGAACAGTGACGTCACTCTGCTGACCACGTGACC
>JAOWBL010000004.1:4387404-4410528 GCA_028564865.1 Zenarchopterus dispar | reverse complement strand
CCCCCACCCCGCCCTCATGTCATATCACTGTAATTGGAATTATAGCCAAAGTCCGTTTGGTCCACATCCAGGGTCTGATCTAAAAGGGAGCATTCTGATAAAGACAAAAACCGAGGCAGGAGCAGGTGTCTCTGCAGACCAGGTAATGAGAGACAAGAGAGATGATGCTTACTTTGAGCTCTCCGCTGCTTCCTTCAGCTCCTTGTCGAGTCTGGAGGTGAGAGGTCAAAACGGCAAGGATTAAGTAATTAAGAGGAGCCTGGAAGAGGGGAGGCTGGCGTTGAGTTCAGGGACCAAAAGAGGGACTCACTTAATGATGCATTCTGGGATCTGAACAGACTCCATTGGGATGAGTCGCTGCAGATCGTCCAAACTGTTCACATACTTGATCTTACTGCTGAACTTGGCGCTGGAACGAAAGAAACAAACATTTACAGAGGTGCAACGCCCGTCATTCGCGTTATTTTATTTATTTATCTATCTAATATTCACTTAAAATGAAAAGGTACTGATGAGAATGTATTCTGAGCTCTTGGAGGATTCAAACGGTCCATACGGCCTTTCTACCACGATGATCTTCAGGTGTTTAAAGTGGGTTGGTTTCCTTTCATAACTCTGCTTTTTGGTACCCTCAAAACATGCTGAGAGACATTCAGGACTGGAATCTCACTGGGCAATTCAAGTGTTGACATTGTGCGCTGTTAACCCTTTCCCAACCACTGTTTTTGTTGTAGAGGCCAAGTTTTCCTCCAGAATCTTAATGCAGCTCTTCTTCTTCTTCGTCTTTTTTACCTCTCTGGAGCCAAAGTACAATTTCCTTGTAAACGTTGCTGCATTTGAAGGAGGGTTACATTAAAATTCTGGAGAAGGACACCTGCCAGCAAGGCAATGATCTGCAACATTAGGCCAAAGTGATAAAGAAATGGGCTGCAGGAAACAATAACAGCAGGTTAGAGTGGCCAAGCCAGACTCAAGACCTGAATCCCATCTTGAACCCCAGAAAGAAACAGAATAGTGAATAAAGGCAACAAAGCCTTTCCAAGACTATAAAATGCATTTAATCTGTTTCTGGGACAGTTCATATTTGAAAAAGACAAGGGCTAATCATATTTACTTTGCTTAGAATTTGTTCATTAACATTCATTCAACTAATATTCACTTAAATATTGCCTGTACAACACTTCATAGCAGTTGAGATATCAGCGTTGATCCATAAACACAAGGAGTCATCCCGCTGGTGTGTTAAATTAGTAAGTGATGCATTTTTATTTATTTATTTTACCTGATGAAGGGCTTGGTAATGGCTAGAATGGTCCTGATAAACCACGATGGATGGAGGATGATGAAGGATTTCAAATTCTTCCTGAGCCTGAACACAACACAGCAGGTCACGTGTCAGACACACGCAGCGCTCATTTTCGCTTTCGTTCGCCAGCGCTCGAGTACTTCCGGTATCAGAAGCAGTCGAAAGATCATCAGGACGCACCTTCTGTCAATCATCTGATAGCACTTCTTCAGCCAACCGAGGCCGGGCATTCTTCTGTGGGGCGTGGCTCCGTTCAGGTACACGATCATGTAGTCTTCTGCCACCATCAGCTCCAGGGTGCTGATCACGTAGCTGAAGATGCACACACACACACACACAAAATCTTGTTTTTATCAATTCAGAGGACTTGACACGCATACTTTTATTTCTTACAGAGTCATATCAGTTTCAAATATATAATATATTTGAACTTGTTTTTTGTTTTTGTAACCTCAAAAGGAAACACATACCAAAAAACAGATTTATGTCCACACAAGATGAATTTCTATTCAAGCACACACTCAAAATAAATAACTAAAATACTTTTTAAAAAAGATAATTTATGTGGTGAACTTATGAAAACTTGCCTTCAGCTACATGCTAACATCCATGTAAGACACCATGCAAACTTTTAGCTTGAACATCTAAAAAGACAGTTAATTTTTTTTTAAAATTCCAAATCACTTTTTTTCTCTTCAGACCACTGTAGAACGTTTTTATGTGTCAGAGTTTAGGAAAATCTTGATTTTATAACTACTTGCTGGTTACAGAATGCTACGTCATAATCTACTTGAAACACGCTATTTGAGCTCCTGTCTCTTTAAGGCCTTCCGTTCTGACCGCGTTCTTTCTCCTGATTGGACAGTTTCTGGAAAGCTTCGCGAAGGGGAACGCCCACTCTCGCGAGCTACACTACTTGAGCTTTTAACTGAAAACGATCAGATATCTATTGTCCACCAATGTCAGCGAAAGATAAAACTAACTAAATAAAATAAAATGCACTAAGTATTCAAATTCTGTGATTTTTGGCTCTAAAAACGAAAGTGCTTATTTGGATTATGGTACATGCAAATCACAGCATAGCATTGGACTAAAATTACAGATTTCAGCAGGGAAACATGAACGTATGATAATAGTAATTTAATGGTAATTCAGCTACAATTTTTTAAAAATACAACTTTCATTTTCCAGAGGGGAAAAAGAGCAGATCCTGAACTCAATACGCTGGTTTTTTAAGAATATTTCCACCTACTGCCATTTAAATCCCACTTTTTAAATCTGTTCAGTAGCCATTCCAGTCAGAAATTCAACATCCAATTATTTATGTTCTTTTTATCTGTCAAAATGGTGAAATAGGGAGGCAACTTGTGTCTTGAACTTGAAAGTAAAAGATATGAGGAAATAGTAATCAAGTTTTACTGTGAATTTGAAAAAAAAAAAAAAACCTCAGCCAAGAACACGTTTGAAATGTTTCTCCTCTGATGTCAGCGACGATAAAGCTCTACGAGTGTTGCTCCTTCATTGGAGAGTCCTTTTGAATTTCCTCATTTCCTTCTTTACATCCGTGTGAGTCGTTCAATCAGGCTGCCACCTTTCTAAAACCCAAACCCCGTTATCGCTCTCATTTCTCTCCACACTTATCCACACAACTCCTCTTTGTCCTCTTAGTCAGCAGGGAATTTTGTTGCCTCCTTTAAAAAAAAAAAGTTGAAAACATCTTCTGCTAGTTTCCTGAGTGGCTCCTTAAACTTCACAGACTTTGGTCTCAGTCTGACTCTACTTTCCCACTGATGACATTCTCCGGCTTACAGTCCAACACTGCTGATCCGTTTGGTTTCCTGGCTGTTGGGATCATCTCCCACTGACAAACTGCATGGTATTCACCAAGCAGCTGCAGATACTCTTCCCTGTAACAAATCAGACCTTAAGCCATCTGGCATCAGAAACCGCGGACACTACAGTTTACCTTCTCACATATCTGCCCAAAACTCTCAGACATGGCAGCTTATGCAACATCTGTCCCACAACAACCTTTGGGATCTCAACCACGCTGTCCAGGCGTGAAAGGCAACTCTACGGCTACAAACACGCTTTATTTCCATCACTTTCTGAGAGATTTTGCAGAACCACCATAATAATATCCTCGACTTGTTAAAAAGATTCTCTTTAATCGCATTACAGTAACACAGATTTTATCGTTCAATTACAATTTATCCTGTATTTCAACAACACGTGATTTCTAAGCTGGAGGTTTTAGGTGGTAGACCTCTGGACCACCTTCTGGAAAGACTTGGATCAACGCCCTCACCTCCAGCTTTTACTCAAGACTAATAAAACCATTCTGTCAAATGATTATTAGCATATTTTAATTTCTCACTGTTAATGCTTTTAGACAATGTCACTTCTCACATAAAACCATTTACCCTTGTAGTGTAAACCTTTGTGATTTGTTGGCAAGGCATACTTTCATATTTTTGGTGTAGTTACAGTTTATCAAAGATAAACCCTTCTGACTCTGGAAATCCTCCAACTTCACTGTAGTTTTATAATAAAATCCCAATTAGTTGATGAAAATATCTTAGAAAAAGTAAGATAAATGATAATATAATCGGACACAGTCATATCCTAAAGGATTGCTCAGACTAACTATTCCTGAGATTGTTATCTGGAAAATAATTTTGATATTTTTGTATGATCAGCAATGGTGATGGTTTGATTATAGTTTACGTGTGGTTTCTGAAGAGATGGATTGGAGTCTCTTCTTTTGGGTCTCTGAACAGTGCCATATTGGCAGGAGATGACACAGCCAAACTCTGGTTAATCCAAATATGGGCGAATGGGCGGAACAAACAAGCTCAGCAACTGGTTGGAGCGATCTCAGTCACCACAGCTTGGCTCAACTCATGCTACACAATGATCCCAACAAGCTTTATCTCCCATTCATTCTGATCAAATCTGTCCATCCATCCTTCTGCATGATGTTGCTCCTGAAATTACATCCAAAATGAGCGCAACCGGAGTTGAAATGAGACCTGGTGGAGCTCTAGAAGAACCTGCCTGGTGGACTAGTTGGAGCTCAGACCACCTACAGTGGTCTAGTCAGTCAACCTGGAAGGATCCATGAACGGTCCAAGCTGCTGAAAGGCATAGCAGCCGACAAGATTTGAACATCCTTCATTTATCTCTTGCTGGAAGCCTTCAACAGGTGTTCAGTGGCCTTTCTCCTGGACTCCTTGAAGCCAGCTCAGAGTAATTGTGCCAGTTTGTTCAAATCATCAACAACACAACAAGCCACATCTTCAAAATAAGAGCTATCTCTTGGCTTAACACTAGTGCTAAGTAGCTGAAGGACTGAGAGCTAGCTGTTAACGCTATAACTCACTAATGCAACTGTCACTCAAAGAGACACACCTCTAATTTTAAACATGCCATCAGACATACACAAATACAAGTTTTTTTTTCACTTTCTTATAGATAATATATGCTAGCAAAGGCGAAGTAGCCAAAAGTTAGTTTGGCTAGTTTTTGTCACTAGCTACAGACTACAGACAGTTCCTTTAGCTGAGGTAAGAAAATATTCATTCAAATGAAACTTAAGCTCCTTATTTATCATTAAAAAAAAACAAAAAACTCCTTTGTGCTGCTTTTACACTCTGTGGTGCAATTATAGCCAGCTTTAACATTACTATAACATTAGTTAAAAATTAGCATACAACCATTGTCATCAATGGTTGTATGCTAATGCTTAGGAAATGCTTAACTTGGAACTTTTATTTATTTACTTATTTATTTGTAGTTTTGGCCATATAATGTTTTTGTTATCCTTGCTATGTGAATTGTGAAGTTGTATCACTTGTGTTACAATAACACACAAAAATAAGGATTTATATATATATATATATATATATATATATGTATATATATATATATATATATATATATATAAAGGAACAAATGACTACAGTGTGTGTCGCTGAAGGGCACTCACAGGAAAAGGTTCTCCATTATTTCATGGTAGTCCTCTCGGTCACTGTCTGGCAGGAAACAGGCAGCAAACACTATGATGGCATTCACCCCGTTGCCATAGTAACCTAGATTTTTTTAAAAAATAAAAGCATACACAAAAAAACAAAACTAGTAAGAGGCAGCCTGACTGTGCTCCTTGTTGGTGAAAACTTGGTTGCCCTTTTATTTCCCCGTTTTTTGTTTTTTTGGGTTTTTTTGTTTTGTTTTTTTTTGTTCCTTTCATCTGCCACTCTGAGTTTCTTTTGTCTGACTGTCTCTCCGTCCCATTTCCTCTCACTGTTTGTCAGATCAATGTAATTAATGTAATTCCCTTTTATTCACCAGCCCATTCATCATCAGATTTGTTGTCACTTAGACAGAGTTGTCTTTTCTGGAGATGACAGAGCGTCTGATATTGACTTCCCAGTGACAGGCGTCTCCGTTTACACGGGCGTTTAACGTTAGCACTGCAGCAGGAAGCAGACTGGAAAATGTTCCTCCTGATCTGCTGGTGGGACAGATTTACATCTTGAAATGGTATGTGGTCAATGTAAATGTGAGCTTGCATGTGACCAAGATTCTCCCAATGACTAGGAGGGACACGTAGTGTCCACAAAACCAGTATAATGTAAATCAGTATGTAGACTATTTAAAACCCAGACAGAATTTCAGATCTTTGGAGCTCAACTTAAACGATGGACATCGGTCCTTTTTACATCTGATTCATTTTTCTACTGAAGCTCATTTAGTTTTAGCTTCTCCTTTGCCAGGATCTGTGTTTTATACAATATCAAACTGAGTAATTTTGTGTTTTCTAGGTCTCATGTATGTTTTTCTTCTTTTTGATACAACCCTCAGTAACACCTTCTGTTTTGCATAGAAACATGGAGTGTCCATCCATTTTAGCAGTGGTTCCCAACCCCGGTCCTGGTGGCACGCTGCCCTGCACGTTGAAGGTGTCTCTTTGCATCAACACACCTGATTCAAATTAACAGTCGTCATCAGTTTGTTATCAAGATCTGCACAAGCCTGTTAATGATGAAGGTATTTGTGTCAGGGTGCGCTGAAGCAGGGAAACATCTAAAGCATGCAGAACAGTGTGCCCCGAGGAGCAGGATCATTAAGTATGTGTGAAATGATCTTATCTTTGTCAAAGTACATTCTGAATCCTGGTTTTTCCAGCGTGAAACAGGTATGTGAGAAGTAGACTCAAATTCTCATCAGCTGGTTTCATCTGCAGCCTGCACTTCCTCGTTTGTCGTTGCACTTTTGCCCCGATAAAGCAAGGCATTTTGTGAGCGATGTGATATCTGCTGTTAGCTCCTGAAATGCAGAAAATGCAAAAAAAAAAAAAAAAAAAAAGACTGACATACTTTTACTCTGGCCTGCTAAAACCTGATATCACTGCCGAAAGTTCACAGCAGCAGGGGGGTTGTATAAAAATGTCACATTTTTCATATTATCTTTGTTTTTATTGCTTTTTTTATTATTCATACTGCTATCATGAGCTCTACTCCACTGCAAAAGATCAATCGTTCAAAGTGAACTCCCCAGTTCAGTCAATATGAGATTTACTCAGTTTGGACAACCGAAGTCTAGTGTCAAACCTGCCGGCTAAACTTTAGAATGATATTTGTCTTGGTTTCTTTGATATTTTTCTGTTTCTTTTTCTATGTTATTGTAATTTCCACATCCAGTATGGACAGGTAAATTCCTTCAACTACAAATAGCAGTGTCTTTAACTAATTTTAAATTTGAACTTTTTATCCAATTATTTAAATAAACGGCTTAAAGCATGTTAGCAACAGAGACTCTTTTCTTCTCAGGTTCAGAGAATGAGTCTGGTTCCTCCGGATGTGACTTTGATTTCAAGTGGGCAGAAGAACCTACACCTGGTCAACCCAGTCAGACAGAGAAACGATGCATGTTGAAATGAGCAGAGTGATAACCAGATTAGTACCCCCCACCCCAATGAATGATGGTCATCAGTTTCTTCATTAAAAACTTGTTGATCTACGGAGTTATTCATAGTTCTGCTGTTGGTTGCTCTGTGGGACTCATCACATAAAGCCCAGTCCCCATCCCATCCCATTTGATTGGTTCGGTACATTCTGTACCAGTGGGAATGGTATCCTGTTTCACGAGACAGACTTTTTGAGAAGTGGATGGATGTGGCTAGTCAGGTGACGCTAACCAGTAGTGATCAACCAAAGCAATGAGTTTTCACCGACAATCCAATTTCCAGAGGATTAGATACATGAAATTGTTGTCTCCAACCACAAACGCTAAGGGAGCCTTTAATTAACTCTAGAGTTAATCTAATTAAAGTGCCTCTTCAGTGGTCACCTCCGTGGGAGATGACTCTCATGTAAGGCTCAATGATCTTCATGTTGATGCGGTGCTCCTGCTCCCCAATGACGACCGTCCTCCAAAGCTTCCCATCCTGGCGCTCCTCCTCAGCGCTGTATGTTGGAATTGTGTTGTAGGAATCGCTTGTCCCGCTCCGATTGGCTGCACTGGGATCTGTTATTTAAAAAAAAAAAGTCACCATGCACTGACTAACTCTTTCCCGAAAGACCCTTTTTAAAATGCAAGTAGACTCTGACTTAAAGAATCCTAACCAAGGTTGATATATAAAACAGCTGAACTCTTGACACTTGAAACAGAAAGAGTATGACTCTGCAGAACCAGACCAGTCGGGGTTACCTGCAGCAGTACTTTCACACATTTCACAAACCTTCCCAGTCCATTTCGTGGTCTGTGTAGTCGAGGTAATCTCCCTCCTCTGGAGTGTCGAGGTCGTCGACGTTGATGTCCAGATCGTCTGGCGTCTCCCCCAAGTCATCCTCGCTCTGGTCCAGTGACAAGCTGATTCGAGGGGCAGAAAGCTTTTTCCTCTGAGAGGAACCTCCTTGCAGGGGTAAAGAGGTAGGAGGGACTACAAACAAACAAACAAAAAAAAACAAAGCAATGAAAATGGTTGTGTGTTTTGAGCAGTCCTGTTCTTTTAGAGTATTTGATTCACTCTCACCTGGCTTGCCGTCGCCTCCCTCTGAGTTCATTTTACTCTCTGATGCCAGGTCCATCCCCAGGAGGACCTGTGAGAGGATAATCACACATATTAAACAGATGACTGTGATCGAAAGCCAACATTTTACACGGCCTGGACTGCGATACAATCAGTTCTTTACAAGTACTGACTTATTAGAGGGGGAGCGTGGTAATGTTGAAACAAAGTCCAATTAAAAAGGCACATCGACTCGAGTGCTAAATGGGAGGCACTTAAGTATTTAAATTCCTTTCACTTTCATCACTCAGCACCAGATTTGGAAGGTGAATTGTTCTGCGTACTCAACGACGTGCTTTTACAGTTTGGGTTTCTGACTCTCCCTCTCAGACGAGGCCTGAGGCAGAAGCGTGCAATCACAGCGAGCGTGACTACTCAAACAGGAAAAAAACAAACAAACAAAAAAAACAAGCAAGTCAAACCTCGGGAAACTTGTCGGGGAGATCAAGCAGAGGCACGGAGAGATCCGAACCACTCTCTTTAAAACTGCAAAGCAGGGGATTAACCCGGCACGGTGTGCACTTTCAAAGTGCCCATCTGGTTCCCCATTTCAATTTTTACATAAAACATAAGGTGAATAAGCCACGACGCGTTATCATATTTTAACTGAGCGTTAGAAGTGGATCAACTTCAGGCGGCAGCAGCACTAAATTACAACTTGAAGGCCTCCGAGAGTCCATCATCAGCCAAGCAGAAGCCCTGATCCTCAGAGGTTAAATTCTTGCCTTTTCTTTAATTGCTTAATTAAAGGTCTTGGTGCACATTAAGTTTCTGAAATTTAATTAAAGTAATTTAGATATGCCTTGGCAGGAGCAGAACTGTATGATGTTAGAGCATAAAACAGAAGAACAGGCTTAACCGTGATGCCGGGTGTACGGTATTTAATGCATGAGTTTCTGAGATCTCTATTATACCACTGTAATAATTTAAAAAAAAAAAAAAAAAAGTTTATACCATTTAAAAAAATAAAACAAAGAAAAAAAAATGCATAAAATTACCCAATGCATTAAAAAAATATTTAAAAACTGTTAAAGATAAAATTAGGGGTGTTTTTAATTTCAATATATAATGAAACACTTCAAATATTTTTTTAAAAAAAAGGATTTTTGTGTATTGTTTCATATGTCAGGCATCGAAGGGGTAATTTTAAAGGTTACTAGTTCCTTTTGGCAGTAAGAAATCTTTTAAAAGTCTTTAACTTTTATTTGCAATGGAGTATCTTTATATCACCTGGAGAAAAAAAGTGTTTTTATGAAAGAGTATTTTTTAAGGTGTGGGGGGGAGGAGGGGGCGTGAAATGAAGAATATGGTGACTACAAGATTGCTGGTCAGAACTATGGACAACTTATTGCAAATATACTGAATTGACAAACATGTTAATGGTTGGACGGTGAATTTATGGAGTCAACATCATATTATTTTGGGTTTTAAAGGCTTCGAGGTAAAAAATCTCAGCTTAACCAGATTCTCCCACGTTAAGTCGGCACAAAGCCCATCTATAAGACACAGAACCCCTCTCCTCCCCCTCCTCCACCCTAAACACCAGCATGTCTTTTACTAATCAAGTCAAATGGATTTCCACAGTGATCACAGAGCAGGAGGAGAAAAGACAAGTGGTTTGGGAGAAAGTGGGAGAAGAGAAATGAGTAAGATTGAGGTTAAAAGGCCAACTCCCCCTTGTGAATAATCCATCTATTCAAACTGGGGGGGAGAGTGGTGAGGGGGGGTGAGTTACGTCATGACAAGCTTGTTCGGCTCCTCGCAGCCCTGTGCTGATTCAAATCGAAAGGCTTGCACGCTCGCCTGGGCACAGATTGGACAGAGATGCAAATTCACAGCGAGTCACGTGAGGCGCTCGCGTGGAAAACAGGAAAATCCTGCTTCGTCCTCGGCAGGATTTTTCACAGGAACGACAGAAGTGTTACATTAGCGGCTGAAAGAGAAAAATGCTGAATGTTTGATTCATGCACTGTGGAGGCAAGGCCCCCCCACCCCCACGCTGACTAGTCAGTTTGTCTGAAGCATGTGCACACAGTCGCATAAGCACACTGATCCTCTCATTTATGCTGCAGAATGATTACAAAATTAACATGTACGTGTGCATCCTCCGTGGAGGATGCTGAGCTGCTTCCCATCCACTTCCACATCACAGCACAGGACCACAGTGCTGATGACAGCAGCCCCTCCCTCCCTCTCCCTCGCTTTCCCTCTCTCTTCCTGTCTGCTGGCTCTGAGGGGCAAAAAATAGAACATTTCCCTGTTTCTCCTCTTTTTATCTTCACCGAATAAAAAGCAGCCAACTCACCACCGTTGGGGCTCAGGAATCTCTGTCCTCCACGTCTCAGAGCATGGATGCACGGCACGTTTTCCTGCTTCCAGCCTCTCGATGGAGATGCTCAGCTTATAAACAGCTCACAGCTTCCACCATTTTGTGATCACATGATCTGGGCCACTACCAAATAAGGGCAGTCACCTGCTCCGGCAGCTCTCTAGGCAGCGGCGGAGCTTTCTCAGGCAGTGCTACTGAGCAGGGATGTGCTGTTATCTTTAACTGGAGGGCATAATCACTGAGAGCAGTTTCTGTTCAGCTGTGTTGTTAGTCCTACCTGTGAGGAGGGCGCCGGACTGACGTTGACACCTGACTGCAGATTTCTGAGCCTGGCTGCACAGATGCAAGACTTGATTTGCCCCCGGGTCAGAGAGGCACGACAACACGTGAAACAAAAACACTGTCAGCTTCGTGTGCAGATGATTTTCCTCAAGGTTTCCCACACGGAGCACGGAAATGGAGACCGATCCAAAGCACTCATCCGAGGTTTTATCACTCTGCTGTTCATGCAATTACTTCTGATGTGTCCTTCCAAGAGACTGCTTTTTGAACTTTTCAACCCTTTTATCCAAAGAAACTATAAGCACAAAGCAGATAAGATTTCAATTGTACCTCCAGAGTCTCTCCTTCCATCTGCCCACAGATCTAACTTCATGGAAACCCTTTTTTTTTCTTCTTTTTTTTAAATTCAATCAAACAGGAACACGGAGACCTGCGTATCAGCACTCGCTGTTTAGTACAAAGGTCACTGGCATGGCACGCCAATCGTTTTGTTAATCAGTACCACGTCGCCGCTGTAACAGATCAGGACACGCTGCAGAGACTTTGTTCTAACACACATGCACACAGTTTAATGTTAAAATAAAGTTACGTGACAAAACAGGCGAAAGATACAATCGATTTGGATTTTTTAAAACACACATTCCCTGTGGTTTTAACATCTGGATTCTGTTAAAACCGTCGCAGAAAAAGAAAATCATTTCATATAAACTAACTGGTCGTTGCACACAATTTTAAAAAAACCATTACCATGACATCTGAAAAAAGATAAACAAAAAAAAAAAAAGCTACAACAGCTAAGTGTCTTTTTACTTCCTCTTCTCTGAGCTGCGAGGCCAGGCGAGCTGCATTTTTCCTTAACAGCACTATTGTTAAACCAGTTTGGCAGCATCTGATGATTTAGGCATTTCTACAACAGTACACTTGTTTATATTAGCATTTGTGGAAAAACTGCTGGAATAAAATGGCCTTTGCTGTGTAGGATAGTGGAAATCTGTGCGCCTTACCTGAATCTGCTGTCTGTCTGTCCCTGTTTGATGTTTTACTGACAGCTCTTAACAGATAAAACGTCCAGAAAACGCGTTACAACATGTGATTGGGACCAAGTTTGTGTTATTAGCGCTCCTAAAGCTCAAAAGCATCCTTTTCGTCGTCCCTCACTCCAGGTTGAACCTCTCAAGGTTGTCTCGGAGGAGCGTGTCCTTGACCGCTTTGAAGACGATGCGGATGTTCTCCGTGTCCGTGGCGCAGGTGAAGTGGTTGTAGAGGGGTTTGTGACGCCCGCAGTGCCGTTCCACGTACATCTTCAGGATGAACTTTCTGGCCGACTCGGCGTCGCCTCGAGGGCCTGCGAGAGGAGGGGTGAAGGGAGAGAGAGTGGTCAAGGCGAGTGGGAATCTGGGGGTGCGTGGAGGAGAGAGGAGTGAGGAATGTTTTTTTTTTTTTTTAAATTTTATCATTTGGAAACTTTAGTTACTTCACTCTAGCACATCTTCATCTCAAGTCTCCCACAAGGGACTGACGTGAGTGGAAGAAAGTGTGACAGCAAGGTGAAAAAGCAAGGTGTTTTCTTTTTTTTCTTTAGGAAATGCCGTTCTGAGAGATCAACTAAAATTAAGCCCTTTTTTTAATAAAGTAATTTCCATCTTTCCGTTCAGATCTTACTGAAATACTTGTGATGTGATTTGGTCAAACTATCACAGAGATGTGGTACGAGATCTCCGTTTTTAACCACATCTTCACAGCTGTGTTCACAGCAGTCGGTTTCAAAGAGCTCCACCTCCCTCTTCCACAGCGGGAGCCTTTTTGAAGTCAGCGTCGCAGCTTTGCACAACCCACAAGGCGGCATAATGTGACGACTGGTGGAGAGAGAGACCTGGATCTGTGACGGTTCACTTTGAAGATCTGTGCAGCCCCAGCTAAAGTTTTTAAGTCAGCAGCGACTTTAGACAGCCACATTTATGCTTTTACAGACAGAAAAATGAATTTATCCACAGTATGTGCCTTTTAGAAGGACATCACATTTCTTATACATCATAATTTAAAACAAAATCATGCATAATTTCCTCTTAAATAAGACATAGAGGACAGAATTAAGCAAGGAAATATTCTTCTAACCCATTTTATTTCCTCATATAAGACATACTTGTCCACCGTTGCTCACTGTGCAACAGTCTGATGACTTGGATTTCATTTTTTTAAATATATAATTATTGTGTCTGTGTAGGCTGCAGAAACTCCAGGAATCCTCGACATTGAGTTAAATCCCATATTTCTGATCCGTTTCTTTTACTGATGTTATCAAAGCACCGACTAAACTGCAACACAAGCTTTGCTGCTTTACTCCACATCAGATTAAAGACCAAATATTTGTGCCAGAAATGCCCTTCAAAGTCAAATACATCAAATGTCAGTTGTGTTGTTGCACAGTTAAAACTGTAATGATCCTCAGTTAACGTGGATTCAAACCAGAAAGAAACAGATAATTATAATAATGTTAGAGTTCCAGATCCGAGTCCGATTTGTCTCTTCTTCTTGGACACTTGGAGCATCCGGAGCAGTAATTTGACTCACCGGTGTATTCTGGGAAGTAGGTTGCCAAATGCGACTGGGTTATTTTCTCCTCCAGCAGATCCGTTTTGTTCAGAAAGAGGATGGTGGAGGACTCTTCAAACCAGCGGTACGAGAGGATCGTCTGGAACAGGGCCAGGCTCTCTTTCAGTCGGTTCTGAGAAAAGACATGGGAAAAGTCTCAGAGACTAAATATGAACCCTTTTTTTTCAAGGGAGGTCGTTTAAGTGATCCCGCCGCCCCGGGACTTACGTCAGTGTTGCTTTCGTAAAGGACCTGATCGTACTCGCTGAGGGCCGCCAGGAATATGATAGAGGTGACGTTCTCAAAACAGTGGATCCATTTCTTCCTCTCTGACCGCTGGCCCCCAACATCCACCATCCTGCACACACGGTTAATTTTTATTGGAACATCTGGACGAGGACAGAAAAAGCTCAATCTTACCACTAATCTCCAAATATCCACTTATTAATTCATCTAACGTTTTAAACACAGACCCAATGTGATAAATTAAAACACTTGGAGTCCGTTCTTATTCTTGCATGTTTTATTTTAACTCTTTGTGTTTTATGTAAGATAAGACACACCTGAAGATGACTTTTGACAGGTCGAAGGGGTACTCTATGATGCCCGTGGTGGGGACCCTGACCCTCAGGATGTCTTGCAGGGTGGGGAGGTAAAGCGAGGCAGAGATTCTGTCCATGTTGCTCAGGTAACTGAAAGTTTAATAACAGTCCATCCAGTTTAACATCCTGACACAAATCTACACGGATTCAAGTGAGTATTACACAGAATTTTGGCTCTTAAAACAGTTCAACTGAGGCTGCGAATTCAAGGCTGAAGCTCTGACAAGAAATAAATAAAAGGCTCACTATTTGGCAGAGTCTGACAGCTGGAACTCCCTCCTGCGGTCGTAGCACGTTTGGATGCCGTGGTCATTCCAGACTCTCTTAATGGCGTCCACCTGCCAGGACTCCAAGACTGACACGTCGGTTTCATCCACTTTGCTCAACTTCTCTGCAAGGCTCTGACACACACACACACACACACACAAAAAAGGATTTTATGGAGATGTTTCCAAAGAGCGTTCCAGAGTTAACCTAGGTCGATTATTAGATGATAAGCAGCTTTCATTAAGGACCAAAACAATGTGAATCAAAGCAGTTTTGTAGCAAAATGGAAATTTATGTTTGCACTTGGAGGAAGTAAACTATGTCACAATAAATTCATATTTCAAATCTTTGACAAGACTCAAAACTGTAATTATGCCGAGGTGGTAGTCTGGATAGGGTCCTTACAGACAAACCGACACAATCTTAACTGTTTATAAAAGGCATCTTCAGCCAGTCGCCTTGTCATGAGTCCATATACGTTAACTACAGATGTAACAGAACTACCAGCAGAAATTACATGTCAAAAAGGTCTATAATTCACCACTGACTTTAAATGAAACTAAAATTATAACACTGGATTGCAAAGAATCATGAACTGGATGAACTTTTTGAATTGGATCCAAAGGCGAGATTTCACACAACAAATAACATATAGGGAGAAATAAAAATAATTTAAAAAAACATGAAAGCATGTCAGGAGAGTTTGACCAGCGACATCTTCAGCGATCGCAGCGACAAGTCCGTTCATGTGACGGAGTGATCCTCGATTCCCTGAAAAGCAGCGTCTTCCTACCGTCAGCACCAATACTCGGAGACCTAAGTCAAAGGAAGAACGAGAGCTGGAGGAAGAGGATGATGGTGGTTCAGATGGACGGCATCTTCATTAGACGGGGCTGAGCTGGAAAGCACTAGTGGCAGGGACTTAATGATTACCCAGTGAGCATTAAAGAGACCACCGGCAGCGCTGCTCCCTCTCACTAGTGGAAATGGACAGACCTACTTTCCACACATTCATTTATATGCTTCTCTTGAAGTTTGTGCCTCATTTTATTTTTCCGTGTCTCCCTCCGTCTCTCGTGGTGGTCACTCACCTGGACTATTATGCCGATGGTTTTTATCCTATAATACTATAGCAGTGGTTTTCAAAGTGGGGACTGCAGCCCCCTGGAGGGCCGTCAGAGGGCACTAGGGAGTCCTCAGGAAAATTAGCAGGAACTTCGGCAAAAACAAACGAACAAAAAACAGTTCAGCAGTAATGTGTCTTCCAGTTGTCCTTGGAACTCACTGTTGTCTTTATTAAAATCCTTTAAAATATATTTTGTGTCTGTTAAGTTTCTGTGGTAAAAAGCAGCAAGTTGTTGTTATCGATAATAATGTTTATTGATCATTATCACCAAAACTGGCTGGTGTTCTCATGTCTGTGGGTTTGGGGGTCCCTGGTAAGAAGCTAATGCTGTTTGGGGGGCCTTGGCATGGAAAAGTTTGGGAACCCCTGCTCTGTACTACTGACACAAGTGAATTTAGAGAACATGACTTATGATAGTAGTTCAATATAAAGAAAATGTATTGGACTGCAGAAACTAATGATCAAACCAAAATATGACACTAGTTCTGAAAAAAAAATGGACTTACAGATGCTTAGTGATATTAGTCTCGTTTTACTCACACTCTGAACTTAAATGAAACAAAGTGGCCGTAAGAGATCAAAGTGGTCTTTTAGAAAAGGGTGCGCAGCCTCTTACGATGTTTTGGTCATCGACGTAGTGGATCTGCAGAGTCTTCATGGCCTCGATCAGCGCCTTGATGGCTGTGATAATGTTCTGAAACACCAGCCGTTTGAAACTTTTCCTGTCAGCTTCAGTGTATCCCTTGCCATGGATGATCCGCATCTGTTTGATGAAGGTGCTCTTCCCACTTTCACCGGTCCCTGTAAATGAGAAAAAAAAAGAGAGACTAAAATATGAGAAGTGGAATGAGATCAAAGCAATGGCAAGAATAAGGTGTTTGTGATGTTTGTGACGTACACTGAGGAGAAAGATCAAAAAAAAAGAAATGACATATGAACCAGCTGCAACTAAACTGGATTTAGAGAGTAAAATTAATTTTCCAACCAGAAACTCTCAGGTAAAATAAGAGATGCTTGTGTGTGGGTGGTTTCTTTATGTGCCAACCTTTTATTTATCTCACCTCAGAAGAAGTGACAATTTGAATCCCTCTATTTTTATCTCTATGAACTTCTACAAAAAGCCTCAAAACAGGTGGAAAATAAGAGAATCCAACAGTGAAAAAAATAATAAATTAAAAAAAAAAACAAAAAAACCCAACCATCCATCCATCTTCCTCCACTTAAAACACATAAATAATTTGATTGATTAATGGACACTGATTCTTCCCGTAAAAGAAGCAGTGAAATGTGGCGTTCGTGCAAATGGAGGTCTCCATCAACGGTGAAACGCCGCGCCGCTTCCCGTCCTTGGTTGTAAATTACTCTCAAAAAAGGGTGTCGACTAAGCACCTAAAACGCCTAAAAATGTTAACCATTACTCTGACCTTTCCAGAAGGATACTGTTGTCCAAACAACTCAAGCTGAAGTTTAAAGTAGTGCTGACCTTTCAACAGAAACCTTCAGGTGGAACGTGTTGTTTCCAACAGTCAAACTTTTAGAAGTGGCCCGTTTGGACCGGACCAGACAAGAAACGCCTTATTTCACGACTTTAGGCTTTTATTCGTCATCGCAGATGCCAAAAATGTTGGTTTTACATCATGAGACGCACAGAGCACTTTCTGGAAAAAAAGCAAAATTTAAAAAAAAAGAAAAGAAAAAAAAGGATGCATCATCTACTGTCTGTTTTACAGTACGAGGTGTACGCAGATGTCTCCTGTAGTTTCATTTCTTCAAGGAAAAGATTATCGCACTGACTCATCACAGCTTCAGCTATGTAAAGAATGCAAAGGGAAACCTGTAGCTGAGTTAAAAGACAAGCAGAGGCAAAAAAAAAACAAAAAAAACAGCTCAGTATCTATCGATCCAGATACTCCCCTTTTTTTCCTCCTCGGTGGCACCGTGCACTCAGGATGACAAAAATACTCAGTGAAACACAGAAGTGCTTCATTTAATATTGTCTTTGCCCACATCACACAGGCAGATAGTACTTTGTTTTTTTTGTGTGTGTGTTTTTTACTCTGTTATTGGGTCACCACTTTGGATCAGAGAGATTTTTCTTTTGGATGGATCAATCATCCCAAAAGGATAACGCTTTCGGTTTTAAACTCCTTCAAATGCCTCAGCAGCTCCAAGGATCATCATAAATATTGGCACAAACATTCATGCTGCCCAGATGAAGGACTTAATGACTTTGGCAATTTTCCTTCTGATGTTTTTGACTGAAAAGTCTAAAAACTTGGACGGATTGCCACAATTTGAAAGGGAAAAAGAAAAGAAGACACTCAAGGCTCCCTTCAGAATTAAGTTTTTTTAATTTTACTTGGCCCCTGGCCAAATTGCAAAGAATGTTTGGCCCAAACTTGGCTCACGTCAACTGTTTTCTTTGGCTTACCTTTGGCTTTGACTGATGGCATTGATTCAAGGTAAATGTGGCTTCCTTTAACTGCACATCCACCAGACAAATCTTCATTTTGAGACCACACCTGGCCCTCTCTGCACATCAAAACTACCCCGTGAAATTTGGGCCACATCTGGTTCACACAACGCATGCCAAAACCCAAATTTGTCCCAGTTAATGGACCTTGGGACACATCTGGCCCACATAGCACTTGCCATTGACATAAATGAGACTTAAGTGCCTGAAGTAACCCAGATTAGGCCCAAACGTGCCTCCTATCAGGGTGATGTTTTTAATTTGTCTGTACATGAGTATGGTAACAAAAAGAGTCACAGTTAAAAGCACTATGACAACAGGTTCACATATGACTCTACTGCTAAACCAGATCCTACAACTAAAACAATCCAAAAATTTAAAGTGGCCCTCCAGATCTTGTATAATGCAAGATAAACTGTGAAAGTTTGAGTTTAGAGAACAAGAATTTGATCCCATCTAAATTGAAACTTCAAAAGACTTTTAATATATAAAATATCAGTCCTTTCAGATCTGATACAGTGAATTAATAGTACAATTGATCAGATAAGTTGCATTACTGACTTGTTCATCCTAATGTGATAATGGTAAAGGCAGATGCATCACTTCTGAAACCTCTCTTTCCGGTGGAGACAAAAATAAACTTGTTTTATACGTATTCTTCGCACAAAATATAAATTATCGACGTTGCAACACAATAACTGTTGAGCATTAATATATTAGCATATTAGACTAGAATTCGAGTCGATTCTTACGCGTTGACTAGAATTGTCCCATCCAGGCAACCGTAGATATAATCATAATTGACAGTATGTTATTATATTAGCCAAGAAAGTTTTAAAACAAATCGAATTAACTTATTTCACGTTTCAACCACACGCTTTATAGCTTATTTACCTCAAAATACTTTTCTTTTGAGTCATAAAATACAATAAAAAGTTCAATTTCAACTTATTATATTAAGATTTAATTTTTTGCGTGCGTTTTTCGCGATCCCAAGCAAATTTATAGTTGGGTAGGCAAACTTTTTTGTTAATTTTAACATGTTTCCAGAGGCTCTCACCTAAAAGCAGTAGTTTGAGTTCCCGGTGAAAGTCTCTTTTGTCCCGGCGGAGCTGTCTCTCGATCTCCTTGTGGATCCTCAGTCTCTCCTGCTCATCAGCAGACAGGCAGCACTCCTCCATTCTTCATCAAAGTTCACCAGCTGCTTTTCCTTCAAATGCCACACTTTGACAGAGATTTGTGTTTAAAATTTAAAAAAAAAAAAAAAATCACAGGGTTATTGATTCATGTGAGAGCTGCCAGAGAAACTTGTGTCCCGGAACAGGTTAGTTGGTGGTGATTTTCTGCAGTCATTCTTCCTCATGCGGATCCAGTTCAGGTGCTTTTCACATTCCTTCAGTGCAAGGAGGCGGGCTCTCATTGAAAGGCATTGCAATGTGTATCTGCTTTCAGGCCCATATACTCTCCCGGGCACATGAATTTGAAACTCTCCCTCCCACTGTGAAGGGAAAACCTTGCTGGGAGGCCGGCCAGGTGTATTGTAAAATGCAGGATCTGTGTGTTACACTGGCTGCAGAGCAGCTTGGGAAGCACCTGAAGGGATTAAGAGAAAGACAAAATACTTTTTTTTTAAAAAATCAAGTCAAATCTAATCTAAGATAACCCCGGTGACATCGTTAATCTACACCTGCTTCCTCATATAACCTGTCCTTTATCAGAACCATCACACCTTCAGACTATTTTGGCCCCTCCACCTGACTCCTTCCTTTTTTAAATCCTAGGACCAATCCCAGAACGGCCAAACCCAAACCATGCACACATCTGTTGTTTTAGATATTCCTAAAGATGTTTAATGACAGAGGGACGAGTACAGGTGGAATTTGTGCCACCTGTGATGACTCATTTCCAGCAGGTACGACTTTAAACCTGGATGTGCAGTACTTCCCTTTAGAGGAGTGCAGCCATCTTTTACACACTTGAACTCTTTCTGCTTTCATTTTTAAGGTCATCCTGTAATGTGTGAAAAGGGTCTCTCACTTTAGCTGTAAGGGATTTTTTTTCTTTGCTTTCATCAAGCAGACCAAATAGCTATTAATAATAATCAGTTTATTACTGATTTATTTTGACATGGAAACCATCTGGAATGATGACACGTCAGGTAAAGCCCTGACATTTCATTTTAGATATCGAGATGAGGCCAGACACGTTCCACAGCCGGGTCTTTCTGCCCACCTCTTTCAGTGCATTGTCTGCTTATTTAACTTTGTCAGTCAACTCCAAGTCTCCGAAGACTAATAACTTTTGCCTGGTTTCAGTCTCCTCTATGATCCGTCTGATCTCGCTGCCAAAAAAAGTTGCTTTTCCCTCTAGCTCCAGTTTGGTCCATTCTGCTTGCACAGCTGAATAATTTACAAGTGAGATTTTTGGAAGTGAGGTTGTCACTTATCTTTTATTAATCGGATACAAGCACACCATCGGAGTATTACATTTATGAATATTATCATAGGGGAGATTATTATTATTATCAGAGGGGAAATAATCATACCAATAAATAAAGCTGGACAATTAATAATCAATAGTGTAGCTTTTGTGACTTATAAGGTGGCAATAATCTCTTATGACAGTTCCCATGTGTTGAGGTAACTCAGCCTTTACTGCTGTGGCAAATTGTTCTAACTCCTCCAAACTGGGTGGTCTCCAAAGATCAATATCAAACTTGAGCTTCCTCCACGGCCACTCCAGAACCGTGACTTTGGTGTCCTTCAGAAAGTTTTAGACGAATTCAGACGTACGTTATGGGCGGAAGACCTATAGAGGTAAACTTCTTCATATTTTCATCAGAATATATTTTTGTTCATGATCCCGTGCGTCCAAAAAGAGGTCTGAGTGACTAAACCAGTGAAACAGCCCAATAGCATTATGCTCCCACCATGTTTCACTGTGGGGATAGGTTCTTTTGTTGTTGTTTCTTTGAAGGCAGGCAGGAGGGAAGGGGTCTTACAGTTTGAGCCTCTATGAGCCCAAACATCTCAAGTTTGGTCTCATGAGACCCAAGGTCAGACTTCCAGAGCTCATCTCCATGTTTCAGATGTTCATGGCCAAACTCCAGTCTTGCTTTGATGCCTCTGTGTGAAACTGATGGAGCTCATCTTGGACAACACCCTCAGACGCCACCGTGAAGTCCAGTACAGACCAGCTCAGCAACAATCACCTTTTATACCTTTGATATTTGGGGATTCTTACCTGCATCTCCAAAGTTTTGTAAATGCTACACTTTCTACTACATCCAGCTTGCAGACACTCTCAAATGCTTAGAAAATGGCAGAACAGCCTTCCCCCCTGATATGAGCGTCCATTATCTTCTGACTTGACCCTTCACTCTTTGGCATTTAAACGGAGCCTCTTTCAATCGAGTGTCGAAGTGACACGAGCCCCACTCATGGAGTCCTTCAGTTCAGGTTCAAACGCTGATCGATTGCTGTGGTGTGAAGATAAAAATCACTTGGATACTAATTATTGAGACCGCCTCCATTTTGATCACATTTTGCATGAAAAAAAAAAAAATTTACATTCAAAAGTGAAGCACAATGAGGCTTTAACATCCAGGGATGTTTTCATATTTTACTACTTTAATGCATCCATGTTAAAATAATGTATGTTTGTCAATTATAATTAAAATAACATAACTGTCACTGGTTAAATAAAAAAATAGTTGTTTGCTGGAACTATTTTACTGGAATTCTTTGCAGCATTTTAATCAACAATCAACACCGGTGCGTATTATATTTAGAGGACAATACGCTTGACTGGGAAGAAGAAAAAGCTTTTGATTTAAGGAACCCTTTAATCCGTCCTTTCAAGCGACATGTGTATCTGCCACATTACTTTAGTGTCACTCCTCCAAATATAATGGTTCTTTGGCACACTTTACGTCCCTGTGTACGAGACTAAAAATATGGCCGGACCGCTGCGGGCCCCAGCCAGATGGATGAATCACAGAGGAGGATTTCGGGACAAACACGGCTCCAGATGAGCCGACAGAAACAGCCAAAAAGACAAACACTCGAACGGTAAACTGTCAGCACACACTCGAGCTGATTTGTAAACACAAAGATGGAGAACCCGAGCGGCAAATGAGCAAAACAGTTTATTTATCCAATCGCCTTTAAGAACAGTAAAACTGCGTTCAAAGACTGCCGTGACACAAAATGTGCCCATAAATTAAATAGTACAAATTACAGTGTGATTCATTTTACAACACAAGAATAAAACTGTTGTGTAAACAACACAGTGGCTTCGCTTAGATGAGCTTTTTCTTTGTGCATGTGATACCTTTGATCAGCATCATTTAGGATCAGTAAGGCACTACTCTGAACCCTCATTTAACTATTTATCTTGATGTGAGCTACAATGGAAAATAACCTTATCGGGCGTTACTGTACCATAAAACGTAACCAGTGTGCATTTAGAAATAACAGTGTAAACTCGGATCTTTTTGGGAAATTATTTTTAGCCACAAAAGCTAGTTAAAAGTCCCTGAACTGACTATATTATCCCTTTATGTTTATGAAGAAGAAAAATACATGAGAGCCTCACTCAAAAGGGATCAATGTTAAGTTTACAGTCAAGTGAAAGAAACTGGCAGGATTAAATCAGAAACCCTTTAAGTGAAGGACAAGTAACAGGTCTACACATTACACAGTCTGAGCGATACCTGCAATTAGATACATGCGCCATTAGTGTTAACTTCTTCCCTCACAGGCAAGGCGGCACAAACTAAGCATTTCAAACAGTTATAAACTGATCGGGCAAGTGACGCGAGGTTTCCCTGAAGGAGAGATCTAGCACATCACAGTCCCTCGGGAGGGTCTGAGGCCACTAAAATGTCCCCCACCCCACCCCGATCCCTTTCACGTGCATTTATACTGTTGCTGCTCAAAAGCGCTCCATAAATTTCAGAGTGCGTGCTATATTAGACTCCTCAGCGGGGCAGCGCTTTAATTGGCAGGTCACACTTCATAATGGCTGGAGACATCCATTTTCCAAGAGTCTAACAAGAAAATTTGAAATGCATC
>JAOWBL010000004.1:4331622-4361267 GCA_028564865.1 Zenarchopterus dispar | reverse complement strand
GCAGACTCGTCTCCATCTGAGATGAGCCCGATGAGGGTGGTGTCGTCCGCAAACTTGATCAGCTTCACAGACTGATGACGGGCTAACACTTAACAGATGGGGATAAGAAGGACAGAAAGGACCATCAAAGGAAGACAAGTCAGATATAACACTCTTGGGAATCACACTTTCAAAATAAAACAGGAAGTAAACTAGTTAAGCATAAAACTAAGCACAGGAGAAGTAAATAAGAAGATCAAATGGAAATTCAGAATTTATTTCGAGCTGTGAATTCTTTTGTCTGAGACTTTAAAGCAAATGTTTACCACGTATTGTTGGATTTATTGTTACTTACTCATCCTGTAATACCCTTACAGAGAAAAATATTAGTCACTTTTTAGATTGTCATTTCTTGTCTGTGACCCTGCTCTCTTCTCTTTTGTTTTGTCTTTTTTGTTCAGGTGTATGTAGTTGTGGGAATCGCTGGAGTTGCCTTGACCGGCTGTGTTTTGATGGTGATCATTCTGAAATATGGACGAAACTCAAAGTTTGGAATTAAAGGTGAAACGACTTTTTTGAAATGATCATTTCTCATTTCTAGGGACATTTTTTAAAAAAAACAAACCATTTTTACAACAAGACAATCTTTCCATCAAACAGTAAGCTTTTTAAGTCTTTGTGCTACAAAGAGTTGATTATTTTTGCGTGAGGTTAAATATAATTAGTGGGCAGCCTGGTGTAATTAAATGAAACATTTGCTAAATAGATAAAGAGATTGCTTAAGAAATGTAAAATTATTAGGAGGGTTCTGGTTACAGCACCTGTTTTTTTTTTATTTGTTAAAAGACAAGTAAAATTAAACAAAAATGACTTTTCTCTATTCATGATCTTATCTGTAGACCTGTTCTTAAAGAAAGATAAAAGTGCACTACCATCACATGAAAAAATATCGTTATAAGCAGAACCTTACAGTATAAACATAATATTTGTTATTGATACAGAAGCAGTAATAATAGGCCAATAATACAAATTATTGACCTCTCTAGGTCTTTGATTCCTTATGTTT
This sequence comes from Zenarchopterus dispar, assembly GCA_028564865.1. Classification (NCBI taxonomy): domain Eukaryota; kingdom Metazoa; phylum Chordata; class Actinopteri; order Beloniformes; family Zenarchopteridae; genus Zenarchopterus; species Zenarchopterus dispar. The sequence goes on along the minus strand of JAOWBL010000004.1, from coordinate 4,360,222 downwards.
TGAGTGTCACAACTAATATATTTAAAGGGAGGGTATGTAATTTTTGGATATCATTATGGCTGTTGATGTTTGAACAACAAATCAAAAGACTTAGAGCTCTAACTTCTCCCTTCCTCTTCCTTTATGAAACTTGCTCTCCCCTTCACATGCGGATGTAACCTCTCCCACCCACTCCCCACCCCACAACCCCACTCTGGCACAACCCTTGGCTGGAGCAAAAGATGTTATTGAGCAGATATCCTCTGAATGTGACAAAAAGTGCTATGGCTTAGAAATTGTGTATGATGGCTTACCCTACCTTTAAGTACTTTAGAAACATCCATGTGATGGAGCTGAATTTCTTTTCATCCGACTTTTGGCAACAAAGCACATATAAATGCAGAAAATGTCAAGGCGATTGTGTTTTCAAAGACAGATATCTTGTTCTTGTGACTGCTCACATTCTCCCCGATGCCTATCTCAATCGACAGTTAATCAGCATCACATAAACAATCAGTGATGGTTGTTAACATATTACATCATGTGATGAACTAACGTAACTGTATTTCCTAAAACTTCAGTATTAAATGGTTCATTTGTTGACAGTTCAGATTCCTCTTGTTGAGCTTTAATAACAGATGCGTTTTATGAAAATATAATAGGACAATACCGTTTAATGTTGCGTGTTCAGTTACACAGATAAATAAAACCATCCAGTGTGCTATCATGATGTGTTCAAGCTTCTACTTTTCTCTCTGCTCCCCCCATCTTATTCTCCCCCTTCACGGCCAACGCCGTTTCTCTCTCCTCCTTCTGTTTCCTGACCATCATCTCCTCCTCCTCCTCCTCTGTCGCTCCCTAGGCTCCTCCTCTGTCATCAGTAACGACGATGACTCTGCCAGCCCTCTTCATCACGTCTCCAATGGCAACAACACCCCGTCGTCCTCGGAGATGGGCCCAGACGCAGTGATCATTGGGATGACAAAGATTCCTGTCATTGAGAACCCACAGTACTTCCGCAACTCCGGCAGCATGCTGAAATCTGACACGTGTGAGTTACCGTCTCGCTCAACGAACGCCGCGTAACGTAGACTTTTTCTGATAAATCCATGCAGGGATCACTGCTCGGCGCCATGTTTACTGTCAGCATCCACCTATGTTGTGATAGGGGCTCCTGCTCTGGACAGTTCAGAAGAAAACTTTTTCAAGCAAGGGTTTCAAACCTTTAAAATATGTAGTTTTAGTTTCCCTGCAACTATGAAAATACTATTGGATTTAATTTGCCCTGCAAACCTATCATTTTGATTTAAGTCTTTTCTGCACTGAAGTTGTCCAGCACATCAAGAGACACAACATTGTGCTGAAGCGGGAGCTGGGTGAAGGAGCCTTTGGGAAAGTCTTTCTCGCCGAGTGTTACAACCTCGTACCACACCAGGAGAAGATCCACGTGGCAGTCAAGGTATAGATCACAAAGCCATTTCCCGTTGATTAGACGCATATGCTGGTAAATGATCATCACCGTGCGTCTGTTGTCTTTGTGTCTCTGCTTTTCGTCAGACCCTGAAGGAGGCCAGCGAGAGCGGCCGAGCAGACTTCTACAGAGAAGCCGAGCTTCTCACCAACCTGCAACACGAGCACATCGTCACCTTCTACGGCGTGTGTGTGGAGAGCGACCCGCTCATCATGGTGTTTGAATACATGAAACACGGGGACCTGAATAAGTTTCTCAGGTGGGGTCATTTGTACACAAAAAGATAAAGCCGCATGTTTAAAATAAAACCCTAAATCAAGGCGGAGGTGTGTTATGAAGCTGCGATGGTTGGAGTGAAGATTACTATTTAACTTATTAGTTCTTGTTGGTTGAATTTCTTTGAAAAGTTGTGTTTTGTTAGTTCTCCCCTTGGCTATTTTTATTTTTATTTTTTTGCTGAGAGGGGTGACCTGGTCAAATCTTGTCATCACCATGAAGTTGCCTGGCAACCAGTGAAGAAACTTCACCCTCATGAAACAGTCAAGTACATAAGCCACATTGAAAGAACAACTTATTGCCTGCACATAGATTTAATGTTTTGACTTTTTAGCTGACATTATCGTTACTAAGGTAGAACTGTTTATAGTTTAGGAAAGTCGCTGACAGAGTGCTGCAGGTTAGTTAACTGGTCTTTCAAGGATGAACAGATTCATAGGGTTAACACCTTAGCAGACCATCACAACTGTTCACTTTGTGAAAGTCCTCGAGTGAAATGGGTCTGGTACCCCACAGTGTACCAAACCAGTATGAACGGGCTTTAAGCGATAACTTACACAGGCGTGTCCCACAGACTGTAAAAACAGTGGAAGCAGCATTAAGTCATGTGACTCATTGGCTTCTGAAGAGCTGTTTTGAAGAGCTGTTTTGAAGCCTCTTTTTCTTCGTACTCAGGGAAGCTGATAGGAACACGGCCACTGTGTGTCCATCAAAGTTAGCAGTGGTTACCAGTTCCTCCAGCAAATTCTTGCTAAAGAGCTGCTGGCAGACGTTTACACCAAAATATGCTGTTTAGCATGTTGACTTGATGGTGAAATCAAACATTACTGCTGAATTTAGCCAATTCTGGGTTTGTACAAAGTGCTAATTGCTTTGCTAAACGGAATAGCATGAGAATTATGGACAAGGAGGTGACAGCTTCTAGCCTTTGGCTGAGCCAAGTGTCAGTTGTTCATATTAGAAATAAAAGTAATGCTTTATATAAACTCCCCAGATGTGGCACAGAAAAATTCAAACCCCTCAGAATTGTCATGGTTGTGAAATTAAATGATTGAGACCAAAACGTTTTCTGAACCAGGCTGTAAATATGTTTACTTCTGTTCTAAAGTTGGACATTTTAACATAGAAGTCAACAAAGATCGACTCACTTTTGGAGTCAGCCTCTAGCGGCCAGTTGAGGAACTGCAACAAATCTTATTTCTACCTGAGCCTCAATCTGGAGTTTAGAGGATTGCAGCTTAGTGTGCCCAAGAGCCATTATTCAGAACAACTAAGATGACTGCAGAATACCACACCTTCAATAAGTTTAATGCAAAACTGGCAACACTTGTTCAATGCACTCCATTTTGGATCTCTTTTATTGATCCTAACCTGGTTGTCGCTCTGCCTATGTCACATCCTTTGTTTCTTTAGTTTTATGATTTGCAAATAATTTTCAGAGAAAGTCTCTTTGAATGAAATCCAGAGGAACCAGACTAATTCTTTGTATTGAAAAGAAAACAAGAAACTAGGATGGCTGGCCAGGCTACATCTGAGATCTACCGGAAATTGGTTGAAAAATAAAATCCCATATGGGATTGTTTGGTTGTTCTGTAGTGACCCAAAGTGAACTGCACACTTAGTATTCGCTTAGGTGGCTATCCCATGTAGGATCCAGATGAGACAACTATTTTTGGGCCGAGTTATTAACCTCATACGTGAGCATAACCACTCCAAGAAGTTCACATTGGGGCCCCATTTATATCTCAGATAAATCCCACATATAAATGTTTGTTTTGAGTTGATGACTAAGCTCTTGACTTCTTCACAGAATTTTGACAGATTTTTACCCTGACTTCTTGTTTTCTCCATCTATAAAAGGCTGACGATGTGTAAAAATGCCCACAATAATTACCCATTAGTGTATTTTACTAGCACTCCAAAACCCAAAGATCTTCTAGTCTACCCTCATAAATGATCAAGGGACACAGTAAAGTAGGAGTAAGTAAAGCTGGACTAAATGATTATATGGACATCTTCTTTTCCATGACTAGGAGAGGTCTGGGCAGCCTCTTACATAAAAAGACTAGACCCACTGGATGTATAACACAATACTGAATGAATTGTTCATCAATAATGAAAGGCTGCTTTTTATGAATTTTTAATTGCTGTAGTTTGATTGATTATCCTCTAAAGTATGCGATGGTTTCTGGGTGCAGGTCACATGGTCCTGATGCAGTTCTCATGGCAGACGGTCAGCATAGTATCCTGGTGGAGCTCACCCAGTCCCAGATGCTGCACATTGCCCAACAGATTGCTGCTGGCATGGTCTACCTGGCCTCCCAGCACTTTGTCCACAGAGACTTGGCAACAAGGAACTGCCTGGTAGGAGAAAACCTGCTGGTCAAGATAGGAGACTTTGGCATGTCCAGAGATGTTTACAGCACAGACTACTACAGAGTGAGTCATTCTACATTTATTTCACCTTTCTGACCTCGTCTTGCCTCGAGTCAATCACTCATAGAAATCTACACTCATTCATGCACACAACCAGCCAGATGTGTACATCAGTATGGAAACGTATCTTTACCTATATAGCCATACATATTTAATTAATTTTTTTAATCTAGTTTTGGTGTGAAATAACTACAGATATGAACAAGGGAAAATGAAGCTCTTCAGGAAGAGAAATTTTATCTTTAAAAAAAATTAAATTCTAATTTGTTAATTTTAATTAAGTAACTGTTTCCATGGCAAAAAAAAAAATGAAGTAGAAATTAATCTAATTCACCCTTCCATTCAGCTTGGCAAAGCAATTTTATTTCTATAGCACATTTCAATTCAGTGTTTTACATAAAAACATTAAAAAGTGCATTAAAAAGTAAGAGTGTAAAAGCAGAATAAAAACTTAAAGAGAAATAAGACAAATTAAATGCAAGCAATAAAGGTTATAGTGGATTGTGGTAGATTTCTGAACTGCAGCAGTAAATAAAAAGGTTTTCAACCTGGACTTAAAGCAACTGAGTTTCAGCAGCCCCGATGCATTCTGGGATGGATGGCATCATATTACCCTCACTTGTATGTAATAACCTAATGATGGATATAATAAGATTATTGTTTCCTAAGAACCTGACACCATAAAATATGTGAGCGAAGCAAAAGCAGAACATTTTGAGGGTTCATTTTTTTTCCCACCACCATCCTTTGCATTTCAGATCTCAGCTTGAAGCCCACAGTGCCCTCTGCTGGAGTCAGAAATGAAAACAAAAACACGTGCGCGCGCGCGCGCGCGCTCACGCTTTTGCCTTCATCTGAGCTCATCATAAGCAGAGCCTGTCACCAGCTCCTGATATCAAACACTTTTATCAAGTGGGAAGTAAATGCATGAACCAAACAGACAGTAGGAAGCTCCCGTCGTGTGCTGCGATGCTCCTCTCATTTTACAAATCAAATCATGTTACATGGTAAATTAGATCAAACAAGATAATGAATGAAAAAGCTTGAAATTCCCTTTTGGAATAAGGAGTTCCACATTTTTGCAGTATTTTGAAGCCCATCAGGGGAAGATGGGTTATACAAGCAGTCTTGTGAATTTATACAGTTTTGTCCACCACATTTACACAATTCATCTGCAATGATAACCATGTTATTTGAAATTATTATATACTAAAATAAACATTTAAACTTGTGTAATTTTTAAAATAAATTGGAATGGCTAGTCATATTTCCCATTTCTGGGATCATAATTCCCAGCTTTGAGAACCTGCTTCTCAGATGATCTCTAACGTACCCTGAACTCAGAGGGCATAAACGGCCCCCCCAAAGCCCCCAGCTGAGCTCGTAAACGGCTGCTGGTGGAAGCTGACCTCTCCCTCTGTGCAGGTGGGCGGCCACACGATGCTGCCCATCCGCTGGATGCCTCCAGAGAGCATCATGTACCGGCGGTTCACCACAGAGAGCGACATATGGAGCCTCGGTGTGGTGCTGTGGGAGATCTTCACTTACGGGAAGCAGCCCTGGTACCAGCTCTCCAACAACGAGGTCAGTCGTACAAGGAGTTTCCTCACAGAGTGAATGTACACCGTCAGGTAAAACGATGTCAAACCACACGTTTATGCATGATTAGGGGTGTGGTTTCTTTTTGAGTGACAGCTACATTGTAGTCCAAGACGCCTTTAGCGTTTTGAGTATTTGGTGAACATGTGAGCTGCTAGAGCTACGAGTATATAATTAATCCTGCTTCGTAGATAATTTGGCTTGTTTTGCTGTTGGTAGTTAGTCTCGAAGAGCGAAGTGCAACACCTGCTTTTGGCTGTGGGTCAAGAGACAGCAGGTGAAACAGTCTGTGGTTGAAGTCTGGTCCAGAGTTGTCATGGTTAACAAAAACTGAATCTAGCAGTCAAAAAATAATCCAGTTAACTGAAATCAAAAGAAAGACTAAAGATTTTTATACTAGAACTAAATGAAAACTAAAACTTACAATGAAACAAAGTAGAATTGCAGGTAAAATTCACTTTGTTTTTGTTTCACTTCTTGTTTCTTGATGTTTGCAGCTTCATCTTTCTCATTAATAATCTTTTTTTCTAATTCTAATTACTTAAAAGAAAGAATAAAGGATTTTTGTTCTGTATAGCTGTTGACAGGATTCTATAATCTTAGATCTTTAATTGATCTGTAAGTCAAGACCTTAAAAACTAAAAGTAAAACTAAAACTCAAGGTTTCATAATTCAAGGTTTTTATTGTCAGTTTCTGCGGTATGTGAGCACATGCACGGGAATCGAAAAGGATGTTTCTCTCTGTCCCTCAGTGCAACAAATACTAACAGTTAAATAACAGAATAGTTTAAAAAACAATATCAAAAAATACAAGAAAGGGTATAAAATATAAATATGAGCATTTTGTAAACAGTGGAGTTGAAGTGCCAGAAAAAGATCATATCGTCCAAAATCCAGCGAGCAGGTGATTCTGTAACTATTCTAAACTAAAACTGTTGATATGATAAAACTAAACTGAAATAATCAAACAAACTGCAAAAAGAAATAAAAATAAAAACTATTAAAAAATTCAAAACTGTTCTAACTGTGCTCTGGTCAGGGGTCAGTCCCGAGGCCCGCTGGTCTAGCTCAGGTGGAGCTCAGCCGGTGGTGGTCTGGCAGTCCTCCTTTCAGACGTCATTACGAGCAGAGGTCCAAAGAAACAGGCCGTAAATGCTCTTTTCAGAAATCCACGGATGACATCACAGAGGGTTCGTCCGGCTCTTTTTGTACAGTACATGGTCTAACTCTGTCTCCTTTAAATTAAAATTTTGCCCCTCTGATGACGTTACACTCCACCTGCTTATCTGTTTTTAACACCTGAGACCTCTGTGAAAATGTAACTGAAAAGAGAAATGGGAGTTCGGGAGTACAGACGTCCCGTAAAACTAATGATTCACTAAAATGAGTTACAAGTTCACCTTCTTCTGTTCTGCTTTGCAATGACGGACTCAAATGCAGCTTGTTAGAGGACACGGAAACCCTCGCAATGTGAACATGGTGCCAAATCTTCTAACCCCGTCCGGAGCAGCACCATGAATCCAATTTCACAGAGGAAACATAAAACGTTTTATGAAACCAACACCACAGCGGTTCCAGATGATCTTATTATAGGACAGTTAAAAACACTCCCAACTACTCCTGCTGAATTTTCAAGTGCAGATTCAGTTTCAACCATTTAAACATTTTTAAGTAGCGAGAGGATGACTTTTAAGCTGTTAAGTGAATACCTAGTAGATAAAATAAAATATACAGTGCACATACATTTTTAATCTTTTACAAATCAAAAGTCTTCTATAATTCGTTTTGGGAAGTTGAAAGAGCTTTCTCTTGATAAACACACGCTTTGGACTGATGAGTAAACAGCTTGCAGAAGCTAAATTTATGGTTATGCAAAAAAGCAGCGGTTTATTTTATGTCTCTATTTCAGACACGGAGCAGGAGTCTAGTCTTCCTCTTCAGGAGTTGATAGAGAAACAGTGTATTGTCCTGCTGTCTCCTGCAGGTGATTGAGTGCATCACACAGGGCCGAGTCCTCCAGCGGCCCCGTACCTGTCCTAAAGAGGTGTATGACCTGATGCTGGGCTGCTGGCAGAGGGAGCCCTACATGAGGCTGAACATCAAGGAGATCTACGGCATGCTCCAGAGCCTGGCCAAGGCCTCGCCGGTGTACCTGGACATACTGGGCTGATGCTCCAGCATCCGTGTGCGTCATGTGTGTGGCTGTGTGCTTTGTCTGTGGACAAGTGTTTGTGTGTTTGACGGCAAATTTTGAGACAAAAGGGGGGAAAAAAGAGGAGGAAACCGATGGATACGTGAGCGCATCTGTGTACAGAACCTGGCTGTAAATGAGACTGTAAATGCCAACGGTCCATGTCCTTATTACATCAACAAAAAGCCTTAAATTTGGACTTTTGCTTTTTTTTTTTTTTTTTTTTAAATCTTAATAGTTGGCAGATTTTCTGCACCAAGTCTCACAAAGGGAAACCAAAATGCATACAGCATTACGTATCTTTACCCAAAACCTTTAACGCTCCGGACATAAAACAAGTGTAAAAATAATCAATCAGCTCATTCTGTCAACATTTACTGCAAATAATTGCACTGTATTCCATATTTGCTGGGAACAAATAAAGGGAAAATAAAGTCTCACTCTTTGACAGAGTGCATAGACACGCGTATGTAGATAGTTTTATGAAGCCAAATGATTGAAACGAGTTGTTTTCGAGTCCCATACACACATTTTTGACAACCAGTCTATAATTTTAGAAGTCAGTCAAACTCAATAATGTTATAAACCCCAAAAAGAGCGTTTGTTGTAGTACTCTATTCTTTCAGTTTTCATTCAGAAGAAGCATCTAAAGCACAGAGAGTGGGGGCTCGGCAGCACAGGTCGTTTTGGTTTTTGTTTCCCGTTCACCAGCAATGCCATTTAGCAAATCTTTGTTGTTTGGTGGCCTGAAATTGTAAGTGACGCGACTGCGTCTTTCGGAGGCAGTTTCTGACCTCGCGGGTGCTGATGAGATTGGGTTCGTGGTATGCAAACAGGCTGTTTGGATGCACTCACATGGGTTATACACACTGAGGAGTTCAGGGATTTCAAAGGGCGCGCTTTAAAGATCTCATCTTTGATTCTGTATACAGCTGAGAGTGTGAAACTTTGGAGCAACGATTAAGAGTCTGGCTGCCCCCGAGGTGACGCCGGGATGCTTTTCATCTCAAGTCGCCGTCCTGGTCCGCCAGGCGGCACGGCGGCGGTGAAGCACATTTGCATGGACATAAAGCGGTTTTAAAATGCACTCTTGTGATATCTTCAATAGTTTTGTTTACCTGAGATTAAAAAAAAAAAAAAAAAGACAAAAGGGGTATTTAAAAAAAAAAAAAAAAGAAACAACTTGTGGTGCAAATGTCCGGTAGGATCTTCTGTATAAACCCTTTGCAAAAACTCCCTTCATGTTCGTCTGTACGGAGGTGTGCAGCAGTGAGACGTGCGTCATGTTTCCCGAGTGCACTTTGTAGCGTTTACTAACCCTCTAATGCACAACCCGAGCAGCCGTGCTCGGCTCCATCCTACACCTCAGCTGTACCCGGTAACATCGGCCCGGCCGTGCTGAAGCAAGTCCAGACTCACACACCTCGTCCCTGAAAACAGCAGTTTCTGTGTGGCTTTCTGTTTTTGTACAGTGCTCTGTATCATAGTTACGTGTCCGCTGTACATAAAACCGCTGTTCATTCTGTACAGTTCTGAAACTTGTCCATATGAATAGTAGGCTATGTTTAATAGTATAATCCGTTTTAAGCAGGTATGACGTCGAAACTATGTGACATCTAATGAAGACAATGTGTTATGGGCCTCTGGCAATACATTACTAAATGTAAATACGATTTTATTTGTGCGACGTTGTATGATTTCTCTGTGCTTGTTCACAACACCGGTGAGAATACAATCCTTTTTTTTTTTTTTCTTTTTTTTTGGCAACCTTTGATATGGAGAGGACTTTGAACAAAGTGTGTTTTTCTCTAAAGAAAAAAAAAAAGTTATAAAAAGTTCAAAAAAAAAAAAAAAAAAGATCTCTTCTCGCTTCTCCACTGTGATGGAGAGCTCACACGGAGGCCCAGCTGAGAAGCTGCCTGTCTCGTAGGAGGACAACAGACTCTAAACATCAGGATCTCTCCTCGCCAACAGGCGTCCCAGCAGGTGTGTGGCAGATGGCCAGGAGGTCAAAAGGTCACCTCCTGGCCAAATCCACCGCTTTGACCCACCTCTGACGGACTGTAGCCTAATAACTGTGACTTTGCATCATGAATAGTATATTATTTTGAATGTAATCTAGACAGGTGGGGACCTTTTTTGAATGTAATCTATCCTTGGGGTGGGTGGGGTGGGAATCTTACTCAATTTTTTTGTAAATATATAGTAAAAAAAAGAAAATACAATTTCAATTCCTGTGTAGATAACAAATTTTAATTATGTGAATACAAAGACAGAGTATCTGTATTTGTGTGCGTGGATTTGCACATCTGGATGCAAGACTGTGCGCGCGTGTGCGAGTGTGTGTGTGTGTGATGCTGGCAGATTTAATCATGCTTTAATCAGCCAGTCCTACCAGTCATTTCAACGCTTTGTGCATCATGTGAGTAGCTTATCCACAATTAATGGAAATGTTTCTTGTGATACTGTGCATTTAATAAAGGTGGTATGTCTTACAATATCCTTTTCGGCCCTCCTCGTGGGTTTTTGAGCAAAGTTCGGGGTGAAAGCAGACACCTGCAATGATGCAATACGCAAGGAGGGAAAAACTTAAAAGGTCGGACTTGTTGCCTCTTCGAACGTAATCGGCTACAGTCAGGTCCAGAAGTATTTGGATAACGACAGGGTTTTTTTGTGAATTGGCTTTTCTACAGCACCACTGTAGATTTGAAATAAGCAATTAAGATGGGATCAAAAACTTTCAGATTTAATCTAAGATTTACAAAAATATGTTGTTTTTTTTATTTAGGAATTATAGCCATTTTAAGCGAAATGCTTCCATTTGTCCTCAAAAGGCTGTAGAAACAGGTGCGGCCAAATCGACGGTTTGGTAAATTCTTAAAAACAACGAAAGCGCCGGTGAGCTCAACAACATCAAACATCCTGGAAGAAAATTAAAGTGAAGAAAAACCTCTTCAACAATATCAGCACTCTGGAGACGCTAGCTGTATCGTTGTCAAAATAGACAATCAAGGTGTTTACAGCAAGAAACAAACCACTGGTAAAGATCAAGAACAGACGCCGGTTTAGACTCCTGAAGAGCACGTTTAAAAAAGTTTACTCTCAGGAATCAGAGTCTTTAAACCCATAAAACTCAGATAAACTGATGTAGAAGGAGAGGAAGAACTTGTGACCCAAAGCAGACCACATCATGTGTCAAACACGGTGGAGGCAGCGTTATGGTATGGGTGTGTATGGCTGCCCACTGAACAGGCGTTTATTGATGCTGCGAAAGCGAGTTGAGACTTTTTGGAGACGAAGAAACGGATTACTCTTCAATGTCTAAATGAGCTAAAAGGATTTTCATCCATGTATTAAATAGTTTTATGTATGTATATATATATATATATATATATATATATATATATATATATATATATATATATATATATACACACACACACGTCTTAAATCACATTCTGAAAATGGAGGTAGTTTGCTTAAAATGTCTAATTTCTTTACAGAAAACAGCCTATTTTTGTGAATCCTCTGAAACTGAAAATTTACACTTTGGTCACATCTTAAATAATAAAAAAAAAAATCCCTCGTTTCAATAGCTTGTTGATCCACTACAGCAGGAATCATTTGAGGTAGACGTTTCTTGTATAATCTGCAACAGTTCCAGCTGGATGCTCTTATTTCATCATTTGGCAGAATAAGTGCTTCTTATTAATTTATCCATTTACTTATAATTTAAATTAGTGTTATTAATCATATCACACCTTCAAACCTTGAAGATTTCTACAAGACTTCCATGAAGGATACAGCTCATCCTACAAAGCTCCTCTGAAGTTCAGGTGCATGTCAGGAACCCAGAGATCCTTCAACGTGTTTTACTGAGCTTGATTTCTAGACGCATGAGAAAGGAGAAGAGGAACCGATAAAAGATCCGGCTCACACATCCTCACAATCAAACCAGCAACAGCGTCATGAAGTCATTTTTCTTAAGGTGCTTAAAGAACGACTAAAGCACGAGTTGTGGTACCCACCTTGGTGTACGACGGGTGTGAGGTTCTCCACTCTGAACACGTGGACCATCCACCAAGCTGAAGAGCATCATCCTTCACAGATTGATCTCAAATCTGAGGAAAAACTCACCTTCTGGTTCTCATTTCATCAACTAAAATATGTAGTGTTAAAAAAAAAAAACAATAATCACCTAACTGCAGCTGTTTTGATTTTACTGCAAAATACATCTACTTCATGTACTTCTAGTACTATTTGCTGTATACCATCAAAGTTAGACCATCCGTGATGTACTTTAATATTCAGCAGATATTCAAAACCTATTTGTTACTAATCATAAATTCCTAAAAACTTTAAGTTTTTGAAGCCAGCTTTTAGTTGGTGACAAATATATCTTCTTAAAGCCCAACTTGAACCATAAACCTTTAGTTTAATGCTTATTTACGGCCCACAGTTGTAAAATGGGGACGAGCGATGTAAAATACGTTGTCAGTTCTTCCCTGAAACAGATAGTGCTAAACTCTCTAAATTATAAATCTCTGGACGCCATCCCAAAATTTTTAATATAACAGATAACCACAAACGAATAAAAAAAAGGTGCAAAAAGGCGTGAAGGTCTCTCGCTTTCATGAAAAGCTGTGCTCAACTTATATTTATTGTATCCTAGGTTTACATTTAAGAAAAAAAAGAAGTCTGTCCATATTTGGAAAAAAGTGAATGCACAAATATACATTTTTCTTTTGTTTGAAACAGAAGATGAAAGTATAGGCATGAATGTGGCATGATGCATATCAAACCTAAGAAGAATCAGCCATGAAACAGGAATAAATAGAAAGTGCTAACTTCAGCAGAAACGAATATCTTCTTGTCAAAACAAACCAAAAAAACTGCAGAGAAGAATTGTATTCGATTCGGATCCGATTTTTACAGTTGCACTTTTGTCACAAAGAGAAAATATGAATTGGTGCTGATTTTTTTTAACTACTCAAGAAAAGAAAAAAAAGATCAGATTTCAGCTTTAAAGCTGCTAAACTTTCAAAACTTAACCATATTTGAGGAACCATTTTCAAACAGTTGAAAGCTTTGGGATATCTTAAAGATTTTAATGAGAGGGTCATTAAAAGTCATGCACGCTGCAAATAACTGCATGCAGTAGTTATGGTAACCCATCCAAGCACTTTTTATTTATTAATAGTCATTAACACACACAGCAGCTTCATCAGAGGAGCCGTGCCCTCTTAACTTTAGAATGTGGAGTATTTATATGGAGAGCCGTTTTTATGTCACAGGAAGCAAATGTCTGCCACAGGTGCCTGCAACATTAACCTGATAAAGAAAAGAAGTTAGGTGAATTGATTATCAACTTCATATATTTTTTTTTATATATATTTATATATTTCTTTTCTCTCGCTTGCTCGCTCACTCGCACATTTTATCGCATTTGCTCTCACATAGTTTTGTTTACAATGTAACAAATATGGTGACAGGCCTGAAATTACAATCACCAACCAAAAAAAAAAAAAAAAAAAAAAACTTGGGGAGGAAAAAAAAAAAAAAACAGAGGAGGGAGAAAGGAGGGCAAGGCCAGGGAGAACTGCTGCTGCTGTCTGCTGCCCATTACTGACAGTTGCAGCACAGAGGACACAGTCTTCTTGATGCTCGGACATCAAAGAGGCGGCGGCGGAGGCTCCTTCCCCGAAGAGCTGCTCTCTCCAAGCTGCAGGTTCTCCAACGCCACGTCTAAAGGCATGATATCCACGCAGCCCATGGCTCCGAAGTCGGCGAAGTCTCGGCGCTCTTCCTCGTCAGATGAAGAGCTTTCCTCGTGCATCAGCGTAGACAAAAGCAGCTCTTGGACAAACAGGCTGTGGTCGGCACGCTCTCCTTCTAGAAACTGCCGCTCTGCTTCGGACATCTTAGGTTCATTTAACCTGAAGACCAACGATTAACATCAGATTAAGTCAATGTGCACTAAACTGAGTAAAAAAGTGTTTTTTCCCCTTCCTTTTTGCAACACTCCCACTTTATCCACAGACGAATGCCTTTTTCCACCCGCCAATCACAAAACATTTATTTAATAGTTAAAAAAATTTAAACAGAAAAAAAGTGCTGAACTCAACTTTTATAAGAAAAACAAAAATGTGTCACGTTTAGGAATTATCTGCTAGTTAAGTGGCTTTAATGAGACTAACAAAAAGGAGGTCCTTTCTTTAGTCGATTGTAAACAAAATCACTTTTCTTCCCCTTGACTCTTTAAAGTTAAAGAAACTTTTTTCTTATAAGAAAAAGAAACTTCAGACATATTTACTTCCTTTAAAGAAAACAATCTATAAAAAACATTTAGAGATTTTCTTGATGCCATTAAATTTAATGAAAAGGCTCAGCAAAGTGCACCACTAATGTGACGAAGTGGTTTTACAAGACCCGCTGGACCATCCCGACTCAAAAATGTATCGTCAGACTCGTTAGAACAAGAAGATCTTTATGCCCCCGTGTGGTCAGCTGTGGTACTGCTACATAGAGTGGCTTTATTTGTGACAAGTCATAACATTTAAAACTCATGCTGTTACATCTGAGTAACAGGAAAATATGGATCTAGTCCACCTAAAATAGTCCCCTGTAAATAATAGTACATAAACAGCATAATGGTTTGAATTCAAACTTAAAAAAAGAAAAAACTGTTATGACTGGCCTCACTCACCGTGCTAATAGGAACTGGGAGCTGTGGGATGAAGACGTGGGGTTGTTCTCTCCCGCGGTGGCGTTGGCAGTTGCTGTGCTTGGTGCAGGAATGGTGGCGCCAGTGTTGCCCGGGTTGTTGCTGCGTCTCGTCGCGGGGCGGCCCGTTTCCACTTGCTGTCGTGCTGCTTGAGCCTGCTGCCGCTCCAGCTGCAGCTGCATCTGGAGCTGCTGGAGCTGGGAGGCCGAAGGCCCCGACGAGTTTATTTGCCCTCCCGCGGCGCGCCGCACGCCGGACAGCTGAGACAACAATTCTGCAGGCGGAAACAGGTTTTAGTGTTGAACAAACGATGTTTTCAAAAAGGCAACACTTTGATGGCATTGTGAAGAATAACAGGAGAGAAACAGAAACACCGAGAAAGACTCATCCTGGTGGTCCGGAGGCGTAGGCAGAGTTACTTGGCATAAAACTGAATGATAGCTGCCATCTTCCCACCCAAAAGAAAAGCAGGTTTAGTCCTGTGTGAAAGCAACTTCAGTCTCATGATGACTTCACCTGCTTAAAGGTCACTTGCCAATAAACACACGACTTTTCCGAGGTTTTAGTCAAATGTCACCAAAGACGACTTTTTACAAATTATTTTTAAAGGTAAATGAAAGTAAAAGAATGAAAATGTGCATATTTATGTGTGGGGTTGTATGTATTATTAGCCCCGTCTTAATGTACTAATTTAATGCATAAATCTGGATGGAAAGTTGTTAAAATTTACTTTTTAAATCAAACTTAAAATAAAATTATTCTTCACATGAAACACTAGTAACATAATTTGTATTGTACTCAGTGTTTATGGCAATATCTACAAAATCAACATCTTTAGAGCAAAGAAGTCTACATTATGCAAAGTTTGTTTTTCTGAAGACGTTTATTAAAAAAAGGTAAATGTCTAACTGGTTCAATACAGTTACTAGATTAATAAAATTAGTTATATATATCTAAATGACCAAATAACCAAGTTAGCATTTACAGTATTATTTATAAACAAGGCTCCCTCCCTCAAGAACAGGTTTGGTGTTATCCTTACAAACATACACATAAAAAAGGAGAGAAAAACCCACAACTATCCAAACTAACTTGGAAAAATGACAGAAGTAAGTATCCATCTATAGCTATTTTAATGTTTAACAATAGTAAGTTGTATGTGTACTTTTTCATATTTTACTGCACAACCTGTAGTAGCATTTACCGGCAACACAGAAGCTCAGCAAGCCTCAGTGAAATGTATTTTCGTCCAGTTTCCTGTTCAAACTGTTCTGACCATCTCAAGATTGAGGGGTACATTACCCATGCTGCTTTTTTCAGATATTTCCGTAGATGTTCAGTAAGATTAAGATTCACAGAAGTACCACTGGAGAAAAGTACAGTTCTGTTTTTTTTTTATTTATTTTTTTTAAATTAGCCATTCTTGTGTGCTTTCAGTCGGATTTTGGGTTATTTTCCTGTTGGAGGTACCGTGTAAAGCTGAGCTTCCCGACATGAGGCCGCAGGATTTGCTCAAGGACGCCTTGATAGTCTTGATACTTTTGTACAGCAGTTGTGCCAATTGTTAAACCTTAATTAGTTTGAAAGTGAACTTTGATGCAATGATTAACACGTGCTTTATTTGTTTGTACCACCATTAAAACATAATGGCCAGTTTTAATAACTTGAATCTGACTAAATGAATTACAAAAACACTTCACTGAAAATTAATTGATGGAAATAAAACTCTGCTTTTGAATTATGGTTCGGCAGAATCATTACTAGCAAAAAAAGAAAACTAATGAAACTGGCCTAGACAAAATTAATGGGACTCTCAATTTAATATTTTGGTTTCTTAACACAGAGAGAATCACTGCAATCAAGTTATTTCTACAGATATTTTCTTCCACTTCCCATGAGTAAACTGCTCCAGCTGTCTCATGTTTGAAGGGTTTCTTCTCCAGACTGCATGTTTCAGCTCTTTCCACAGATGTTTAATAAGATTTATATCAGGCCCCATAAAAGCTCATTTCAGAATAGTCCAGTGTTTAGTTCTTAGCCATTCTTGGCTGTTTTTAGTTGCGTGTTTTTGGACATTATCCTGTTGAAGGACCCATGACCTGCAACTGAAATCAAGCTTTCTGATACTGGGCAGCACACTTATCTCCACAATGTCTTGATATTTTATTGTAAATGTACAGATTTAAGACACCGTGCAGACACAGCAAAGCAGCTCCAGAACAGAACTGAGCCTCCTCCATGTTGCACAGTAACTACAGTCTTCATGGTACCAGACAGAGTGATGACTTCTCACCTTGTTTTTATTGAAAGTCAGACAGACTGACTGTAAGATTCAAGACACCTGCGATGTTAATTACAGGAGTTCAATGTATTACAATGGTCAAATTATTTGCAGTTTTTTTAAGCGCACCAACTAATTTCTTTATAGTTTCTCCTTTTTTCATGATTCTGCTGAATCATAACTTAAAAAGCAATGTGAATTTCATCAGTCACTTTTCAGTAAATTATTTATTATGAGTTGTCAGTTTCAAGTTATTTCAATGACCAGTGTGGGTTTTTCCTTACTTAAATGGAAAGTTACCAACACTTTTGTCCACGTGTGTAAAATCATTTCTGCACAATCTGCACAACATAACTGTAAAATAAACTAGATCATTTTTGTTAACTTATGTTGCTGCAAACTAAAGACAAGCAAGTATATATGAGACAACTGTTTCGATTTAAAAAAAAAAAAGTTTTCAGGAGAATAACAGCATTGTTTCAATAAGCTTTAACCTGCATTTACTGTGACTCACAGATGTTCATCTTTTCTTCTTCAGAACTGAAACTTAATACTGTAAAGAAATGCTATTTTGAACCCACCACAAAAACATGGAGCATTTTGATCTTTAGAAGAGAGAGGGAATACAAAAGTCACTCTTGAGAATTACAGTGATAATCATTTAAAGTCCTTTTTGTATACTCAGACTTTGTGTGAGCACGTTGGGAAGATGCACGTCATTAGGGGGAAGAAAATACTTTTATTTAATTTTGAGCTTATTTAAGTTTTTAAGGCAGCTAAATGTCCTAGAAAGGGATCCAATTCCCCTCTCCTGGTTCTGATAGTGTTAAGCAACACTCTTGGTGTAACCTTGAATCTCACCTGCGATGGGGTCCATTGCTTCTCTGTTACTGGGGGTGTAATTGGAGCTCTGTGATGAAGAGGATGAAAGTCCCCCTGTGGAGCTGCTAGTAAAGTGCATATTTGTCCGTCGTGCTCTGGGGCCGCCCAGTCCTCTTCCAGGGTGGAACATCCTGCGTACATGCCGGACGCTGCTGGACTCATCGTAAATGGAAACTGTTAAGGTTAAATTCAGTCCCACTGTGTGATATTTCATGTGACTTTAACAATGAATAAATTCAAACATTATTTCATACAATAATGCATGGAGGCTAAAAGGATATTAAATCTCTTGGTGCTCTGTGTTCTAGAGTGAGGTGAGCTGTAAAGTCATCTGTGACGTGGTTAGGGTCCCCTCCTGGCAAGGCAGCACATATTGGACAGATCTAAAACAAGAAGGTGTGAGAGACATCTGCGTGAGACAAATGAGCAAATTTCCCTATGAGATGTAATAACCAGCGGCATCTTTACAGACACCTACTCCACCTGCTCTCTAAATAAACAAAAAGAAAAAAACAACTCGCATTGTCAAGTTAAAAAAACGGGGAAAAAAAGTAGTAAAACTGGAAAAGCAGAACGACCTTTTCTTCTAAAAACCGGGGGACAATTTTTCAAAGCTGTAGAGCTGTAATGGGTCAGAAATTAATCATTCAATCACAGATTCTAACATTTTTTAGACTGATAAAATTTAGGGGGGAAAAAATGGGGAAAGCCGATTTTAACTCCCAACATTACCAATGACTGGATACTGACACTCCTGTAATTTAGGATTATTGTTTGAAACACATTTAAAAGTACATAATTATGAAAGTGACAGAATAACGGGGAGAAGAATTTCAGCAAATGTGAAACAGACTTCTTGGTGAAGTACACAGCAGGAAGTCTGTCCTAGTGGTCTCAGTTATAAAACCACAAACAGAAACTGAACAGTTGCATGAAAAAGGAAAAAAAATGAACCCCCCCTAAATCTAGAACAAAGGATTCAGAGGAGGTTAAAATAAAAAAAAAATTAAAAAACAAAACAAAACAAAAAAAACAATATTTGGACCATAAATGAGGTTGACCAAAAAAAAAAAAAAAAAAAATGATTTGGTGTCAGCACATTAGCTGACACCAAAACAACATCAGGGCTATGCTTCTCCCAGATCCTCATACCACTCGAGATGAACAATTATTCAAAACCTACCCATTTTATTTCATTCCATTTTTACCTTCTATTCTCCATGCAGAAATCCATTTTCTTCTACCTAAGCAAGGGTAAATTGCGCCTCCCTCTTCCTACCCACCTCTGCATTTCCACATGGATGCAGGTTTTCCAAGGTTGGTTGAGAGATAAAGTTTTTCCAGTCAGGCCTGGTTTAGCTCCAGCACCTCCTCCCAGAGAGAAATGCCTGAAACAACCAACCTGAGCAGCATCTGGAAGGCATCTTGACCAGATGTCTGAACCCCTTAAACCGGTTCCTTTTAATTCAAAGTAGCAGCTACTCTACTCTGAGGCCATCTCTGATCCAGTCCTCTAGGATGAACCTAGCCACCTTCAGAAGGAGGCTTATTTTAGTGGCCTATACTTGTAGTCTCATTCTTTCAGTTAAACCACAGTTTGTGACCATAGGTATGAGTCTAAAAATAGATTGACTGGTAAATTAGCAAGTTTGCATTTTGACTCAGGTGTCTTTCTTAAAATAAAACAGTAAAGCACCTGCATCACTGCCCATCTACCCATCTACCACTACAATGAGCAAAACCAGAAGATACTCCATTCAGGGAACCAACTCATTATCAACCTGAAAAAAAAAGTAACCAATCCTATCTGTTTGATGACAATATCCTCAGACTGGGAGGTGCCAGTTCTCATCCGAGCACATCGTCTCCTAAAACCACAGCAACACAATCCTGAGCTGACTGAACTTGAAACCCTAGGCTCCTTGATGCACTCAGGAAATCTGTCGATAAAGATTTTGAACAGAAGTGATGACAAAAGGCAGCTCTGATGGAGTCCAACAACCACTGGAAAAATGAGTCTGCCATACTGCCAGCAACGTAAACCAAACTCTTAATCCAGACCCACAGTAACTGAAGAACTGTTCATAAAGAGGCCAGTACGCCATACTTCTGAAACTCCTTCTGCAACACACCACAAGAGAAAAGGTTGTAAGCCTTTTTTCAACTCCATAAAAAATAAGACGACAGGTTGAGCAACCCCCCACCCAGCCAGTATCCTAGCAAGAGTAACGTGCTGGTCCAATGTTTCACGACCAAACTGCTCCTTCCAAAAACTTATTCAGGGAGGATGAGAAGAGTCTGAAAACTCCCTCTTATTCTTTTCAAAAGTCTGTTTCTATTTTATCCTCATTTTAATTCTGTTTCATTTTTTTTTTTCTTATTTCAACTTCAGTATATCAGGATTCAAGAATACAGATGGACCGAAGAATGCATGAAGTGCACACGTTGCATCTTTATAAATAAAGAACAGTGCATCAGAAAAGGGGTATTTTTGTGCATATACATCATTAATGCAGCTGGCCTTATGTTGTCTCCGCCACCAACAAAACTAATTTTCTTTTGCTAATTTTCTTTGCTTATGTTATCCACCCATCTTCCTCCGCTTATCCAAGGTCGGATCGCAGGGGCAGTAGCCTAAGCAAGGTAGCCCAGACTTTCCTCTCCACGGCCACTTCGCCCAGCTCTTATGCTGCTTTTGTTATGTTTAAGAATATCTGTTTGAATTCTGGACAATTATACAACTGATAAATTAATTGGCTTTTATAAAATCATATCAAATATTTAAAACTTTTTTTTATAGGTTAAAAAAAGTTTAAAATTCTAACCACAAACAAAATCTCACCAAGACAAAAACTGTAAAATGTGTAAATACTACACATTTACTTGAAACATTTCCTATTCTACAGTGAATGTGAAATGTTTTAAGTATCAGAAAACGTAGCGACTAATCAATGAAGCCAATCAAGATTTAACAATACACTTGACAGTTATGTTTTTAAGCACTGAATGTATCTGTTTTAAAAATCAGTCTGAAAGCTGAACATTGTCTGGAAACTCCCTCAGAAAATCTTTACAGAAAAGCTAAACTTTTCAGATGTCGATGCAACCATCAGCCAATCACCTACACAGCTCGTACTGGCCAAAGAAACTGGACTTGGGATGGGATACATCCGGCTCACTTGTGCACCGAGCTGAAAGAAATTCTATTAGTAGTTTATTAGCATGATGAGTAAAGGTTTTCTAAAAAGTTGACAGAGGTGAGATTGTCTACTAAAACCTTAATTTCTCAACCTTCGTAGAAATTAACATAAACCAACTTAGCAAACTAAGCACTTGACCTTTATTTTAAAAGATTGACGTATTTATCAAAACACAAAACAAAAACGACGTGAACAATGAAGGATACTATGCAAATGCTGTTTAAGGTCTGAGAACAACATAAGAATATTTTCCATTTGAGTTTAAAGGGTTAGTGGACTGGGTGTTATGTACTACTGCATCAACAGCACAGAATCCACAGTTTAAGGTATTATTTTAGTTGGTACTGCCAGGTCAGATGTACATCAAATACTACTATCTGGCTCTATTTTTTTTTCTCAATTACAGTCAAGTGTCAGACAGATTAACTATGAGACAGCTAACTAAGTATTTGCAGTCGAGCAGAAGTCTAAATATCGCTTTACTCACCAGCGGATAGAGCTCATAAAAATCCTTCTGTTTCAACCGGTTTTTATGTGTGTGTGTGTGTGTATATATATATATATATATATGTATATATATATATATATATATAGAAACCTTTACATGTGTCATTTAATAAACACAGTGTTTTTTGGGGGAGGGCTTTTCAGTTGACTGAGGGGAAATCAGCAATTTCAAAGTGAACATACAGCACATCACTGGAAGAAAGAATTTACCTAAGATGTGATGGCTGTTAACAGAGATGTAAATGCACAGTTCACTCACCACCTCTGTGGAGGTCTCTGGATGCTCAGAAGTGATATGCTCTTGTAGGGATGTCTCTGTGAAGCCCATCTTGCCACAGAAAGGACATGTGAACGACTGGGGTTGTTCTACTGAAAAAGTGTCTCCTCCATAATACAAGTCTGTAAGAAATGCCAACCGTCATCAGTGGTCAGTAAAATGTTTGTCTATACATAAAATCGTATTAAACGTGATATTTATAACCACAGGGTAATGTCGCAAAGTCCTTCCAATTTGATCATTCTGCATATGACCACTATATAATACATGTTTCTGTCTGTGCTCTCAGACAGGTTCTTACCATAGTCTACCCTGGTTAATATACACTGCATGGGGTGCTCTGTGTTGTGCCGTGTTGTTGTAGCTCCACTCTCGTAGCACGATGCACAGAGGTCGTAGTCGTAGCAAAGTAAACACTTGAACCGTCTTCCTCTAAAGTTGCCTTTTAAACATGCATCACAGCTCACACCTACACACACAAATAATAAAAAGGTTAAGTCAAACTTACAGACTTGACAATTAAGCTACAAATTCCTTACAACTGTGTCTGTGAGATGCAATGTGAGAAAGTGATCTATCTGAATGTCAGTGTCACCTACAAGAGCATGTGTTTTGGAGTTACACCGCTCCACAAGTGCCAGCTATGAAGAACTCTGGCACTCCTCTTAGTCCACAAGTGGCTCAGAGGCATGACAAAAACATATGAGAGGTGTTTTCATCGCAGCTTTCGTTACTCATTTATAGAACGGTACACACACATGTTCAAGCTCTATGTTGCTGCTTATGACACAACTTTATGAGAAGCAAACAAAACAAAAAAGGAGATTTAATTTTTCTCTATGCTACCTTAAACAAAAGCAATTTCTTTTCCTCACAGCTTTTTGAGTTCTCTCACTGACATTTCATTTAGAAACAAACTCATTTGGTTGGTACATTATGTTAACAAATATTAAAAGGGTGGGGGATCTTCCAAGAAAGTACAAAAACAAATACTGACCAGGGTTAATGTTTGCTCTGATTGGACTGATCTGAACAATCTTAATCAACCACTTTTTTTTTAAAAAAAAGAAAGATATGCAGCAACTTTTACAGAAAGAAAGGTATTGAATAAATCCCACTTTTACGTGTATAATATTTTCCATGCAGCTATAAGTATCAGAGAGTACTGCAGTACTTGTATAGACAACTGTGTGCCTTTATTAGGCCCAGTTGCCAAGTATCTTTGTTGTCTTGTGAAGAGGGGACAGCAAGTTATTTCAGTATGTCCTCGGACCTTTAGGGATTAAATAACATCTACTGTAGACATGTTGGCATTATGCTACACTTCACTAACTTCTGGGTAAATTCAATGAACTGATTAAAATCTCATGTTTCAGTTGAACAGCATAAGTTAACTTAGCACTCATAACCTAACTAAAACTAGGCAGTAAACCGGCAGCGAGCTCACTTGGTGATTGATTTATGGTTAGAGGCCTCAGAGTTTCTGTCTTCTTGATGACAGGCCACTCGCTAACAACAGTATGTTAGTACACGGGACAGTATGGCACTAATATAACTGCTACGGATTCACAAACTACAAAAATAGCCCACTTATAGGAGAAAGGTTACGAGAGATCTTCGGATATATAACAGCATAAACCAAGAAAGTACATGTGCGCCAGAATAAGTGTTACGAAGTCATAACGACTTCTCATTTTAGCGGCTAAGTTAGCATGGCACCTAGCAACGGCTAACCGCTAAGCGACACTCCGCTGCCGTTTCATTGCCAACAGGGTACAACCGATACGTTACAATTACAAAATACACGAGGCCTATAAGTACACCGCAGATGTTAGAAGGAAATATTTACCACAAAGGGCAAGCCTGGCCATTCGCCACGGAAGGCGCAACAACCCTTCCTGACTTGGAAAAACGCAGCCCTTAGCAAAGCTATGTTAGCAGAGCGGCTAGCCGCCATAGCAGGCGCTGTGAATCCGTTTATGAACTCACCCTCATGTCGGGACATCCTACAAACAAACAGCGACACGGCCCTTCCTCGGGCTCCCCAGCACGCTCAACGGGGAACGATACCGTTTTTGTGAGTCTAAAGCTGAAAAAATCCTCCACCCTCGCTTCTTTTTCGGGCAAGATGGATCCCCGGCAGCTCACAGTTTTGTTCTGCTTCCCCTCCCGAAGTGTCACTTATGGCTGGTTTTCTTGGGGTGAAACACAAGGTGGCGCTCTTCTATTTGAAACCATTCGGGCAGCTTGTACATGCACTTGTGCCCTGAATTCGAACTTGCAGGATTCATTGAACTCATCATGTACATCATGGATGGAAAATTTTAACAAGAATTAGTCATATATTTTATAAATAAAAAATATTGAATACAGTGATCACTTTTACTTGTCCTACATCTCCTTCAACAAGCCCACTTTCAATTAGACAAAGCACTATGAGGATCATATTCTTTTACTTCTTCATTGCATTTAAAACAGTTCAGTCTATTTTATTCAGAGGTGGTAAAAGTACTCATATTCTATACTTAAGTATAAGTGCAGAGAGTTTTGTGGAAAAAGACTCTTGGTTAAAAGTAGAAGTACTGATTCACCATCTTTGGTCAAGTGAAAGTAAGGAAGTACAGAGTCTTAAATGCACTACAGTAAAAGCACTAAAAAGTAAAAATTATTTTTTGCCATTATTGATAAACACATATTTTGATAACTCAGCCAAACTAAAAAAAAATCAAACACGCACACAACAAAGGAAATTCTTCTTTCATGAACCTGCTCAGTGCTGTTATTTGAAACAAAATCACTGGACAGATTCAGTTTGCTGCAAGTTAAAAGTTATCAAGACTGAACTGACCAGAGGTCCTACAGCACTGCTAAAGTTGTAGAAAGACCTCCTTAAAATGATAAATAAGCTAATAAGAACAACAGAAAATACACATACTTTTTTTAGATTAGAAAGCAAATTCTTGTACACTAGAAGTCTGTGTGTTTTAGGTTTGCAGATTTAACCATGAATCATTCTTGGAGCTACAAAATCAAAGGTTCTTTGCAATATGGCCGTGGCTGGGGAACATAATGCTTTTCTGAATCTGCTGTGTCATTGTCAGACTTGATGGTAGTCCCTGGATCCCTTACTTCCTCCATGTCACATGCAAATTTTCTCTCTATCATAATCTCACTTGATTTCTCTCTTGTTCTTTCCATCTTTTATATCATGTTTTTATCTGTGGAGGTTGGAAAAGTAACAAGCCTGTTTTGATAATGTAAGGAGTAGAAAGTATAGATTTTTGTGTTTAAATGTAAGGAGTAAAGTAAAAAGTCAGAAAAATAAATACTCTAGTAAAGTACAGATACCTGAAAAATCTACTTAAATCATGTAACAAAGAATTTGTAGTTTGTTACTTCCCAGCTCTGACTTTATTGATGGATTATAAAATTACTGGAGTGACCATCATGATGTCACCCAAAAGTTTTCTGAAGACCAGTTTTGAAACCTTATTTTCCTAGTATTGGACTGGAAGCCTGCTGCAATATGCCCA
The DNA here is from genome assembly GCA_028564865.1 of Zenarchopterus dispar. Classification (NCBI taxonomy): domain Eukaryota; kingdom Metazoa; phylum Chordata; class Actinopteri; order Beloniformes; family Zenarchopteridae; genus Zenarchopterus; species Zenarchopterus dispar. The sequence continues at coordinate 4,334,866 of JAOWBL010000004.1, read as the reverse complement.
CCTTATGTCTGCTGAAATATCTGCTGAGCTGCTGTCAGACATTTACAGCGGGATATAATGTTTAACATGTTGACTTGATGGCGAAATCAAAATGACTTTCATAATTAGCTGATGCTGGGTACAAAAGGGTGGTTGCTTCGCTAATTAGTGTAGCATAATGATTACGAATGAGGAAGTGATGGCAGCTAGCCACTGGCTGATCTGACTGTCAGTCAAATATATTTGAAATAAATTTAATGCTTTATATAAACTCTCCAAGTGTGGTACACAAAAATTCCCCAAGAATTGTCATGGATGTGAAATATAAAATAACTGAGACCAAAATGTTTTTTTGTTTTTTTTTTTTGAACCAGGCTGTGAGTATTTATTTCTGTTCTAAAGTTAGACATTTTAATATGGGAGTCAATGGAGATTGACTCGTTTTTGAAGTCACCCTCTAGTGGCCAGTTGAGGAACTGCAGCAAATCTTAGTTCCGCATGAGTCTTAATATGGGAGTAAAATGGTTGGTGCTTGGTTGAAGCTTTTGCAAATGAAGATTCATTGTAGTTCTCCGACTGACTGATAGAGACTGATCAATTGACCGATGAGGATGGTACATCTGATGTAGAGTTATTCAAACCAGGCTGAAAATATGTTTATTTATCCTGTAAAGTTGTACATTTTAACTTGAGAGTCAATAGTGGTGGACTCCACTGGTCAGTAGAGAAACAGCAATTTTTTTTTTTTGGTTACTTCCACATTGGCCTCATTACAGACAGTCTGTTGGAACTTGGTTTTACTATGTAAGAAACTTCAGAAGAGACAGGTAGATTTCTTTACAATCACATGGATCAATAACTACCTGACAAACAGATCACAGTTGGTGAAACTAAAGCAACATTTATATTCAACAGAGTCCTTTGCAGGGCATTTCATGTTTTCCTAAATACAAACAAAAATTAAAAAAAAACATGCACATATATCAGATGAAATAATTAAACAATGTATGATCAAGATTTCCATAAAAAGTCTTTATTTTTGTACATAAGATTTCTATCACTTCTGTGCTGATGAGGACACATACAGTCTGACAAACCAGTGCATTGTAATGAAGACTTCACAGCAGTGTAGAAGGCACACCTTGAGCTCACAGCTGTCACCTTATGCCCTTCACTCCTCCTTGTGTATAAATCTGATGTGGCAACGCAGTCCTAAAGCAAATAACGCCTACACATTCTACATCTACAATTTATCACATGTGCTTCATGTCGGCAATGAAGGGTGACAACTGAGAAGTATTAAAATATTCAAAACTTGTCTCTCACGATTGGCTTTTTTTTTTTTTTTTTTAAAGGATAAAGTCATGTTTTATGTACATGTTGTAGCCAACAGGGTCTCCCTTTACTAGATGGGGGGAATAAAAACAAAAAAAACCCCACAAAAACTTATGAATGTGGAGGCACGTAGTTTCAATTTAAAGAAGTATAACCCTCTGGTACATTCTGGAGTTAAATAATCCTCAGGTCCATTTTTAGATGATATTTATGGTTTTATAACAAGGTGGGGGCAACCCAAACGCAATACGTGTACTAACAATCCTTTTTATACACTTTCTATACACTTAAAAAGTTATAATTACCTACTTTTGTCCCTAGGTACAAATCCACAATACTACGTGAGTAGAATAACATTTTTGAATTTTTTCAGGGGCTTAAAATAGTGTTATTTTGACATAGTTCATTTCCTCAAGTCTGAATATTAACTGGCATCAAGCTACAAAAAAATAAAATAAAATAAATCAGTTCTCAGACAACTGCTTGTGTTCAACAAAAGTTTACATTCTTCATCAGCTAATAATAGACTTCTGGTGGTTTTAACTCCAGAATTTTCCTCTAACAGGCTGAAATAAAAATATTGTTTTTCATATTAAACAGCATTATTCAAAGTTTAAATTGGTTTGAAATATATATTTTTGATCCAACAGAGTCAAAATAGTGGATAGCCTCTTCTCTGTATATAATTCAGTACAGAATAATTACACTTGAATCTTTTTAAAAATCAGAATATAACACTATTTACATATGTGCATAAACTTGAATTTGTGGCAAAAGCCAAATATTTTTCTTGTGTCAAATGTGAATATCATCATTCTTGTAGCACCTGAGCAAAACTGTCTATGATCACAAAAATAAAGCAAAAACAAAGCAAAACATTAAATTAAATGCATACACCATTATGTACATTTTAAAGCTTTACATCTGTGAGCATTTCTATGTACAGTACAATCAAAAGTTTGGCTAGTGAAGCTGCAGCTTTCTGTATCTATCAGTTATTAAACCAACTGTAATTGCATTAATTTAATCTCGAAACTAAGAAAAAAAAATAAAAGTATACAGACTACACTTCTACTTAAAGGAATATTATGCATTCAATCTCACTTCAGCCAACACTTTGAAAGAAAAGATGTGCCATGTTATATTGTTAAAATTCAGCAATAACAACAACAATAAAATGTTATAAAAAATGCTCAAATACAGTGTTTCGTAAAAAAATATCTAGCAAACATTAACACAAGCGTTAAAGCTATAAGACAGACTGCTCCAATGCATTTAAAAGTCGATTTATCATCTTTTGATATTTTTGGCTGTTAATGATGCAATTATATCAACATCATTAAGTATTTAAGGGAATTCAGGCAACTTTAACTCCTCATAGTGAAAAACCTGAGTACTTTTTTTTTTTTACTCCAAAATATAGAGCTATGCGACTTTAAAACTGTTGAAAATTTGCATAACGTAAGAAAGTTAAATTCTACTTTTTCAACAGTTTACCAGCAATAAACAAAGAGGAGGAAGGAAATAACAGGAATAATTTAAATAAAGCATACAGTGAAGTGTCAGTGGCTCTGTGTGTGGGCCCTTCGGAGTAGCTCCATTGTTGTAACCTGGTGCTTAAAGCAGCTCAAAAGAACAATTTGGATGTATTTGCAAGCATTATCTGACACATGCCAAAGTAGGAGTCAGTGATGGCAAATGCGTTTTCCAGGTAGACAATGTGTCAAAGTATTGAGGTGTTTGAGGCTTTTAAGGCGTCTCCTCCATCTGCTCCTCCGCGTGACTCAGTGGTGTCCGTCTGGACACTTCAGTCCATGGCGTCCTCCTTTGAGTAGTCTGGAGATTTTCTCTTGAAGAAGCCGAGCTGGAGAAGCAGAAAATAAAGTCACCAAACGATTTGTTTTGATTTGTTATATATATATATATATAT
>JAOWBL010000004.1:4296568-4317640 GCA_028564865.1 Zenarchopterus dispar | reverse complement strand
GTTCACTTGTAAAATATTTCTGACATTATTGATTAGGCAACAACATTGATTCATTGATCTATCAATCCATTATCCATACCCATGTCAGTCCTGTTCAGGGTTGCAGGGTTCTGCTGACTTTGATTCAGAAGGAAGTCGACCATTACAAAGTAATATTTGTTAAGCAGCCCCTCACTGATGGGGGATACATTGCAGCCTTATCAATCTAATTTTGGCACCTTATGGCACAGGTAATCGCACTGTAGGCCAAATGTGACCCAAAATTCACAATTTGGGTCAAACTTGGGTTTGGCCTGTGTTACATGACGTTAGTTGTGACATGGGATAAGATAAATGTTGTGAGGGTCAGACATGGCGAACAGGCCCAGAAAAAATGAAGACCTGGGCCATTTCCAGTTGAGGTTTCCACATTCACGTTTTTTAGATTTTACATACAGATTCGGTCTCAGCTTACAAAGTGTGTGATCAGCAATCAGTCACATAATTTGGAGAAAAGTTAAATGACCTTAATACCAGCCAATTAACCATATTTGGAAACTTCAATAGACATGCATCCTATAGATTAAAAAAAAAAGTTGCAAAAAGTAAAAAAGGTGCTTTAATATTCCCCATTTACCTTGTGGGTATAAATTTTAAAATTGCAAGCATTTCATTGACTGCACTATAACGGGTTAAGACTCCAGATCAAGAAACAAGAAATCATGTAGTATGAACAGCTCATCAATCTGAAGACTGAAAGTTGTGCAGCCTGAAAACCGGCCAAGCGTTGTCATCCCTTACTTCATTTGCTGTGGCTAAAAAGCACTATGTGAGTTCGTAAACATAAAGCATTTTCTCCATGTTTTGATTTCATTTTTACAGAAAAAAAATCCAAGTTTAACTAAACATGTTACTTCAAATGACACGAGAATGACCTCACCACAAGCGGGAAAGCAAACTGAAGTTGTTTTTTGAAGTGTACTGAAGCCAAGAGTCCATAGCATGGAAGAGTTTTCTGTGCCAATGTCCTTACAGGATATAGGTTTTTTTTTGTTTGTTTTGTTTTGTTTTTTGTACCACATCAGGTAAAATTATATAAACCAGCAAAGGCAACATGTGTATGTTTAATTAGGAGTGTGGTCCTTTGACTGGTGGCCAGCCTTCATCCTTTCTGGTACTTAGTATTTAGGATTTTAGTAACTATGGAGTGTAGGCCTAACAGAGCATATTCCCTTTTTTAAAATGCATACTTTTCATTAGAGACAAAGAGACCCTTTCAGGACCCTTCTGCAGCAAGAAATCCACCTGTGACGCTGGTCCTCGTTTCAGCTCCTGTAGAACTTATTTCAGGTGTTGTTTCAGTAGCAACACTTGAAATGTGGATGTCAAAACAGATTTGATCAGAAGAAATGTAATATTTGACAAAAATATTAAAGTTGCTGTATCTGACATGCAGCTATTGTATTTGCATTTAAAAACATGAAGGATTTCATCGCAGGCCAGCAGAATAAAAAACCAGACAATGCCATGATGCAGACTTGCTCATTATGAATTTTATGGACATTTACCTGCTTTATTCGTGTATGAGCATATCCGGACATTTATCCTTCTGCATCTATCTTATGCAAACTTTCTGATTCTAACATGCAGACTCTTCTTGTGTTACTTGAGCACATGAGTGATACTGTTTGCCTTGCATCGCCGCTGCAGACATGTCATTATGCTGACTTCAGCTTTTATCTCAAAGCCCCAGGGATCTGCTCACATGCTTCCGAGACTCGTTGTCTTCCTGTATCCTCTGACAAGCAGCAATGTTGTTGAAGAAAAGTCAAAATTTCGAAGCCATTAATGCTTCTGGGTTTTTTTTGTTGTTTTTTTTTTGCTTGTGACTGCCTAACAATGACAGGAATGTGATTTCTATCAAAGTTTTTCCCCAGATTGTTTTCAGGATGGCAATTGCCAAAACAGGATTGCAGTCACTCCCTGCAAGCTGTTACACAACAAAGCCCCATGACAAGTGACCTTCGGTACTATGAGGGTCTATTGTTGAGCAATAAACTGCTGTAAAAACTTTTTTCTTCTGCAGATATACATATATGCATACAGATTAGTATAAATGCAGAAACACTGAGTTCAGAGAGCAGTCATTTGTTGGCATGACATCTAACATGGAAGTTTGGGAAATATATGAACCCATGGGAGGAGACTCCAGTTATGTTCCCAATTTAACACAAACACAGTGTTGTAAGTGGTCCATGTGTGCAGCCATGATATTTCAAGAGACAGCCAAGAACTTCACAGCAATCCACCCACAAGCTGGAGACAAGAGACAGAGATCCATCAGATGCAAACTTTTTGAGGTTATTTAGATGTTATAAAACATGTTATTGAACTTCTGGATTTAAAAAAAAAAACAGAATGCCACAAAGCTGCACAGACAATTCATTACAATGGTGTAAAGTTGCATCTTTCCACTCTACCAGTTTTAAAAGGTTAATTGAATTCTTAACAACCTTATATGCAGAATTTGTAGCATATTTAAGGGTATTAATAGGTAATGACTGCTAAAAAAAATCAACAAAGTGAAAAAACAGGGCTGTCAATCCATAATTTTTAATTATGATTAATCGAAAGATTTTAAGTTAACTCGAGATTAACCGCAATTGTAAATAGAACATTATTAAAATATAATACATGAAATATTATCATCATATAAACCAACCATATAAACTATCCTCCCTCCCCCCATGACCTAAAACACCGATTAGTAGAAAGTAGTGGATAGGTAAATGGAAAACTAAAAAAAATTAATTATTTTAGAGAAAAAAGAGGTTGAAAAAGAACATATTTTACTTGCATTTTGACATCAAAACATGGACTTTCCCTACTTCTTGCTGCAGCTACTGAACGGTGAGTTTGTTGTGTTTCCCCACATATAGTTTTAGTGTAACACTATCGTTACTGTCAAAGTGAAGGTGGTTTATTTCTGGTTTTTATTATGTGTTATTTTGGCAACCTTGTTTGACCATTTGGACCAGGGCTCTTCAAATTACATGCAGAATATTGTTTACAGGCATGCTGTCAGAGATGCTAAAGGTGAATGTTGTCAGAAAAATTTAAAACATACCCACATCATCAACGCAAAACCTCACATTAAAAAAAAAAAGAAAAGAAACAAAGGTGAACTGGTGACTCTGTGAGTAGAACATTATGTTACCATCGTGGCTGAGGAGCTTTAAACTTTCTTGCCAGTTTAATTTTGTTTATGAACTCTTGTGTCATAATTGTGAGAAAGTTTGATAGATTTGGCTCCGGTCACGATGGCAGGTTTCCTGTAATAGATTCAGGGCCTGACGAGGGCTCAAAGGCTCCAGCTCGAGGCCTGAGGGGGGTCACCTCTCTCCATGTGTAGTCTGTGCTACCCAGAGGGAATATCTTGTATATGTGTGTGTGCATGTTCACGTGTGCTTGACCCTGCTGGCTTTGACCTCCCACTGTGCAACCAGATGATGATTGAGATCATGAGGTCTCTGTGCGTCCTCATCAGGTTCGCTTTCAATTGACTTTTTCAACCGCAAATTTCATGTTTTGGGGGGAACTTCGTCTGGCCTTTGACCACAACTAGACAGGAGCATGAGAAGTCATCTGGTCAGGATTATTGCCTGCCGAAAAATCTGAAATGAACAGCCCTATAATGCTTGATTCTTCAGGTATTATGGTTTTTGGTGGTTCAAGAAAAAAAAAACAGCTTTTACTTACAGCAAAATGACAGGAGACGGGGTATCCCCCATTCTGTTTCCAGTTTATGGAGCCAGGACTTTTTTTCTTTACAGTCTACTTACATCCTGGGTAGTTAGTGGATGGTAAAGACAAATTTATTGAAAGTGCTCTGGTTTAGAAATCACATAGAATTGCTAACCCTACTCTGGGAGCCAAAATATATATATAGTTATATTGAAATATAAATATAAATATATAGTTATATTTTGTATAACTTCAATCTGTATTTGGTGTATGTAAATTAATACAGATCCATTGTTTCATTTATTAAGTTCATGGATAATTATTTCAGAGAAATAAATAATAGATAAAGGGTTTTCTTAATGGCATATAGTTTAATGAATTATAGAGGAACTTGTTTTAGAATACTCATGTAAGAAAGAACAAAATATTTCTTCATCTTTTTACATTGGAGTCTTGTGGAAGTTGCTTCTTGCCAGACAAACGTGCACCAGTCATACCCAGCTCATTGCAACCCTGCTGACAGTACACCTACCTTTAAACAAAATGCTTTCCTGTGCATTGAAAAAAAGACTCTTTTACTCTAAAATATCTCCATATAATCCTCTAATTTAGTAAAATAATAACTTCCAGTGGCACCAGAACTTTAGAAGACTTCTAAAGCAGCTCCACAGCATCCTGCAGCTCCACCAGAGACCTTTGCTTTAGTTTCTGAATCCCTATTCCGCAGTATTGTTTCTTTGATCTGATTAGCTAAATTCCTCTGTGTATAAATGGAAGCAATTAAATAAAGCTCCTCACATTTGTCTTTACTGGAATTACAACGTTCAAATTAAAAAAAACGTTCTTTTCAGCAGAGGTTGCTTTGCCTTGGCAGATTATCTGTGAATCACCAAGTCATTTATGCTTTGAAAACAAACTGAGATCAGCTGTGCTGCTTATTAGTCAGCTGTGCTCTAATGTCACCAGAGATGAACCTGAATGAACCATCTGGGTTTCCAATCAAAAAGTGCTTTCATCATACAAACAACGGAACCTTCGATTTCATCTAGAAGCAAAAGTGTAGCGTTGAGTTTCACCGTGTATGGAGTAAATGTGTGTCTACTTTCAGTTTTACATGGGGTCACGAGTGTGTCTGCACGCTTGGTTACGTGTGTCTTTCAGCTACATTTCAGAGCCTTTGGTGGGGTCCTATTGTTAAAGACTTCCTGTAGATATAGAGCAGGGAGAGCGGATTAAAAAAATGGAGCATCCCCTCGGGGGCTGAGAGGAAGAAAAAGTCATTTTCGTTTTAAAAAACAAACAAATAAGCTGGAACAGTGTGTAAAATATGAAAAGCAAAGTGCAGTGACTTGTAAATCCTTTAACTCTAGCTGAAATGTTGGAAGGATATATGTCAAATGTTAAAGTGGTAACTTTATTCTTTTTGTTTTTTTTTTTTACTTTATTCTTTTTGAATTGATTCCTGCAGTATGTTTAAAAACACAGGTGGAAGATTTGACATTCATTTAGGTCAGCCGGTAAAAGGCCAGATGTAAAGATGCAGAAAGGTGCACCACTCAAACAATTTAAGAATAATATTCCTCAACATAAAATTACAAAATCTAACAACTTTTAATTTTATATATTGGTGGTAAACATCACTGTAGCTCTAAGACACTTAATATGAATGAAAAATGTAACGACCCAGTATACCGACATGAAACAATGATAAAGAGAGTAAGTAGGTACGAGGGAGTGTGAAGTGGGAAGTACATGTAAGAGAAAAGGACCAAGCATGAGATAGGAGCGTTTTTGGCTGTTTTTTTAACTTGTGTCTACCTCCAGTCAGAAGCATCAACACAGACTGGCTTTGAGTCAAGAATAAAACTATGTAAATGCTTGTGGCAGCAGAGACCGCAAAGAAGAGCAGTTTGATAACGCAACACAGACACAGGTGGTACAATGTGGTCTGTTTGTTTCCCAGGATAATGTTGAAGATCCTTTTCAGAAAACCTGGAAGATTTCAAAGTGTAAACTTTTGTCAAAATGCTAAGATTGTATTTTGTCTCAGATATTATGTTATTAATATAGGCTTACATTTTATATAATGACACAAATTGGTTTGCTGTAGCTGAATATTAATATTTTTGTCCTGAACTGACTTTACTGAAGTTAAACAACATCACAGCCATCTGCAGTGATCCACCTCACATATTAACCTTAATTGTGGGGCTGTTAAAATAAATTTACTGAGCATTTCCAAATGATGTATAACAGCAAAATTAGCAGCCCTTTGTTAAAATACTTAAAAATGACCCACGAACAGTTAAATTACAACATGTTTACTTTTATAATACATGAACTATGTCACCAGGTATTTTTTATACAACTAAACATTAAATAGTACAATTGGTTCACTTTAAAGAGGTCAAACCTTAATGATGATTTTGCTGATTTTTCCAATTTCAGCTAAATGTCGAGAAAAAAAAAAGGCAAACAAAGAGAAGGGTTCGAGGTAGCGGGTCGTCTGTCCCGGGCACAGCAGTCCAAAATGACAGAGATAGCATTACTTTTTGGTAATTATCATTGACTGTTCTCTCTTTGTCAATACTTCAAAATCACTCAGATAGTAAAATTCATCTGGCCCACTGAATCCTGGCCGGGACCATATTTTTTATCAGAACCGTTAAAAGAGGTGTCTCAGTTCTGTGGATCTGCCGGTTGAGAGGAGGTTCCAGCTAAGACCCATCAGCTGTCTGCACATTATTGACATGTAAGAAAATTAAACAAGAAAAAATCTCCAGTCACTATCTCTAGGACGTGTAGAAATAAATGACTGTATAAAGTGATAATATGGGTATTGTACACTATATATCATGTATCTGAGCACTCTTCACCTGCCCCCAAAAATGCTTTTAAAACATCCATCAAGCTTTAAATTTTGGCTTTATGTGTTTTTTTCATTTTTGCATTCAACACTTTTTTTTTTCCAAATTAATATTAAATAGAAACGACTGTCCAGCTGCTTAATACAGGCCATCACTTTTGCTTTGACTCTTGCAAGTTAAAATTGCTAAATAAGATTAGTCAAACATGTCGGAATTCCTCTTTCAAGTGTCGTGTTTTCGGTTTCTGGCCGTCCCTAAAACAATGATTTCATTCAGCCAACTGCATGTGACAGAATATTCCTCGAGCCACTGACCGTACCAGATTCGAGGCCTGAATACACGTATTCAAGCTTCTGGTGTTCGGTTAAGACAGTCGCTGGTCAGCTGCATGATCGGTTGTAGTGTTCTTTAGATCAATTACATCGGTTTTATGTTTATTGTTCATGTCACTGTGAATGGGTCACAAACAGAGCACTTCCTGTAATTGTGCAGAACTGGAGCAGATGTTCAAACAGGCAATATTGTGCTGTTTTCATCTGTTCGTCATTCTTTCACCTCAACATTTCTTATCTTTTAAAATGTCTGACTCTGCGGCACACAGATTCATCTGCTTCGTCGGGCCTCGAAGCCTGCGTGTCCTTGCTCTTGTAATTTGCGCTAAGCATCTGCTTGCTCTGTTCGAGTTTGCAGCAGCTTATATCAGAGAAACAATACCCTCCATTGAGAAATTTGCAGATGTAACCTTTTATTTTGCAATTATTTCCATACAGTTTGGCCTTTTGTCCTATCTGGTTTCTTATTATTGAAACAAACAGAGGGAAAATTGCGAGGATCGTTCTTTTTAAGCTGTCCACATATGATCCTAAAATTGCTTCAGTCCCATTTTTCTCAGACTTGTAGGTAACGCTGATGCTTGTGAATATCACGAGCTGTTAAATATAATCATATTTTCTCAGCTATTACCTTCCTGGTTGGTGCACCAGGGAGAGATGCTATAACTCACTAACAGCAGTGAAAATGCAAGTGACTTCCCTTGTTCCCTCTGTGGGGGTGCACTCTTCAACAAGCGTGCACATATATGTGTGTGTGTGAGTACATTCATATGCATTTATATGGGAGGTCAGTGAGGGTCTCCCTCTTGCCCACTCCAGAGGCAGGAAATAGCTCCAATATGGGCCTGAGTGTGGCTTCCTTTTAAGCTCTTGGGAGTGATTTGTGCTCCATGTCAGGACCAGAACTCCAAGATCAGTAAGCAAAAATGTACAAAGTGAAAAGTACAGATGTTTTGTTCTGGCTGTTTGAAACCGTAGAGCTCTGGCAGGCCTCACGGGGGACTCAGGGGTTTATTAACAGTGTCAGTGGGGCAGCAGATGATGAGCTGATATGCCAAAAAACATTTATGTCCAGTCTAATAACATATTTTAAAAAAAACAGGGGTTTACAAAGGTTTCAAATCTAATTTCTTCCTTTTTTTAAGTCCTTTAATCATCATTTAATTACAATCTGCTATCACAAATTTGACTGTTTCATCACAGCACATTATTTATGTTTACACCTTTTTCACAAACATCTGTACAAGCGGGTTCCACGAATAGGCTTCTTTTTCCATCTAATCTCCAAAAGTTTGTGTCATCTTGGACTGTGTGCAAATATTCTACATAAATGGTGAGTGTCGAGCGGCTGTCAACTGCGTTGGTGTTTGAGATTTTTGTTTACATGGAGAATATTTGCAAAGATCTGGGGAATAATCTCCGCATGGACTTTTGAAGTACCATTCTTTCATGTCAGAAAGCGAACTGTTTTAGGCTGTGAGGCCAGAGTTGCTTTGGCTTTTTTTTTCTTTTCTTTTTTTTGTGGTATTGCTGATAAAAGAAGAACAAAGCAGAATATATTCAATCATTGTGTATGAAGCAAACACTTTGTGCATCCATAACAGGCTGCGTTAACTAAACTCAGAAAATAAATAAAGACAGTTATACTTCAAAAATACAGAAGAAATGGTTCTTGTTGTACAGTAGTTTACAAAAGGACGAAAAAAGTGCTGCCATTTTTATGGCTAATGCAAAATAATATTGTTATTAATCCAAATAAATTCATTTTACATATTTGTACATCAGTTAAAGGGGGACTTTCACTGTAACTCTTGGTAAAATGGGGTTTTTAATTAAGAAACAAGAATTCAGTTATTTATTTTTTCACAAAATGCTGAATGACTTTCAAAGCTGTGCTGGTCAGCGTTGTTGCCACACAACAGCTCCCCAGTGACACCTTCCCGTGTGGATTTTCTGGTTTATAACTCCCACAGTTTGAAAAACATGCATGTTACGTTTATTGATGATTCTAAATCATCCGTAAAAGTGAGCTTGCATGGTCGTTTATCTTACTCGCCTCGTTTGTCTCTGTGTGGCCCTGTTATGGACTGGCGACGTCTCCGGGGTGTCTTACCAATGACAGCTGGAATATGCTCCACCCTGACCCTGACCCTGAGTGGGATCGAAGCAGATACAGAAAATTAAAGAATGTTGCAATCACAGACGAAATGTGTGCGCTATGCAGAAAAATAACATACTAAAAAGCAAGCTTTTCCCACTTTTACAACTAAATTATCTCAGACCATATGAGGAAAGCTCAGGAAAGTAGAGCTAATGGGAGGGGAAGGAGGACAGCTGGTACATATTTGGTTCATTTTAAAAAATCATTGCCACTCACAGCCCTCTGTCATGAATGAAAAAGTTCCTGCAGTATAATATCTTTTAAAAAAAGTAATCCACTCAAAGAAAATTCACACTGTAAGTGATATACTATAAGTCACTGTTTCCCAACGCTGGTCCTTGGTGCACACTTCCCAGCAAGTTTTTTAGATGTTTCCCTGCCTCATCACACCCTGATACAAGTGTCTGTGTCATTAACAGACTTGTTCAGACCTTGATGACAACCTGTTAAGGATCATTGATTAGAATCAGGTGTATTGGAGCAGGAAAACATCTAAAACCTGCATGACAGTGGCTCTGTAGGACAAAAGTTGGGAAACACTGCTGTACGATATATACTGTTTATTTCTTCAAAATAGCCCCTTTAGTTCTGTTTATTGTGTATATTGTGAATTTGTATATATATTTTTAATTTTTGTTCTATTTTACTGTTTTTTAATTATCATTTATTTATTTATTTTCCCCTCCTTATTTATATTTCTACTTTAAGGTGCATTGTGGCTCTGCAAAACACACTCCCCCCAATATCATTGTAATGTACAATGACAATAAAGGCTACTCTATTTTATTCTGTTCTAAGGCTGGTGGAAAGTTAACATTAAAGAGCTAATTTTCCTTTCCCATTTATCTAATGTTTGGATGTGATCTTAAATAGATTTTTGTGGTTGTGATCTTCTACCACAGAAAAGTATGTAGGACAGATAAAGAGATTATTTACACTAGTGCAGGTAAAGAAAAAGAACAGAAAGACAGGTTAGTCATATTCCCCACACATAGTCTGCCACCTAGTGTTGACAGCCTACATTACATGACATCCTCAGCAATGTCAACGCCATTAGTGCAGTGTGACTTACAGTATGTTCTTTTTTTTTAAATGTAATATATGCAAAATAACTTTTTTTTGCTTTATTTTCCTAGAATATCATTGTATGTTTTATGTTGATTTGCCATATATGGCCTTTCTGACATAAATCTCCCCGTTTCTCTGGTCTTGTGACGCCTTGGAGGTTGAAGCAACACTTCAGCACATGACACAGCTGGGGATTGATCTGGGGACTGAAGGACAGCTAAAATCTACCCACTACACTCAGGCTACCTCATTTTTCCTGTTTGCACAAATATAGTAATTGTATGTTCTAGAAACCGACACAGAAGTGCTTTAAAGTGCAATACTGATGAAGACCACTAAATTCTGGCTCCCCAATAAATATCTAATTCCAAAACCCATCAGATTATAAAATACTAGTTCATCTCTCAGCCAAACTATCCACATCAAACCAAGTTTACGTCAAATCTGTTAAATAAAACAAACTGTAGGAGGAGCTGTTACTTTTAGCACTTGTCTTGTTTTTGGTGAAAGCCATGCTTTTTCCAAAAATGTCCTCTTCCATACTTGTACACATTTATGCTAAGAAGATGTCAACTAAATCATTAATTAGGTTTGTAAAAAGAAAAAAAAAGTATCTCATTTACACAGCTGTTTCCCAAAGCCTGACAGCAGAATTATAATTTCATAAATCTAGTCTAAATCTGGATGATAATTGTTTTTTAAAAGATCTACAATTAGCAAGTTAGAGATGTGCCTTCCTGTGTTTGATTAAAAACCATAGCTGTCTTTAAGTCCATATTCCAAAGCTTATATGTTGAAAATCCACTATATTCTAAAAGAAGAAAATTTGGGGGAAAATGAAAGAAACCGAGAAACTAACTTTTACACTGCCAGATTAATCTGCAGAAGGTATTCAAGTGGTACTAAATCTCTTTGATACAACTATTTCTCGATTCATTCTGTTCTTCTACATTACTCTAAATTAAACTACTTTAAGTGCTTTTGATGGCACTGTCTGTTTCAAAGTTTGCAGTGTGAATAATTCTGACTCCTACAACTATATTTTGTGGCACAAAATACTAATTTGTTGCCATGTGCTACTTTGAGACCACAAATTGCAAATTTGAGGGTACAAAATAACAATTCGTGGCCATTTTGTTTGGAAGATACAATACTTTCAGAGGACTTTTGCTTTTTACCTCACTACTTTCACACCAACACCATCAGTCTTTCTACTGTAACTGGTCAAACAATGTCTCCTCCACCTGAACCATACTAAATGAGTCTGACATGTCACTTTATATTTTATTTTTATGAATGAATGATAATTTGATGTCACAAAATAATACTCCTTGGCCATAAACAATAATTTGAGGGTACAAAATAACAATCTGTGGCCATGAAACACTAATTTGAGGCTACAAAATCCTAACTTGAGACCATAAAATATTAATTTGATTAATTTAAATTTATAATTTTATTTTAGATGTCATGATTCCATACTTGACATCATGCAATTAAGAATTTTTAAGGTTTAACATAAAATGTTTAGCTACTCAGTTGCAAAATGTTTTCCACATCAATTCCAACACCTACTCTGATAGTTTCAAATTATTTCGGATGGCAGTGAAGGCACCGTGACAGACGTCTTTACGTTTAACGTCACTAGCAGAGCAACCATGTTGGATCAGGAAGTAGGCAGAGTCTGTACAGGGATAGTCGAGTGTAACGTTAAGGGCCGTGTTTACTCGATCAGTTCTTTATTTTTTCTCCACATTTACACCGTAACATTTACGTTTCATGCTGCTCGGCTCTTCCTCTGATCTAAGTAGGCGTTCGTGTTGGAATTTCACCGCTCTGCAGCCCCAGCTATGACCTCTCTCACGCAGAGAAGTTCGGGCCTCGTCCAGCGGAGGACCGAGGCCATTCGCAGCGCCGCCGCCGACAGAGAGAAGGAGTCTGGCGGCGAAGACGACGAGGCCCGCCGCGGCGAGGAGGAGGACGACGACAAAGGAGACTCGAAAGAAACCAGACTCACACTCATGGAGGAAGTACTGCTCTTGGGCCTCAAGGACCGAGAGGTGTGTAGACTTGTTATTAATCCGTTCAGCAGACTAACTAGTCGTCTACCCCTCTAACCTGATATTAGCTAACATAGTGATTACGTTGCCACACTACCAAATGTCAACACAACTGTTAGCTGTTACTAACGTTTTCTTTGTCCGCGGCATGAAAATGTTTAGCTTTAAAGTAAAATGCAGGATTATGGAACTTGTTTGTATCAAATAAGTTACATTAAAAAAAAGAAGTCTGTGCAACGTGTCATTAGCATCGTAATTATTTTCACAACATTTTGCGAAGAAGCATCCGGATAAAAATGACCCGGATCAAAAAATTTACGACACTTGTAGTTCAGAGAGCTACGTAGCTTTCAGGGGGTGTATTGTTTGCCCGGTTGCTTGTGTACCCCCTCTTCGCTCGCTCTTTTTTTTTTTATTTGACATCTTGCCAGCTACTTCTCAACCTGCTAAACACGTCAGCTAAGTCGGCCGGTGTTTGTCTTCCTCCGCCCAGGGCTACACGTCTTTCTGGAACGACTGTATCTCTTCCGGTCTTCGCGGATGTATGCTGGTGGAGCTGGCCCTCCGGGGGAGGCTGCAGCTGGAGGCCTGCGGTGCGAGGAGGAAAAGCCTGCTGGCGAGGAAGGTGAGATGAACCTTGATCCAAACATCATATTATTTACATCTGTTAACTTTAGTCTGTATAGATGAAGGTTTTCGCCCTGCACGCCTTGTAATTCCTGTTTGGATGTTGGCTAGAGCATCAGGTTAGGTAGGCTGTGACTAATAATTATTTTGTGTTTGGTAAGGTCATCTGCAAGTCTGACGCTCCAACGGGAGATGTGCTCTTGGATGAGGCCTTGAAGCATATTAAAGAAACGCAGCCACCAGAGACGGTCCAAAGCTGGATAGAGCTACTGAGTGGTGAGATAAGCTCTGCTGACTTTGCCAACCAAACTTTATATTAATCTTCTCATTGTTTCACCACAGGACTGTGCAGATTCATTTGCATACCTTGTGCTCGTTTACTTTTTTATACAATAGAGCTGTCTGACCATTGACTAAGAGTTTAAAATTGACTAAATAACCTTCATTAGCTGACAGTTATGTTGCAGATATTATTCATCTTCTCAATGAGCATTTTCAAGTCTTTTTTATTTATTTATTTTTTGTCTTGCAGGAGAGACCTGGAATCCGTTGAAGCTCCACTACCAGCTGAGAAATGTCAGAGAACGTCTAGCAAAAAACCTGGTAGAAAAAGGCGTCCTCACCACAGAGAAACAGAACTTCCTGCTTTTTGACATGACCACACACCCACTCACCAACAGCTCTATTAAGCAGGTAGGATGTGCAGTTAAGTTGATCAAACTTTACATGTCATTAGAGCAATCTAGGCTATGTATTTGTGTAAAGAACCTAGACAGCTTTAAAGCTCAGCTAGTGTTCTTAAGAGCTCTTAACTTGAAAGGTAGATGCTGTTTGTTTTTCTTGGGATAGTGTGTAGACAGTGACAGGTCACTTTTATGAGCAGAGATGTCACACCCTCAGCTCAATTTTCATCTGGTTTACCTAATCTTGCTTAGCTTTGGCTGCATTCGATTACATTAAAGTATTCATATCAGTGCTGTAAGTCACATATCATAAGCTCCTGGTTTAAAAGATACTTCTAACGGTCTTTACCTGGAAAAAGGCAGATTTAGATAACTCCATATTGTCATCAAAGAAATAATGAGTTTAAATGAGCAGCTGTTGGCACTAATTATATTAGTAGACACATTTGTTGCCTGTTATTTCTGGGCAAAGTTACTATGACAGGATAAAATAGCTTTCTTTTTATTTTTCCTCAAAGATAAAATATAACATTGTTTTTAATCTGGGCACTTAAACAACATTATTATATCTATAATTTAGTCAAAACTAAAGATAATTCTTTTGTATCAAAAACAGTTTTCTCCTCACTCACTCTCAAGGTCAATAGATTAGAGTGCTTTTAGCCCTTTGTATTTTTATTCATTTGTTTTACTGACCACATATATTTCTGAAAAAAGAAAAGTACTTTTGAATCATTAATTTCCACAAGAATATAAAATAGGCTGATAGGGATAAAATGGTTGATATGTTTGCTAGATAAGAATAAAGTTAGATTTAGTTCATTCTTAAGTAGTTAATATTTTAAAACCCCATATGGTGCACGCAAAACAGCTCTAACCATATATAAGGAGTAAAATTACAGTATTGTCTTTTTACTGCTTCTGAACGCTTGCAGCATGTTGTGGCGAATGCTTTAAGTCTTTTGTTTTTTAAAGAAGGAGAATGAAATTCATTCTTTAGTTTAATGAGCCCATAAATATCTTTGTGCTTCATGTTTAAAAGATCCAGTGCTTTCAGAGGACTTTTGCTTTCCACCTCACTACTTTCACACTGTCTGTGTTTTTGTGGACAACTCTTTGTTTCATCGCTGAGCTGTGGGCTCCACCAGGATGTCCCGTGCTGTCAAAGATGCTAGAAACCTGCTCTGACTTTTAAAATTCGTCTTTGATCATTAGAAAGCACTGGCTTAGGTAAACTTTTAAACTTTAAGTGATAAACACCAGTAGAAAGAAAACTACTCGAATGAAGTGAACTTCAGCCAGTCAGTGTCACAGTTGAACCCATGACCCTGACGGCGAAACGGATGTCCTGAACACCCAAACTACATACCATCAACCTGTTTGTCATGTTTTTTTTTCCCCTTTAAACTTGCCTCAGGCCATCATTGATGCTAAAAATAGAATTTCTGTTTCACCAATGACATTTTTAATTGTCATAAACATGGTATCTGATTGTCAGTGGATCTTCTTCTGGTCTAAAATGCTTTATAACGGTTAAAAATAAGAGTAGCACTGATGATCTCTTATGTTTTTGCAAAAATTATTTGTGCTTTTTTTTTGTTGTTGTTGTTGACTTAGTCCTCTGATGTCACACTGAAAATTACCACCCCTGACAAAAGAGACTGAATCACCACTTTTAGATAAGATTCATTCAGCTTTTAATTTGTAGAAATAGTAAAATTTTATGTCTCCTTGAATTGATTGAGGCATGAAGTGGGCTGTTGCTGGGTAAATCCTGGACAGGCGGTCAGTTCTTTACCTGACATGCATCACATGTCATCAGTGACTGTGGAAAGATGTTTTTCTTTAGGTAGTGAATGTCATAGGTTTTATTGGACCTAGAACAATAATTTTTTTATTGGATTTTATTTTATTTTTATTGGACCCCCATGCCTAATCCAGATTTCATTACTGTAAATCTGTTTCAATCAATAAATCATAGTCCATGACTGCTTCTCTAAAGGTGCTCTAACTTTTTTTGTTTTGTTTTTTTTAGTGAGGTTTTATTTTTGGCTTTTATGTATATAAAGCCATTTCCTTTCAGAAAGTTACTTAGTGGTAACTAACCTTGGTTGCAAAAACCGACTTATTTTTGTCCATTTGGGCTCCATTTTGTGTGTGTGTGTGTGTACGTATTTTCTATTTTTACTGAAGAACTGGTCTACATACATGTTTTCCTTTTAACGATCCTCTTTTGTTTGAACTTGCTCTATATCTTGGGTTCAGCTGACTGGGATTAACTTTTGCTGCATGCCACCTTGAAGGAGTTTATAATCTTAATAACTCCCTTCCTGAAGCAATGTTCACTGTCAGTCAACTGCTGCACTTGGCTGATTTTTAGCTATTGAATAAAACATTTTGTCATAGTTCGGATTTTTTTTTTTTCTTTGTCAGTGGCTGTTAATCTTTCAAATGTTTTACTGCATATGATTCTTAGATGGGATGCTTGTAAATGTTGGACATCTGACACCTGTAATCCTTTTATCTTCTGCAGCGCCTTATCAAAAAAGTCCAGGACTCTGTTTTGGAGAAGTGGGTCAATGATCCCCATCGCATGGACAAGCGAGTTCTGGCCCTAATTCTTCTGGCTCACTCATCTGACGTTCTTGAGAACGCTTTCGCCCCACTCCAAGACGACCAGTACGACCTGGGCATGAAGAGAGTCCACACTCTGCTCGAGCTGGAGCCCGAGAAGGAGTGCACGAAGCCTAACGTCAATGAACTAATGTGGGCTGTCGTGGCAGCGTTTACTAAATGAAAACGCCTGATCGGTTGGATCGAAACATCTGGCTATGGGCTGTTTCATTTAATTAGTTTGAAGGACTTCATGAAACAGACTTCAATTTATTGAGACAATCTTTTCTGGTTGAGGAGCCTGTTTATACATCTATTCTGGATGACATTTTGGTGGTAGTCCATGTTAACACAGTGCAGTCTGATCGGTGGTGGGCTTCACCAAGTAAGGGTTGATTGGAATGATCTTTGAGTGAAAAGCGACTGGCTGGTTTCACACAAGTGATGTAAGTTGTGTGCCACTTCAAAGTTTAATATATATGGAAAAATAAACAACACTACGAACAGATGGATTTCTGTTAATGCAAGATCAAGGAATTCAGCACGTGTCAACAATAGACTTGGTGAATATGAAGATAACGACTGGGGAACGAGTTTCACCTGTACAAAACAAACATCCACCTCTCCACCTGTTCAAGATCTGTCCAGAATCTGAAAACTGGTCTCTTTCACATGTGCTAATGCAAGGATTAAAAAATAATAATAATAATAATAGCAAGTCGCACAGCTATTGATGCTCTTTGCACTCGCACAGGTCTTCTGCCTCCTCCCACTTGCTCATTCCCACTTCTGCTGGGACTACACGCTTATAGCTACTGTTAGAACAGACTTCCTGAATGTTTTCCCCGTTCACTCTTGTCTTTAAAACTCCTTTCTTCCATTCTTCCTCATTGCGTTATGGGGAGGAAATGGAGGATGAACATTTCAGACCAGTTCCTGCACCAGTAAAACGAAGCCTGGGTAATTCGGCCCTTGTAGACTTTGACCTAAATGAAGAATAAATTCTCAAGTCTAACAAAACTCTTATTTTGCTGTTCTGAAGAGGGTCCATTTTGTGTTTCTAGGATGTGGCTAGTCTTCCATTGCTATTTATGTTATTAGTCTGTGCTTGTAGTAGCCTCTCATTTATCGACAATTTTTGCACAGTTAGTAGCCCTGTAGGTTTGATGGCATTTATAGGTATTTTCTTGGGTTTGCGTAACTCACCAGTGTTTGCAAATTATAAACCTTAGCAATTAAGATGAAAGAGAAGAGACCTCACTTATTTTGTCTATACCTACTTTGGTCTGTGGATACTTTAAAATCATCCCTTTTGGACGAGTTAAAAAGGCTTTACTGACATTCTAAGTGTGAATTAATATGTAAAGATGAAGGCAAAATAATCTCAGATCTGAGTCTGTGACCTTAAACAAGGGTAACTACGTGCTTGCTTTCAAAGGTATGCTGATGATGTTTATGAGCTGAAAAAGTCAACATTGGTCATTCCACATAGATTTTTATTTTTTTGTATTATTCTTTTTAAACACAATTCCACACTTGACATTGGTGGTTTCTGGCTGCACGGTCGAGTATCATCTTTATAAAATTCAGAGGCAACTTGTCACGCGTTAGTTTCCCAGTGACTAGTTTGACTCTAAACTGTTATCTTTCTGCTGTTGAAGTCATGAAAGTTAAACTTGCATGTGCAAGGTTTATGGCACTAGCAACCACCAGTGGTAAGTGAGGAAATTCGTGATTTGGTTGAGGTGACCCTTAAAGTTTCTTCATAAGAGGTGGCTGTGGACATGCGATATTGTTTTACGTACGCGGACGATAGGAGGGTTAATGTGGGCCCAAATGAATCCAGATAAAAACATGCAGTAGATTGTTCAATTATTTCATATATGATCTAGTGCAGGTAAACTTCAATGTTACTTTAAAATTATGATTACAAATGTAATGATTCTGTTATAGTTCATGTAATCTTTGGATGATGTTAAAACCATTTGTTTAATGGAATACTTTTTTTTTTTTTTTTTTTTTTAAATGTGAAATACCATGGGATATTAATTGTGCAGATCCATTTACAGCAAAGAGACGGTGCATGCTATTGGTGGAGGGCCAGCGTACCTGGGGATGTAGCTACAAAGAAAAGGCTTGTATGTAATTATTAGTCCTTTTATGTGTATGATCTAATGGAATACAATGAAAGGGATCATCTCTCCTATCCTCTCTAATTCTGTATGCTTTTTGTATTACCACACAAAATAAAGTAAGGATCCTTTAAGTGCCTGAATTTACACTGTTTAGCTGTTGTGTTTATTTAGCATTTTACCTTCTGGTTTTCAGTGAAAATTTTCTTAATAATACAGATTACTTTAGGTTCCTGGTCTCATCGGTTTTTACCAGAGTAATTTCTATACAGGTGACGTATCAAGAGAAAAACCAGAACCTCAGCCCATTAAAGTTTTGGGGTTCTGTAAGTGATCTGAAGTAGATGCCATAGCATTCATACTGACTAGATTTTAGCCTGGATCAGCACCTGCAGGGGATATCTTTAGACAACATCTTTTATCGCTATAATTAAAATATCTAATGTGATATGTTGCCTCCATATGGTCAGAAGAGGTATTGTTACATAGAGTTGCGTTACGAAATGGTAAATCCAAGTTTCTTTTTTAAAGAAAAACAAGATATTTTAGAAGCCCATCCTACGACCTTTCTGTTGATCCAATAACATAGAAACTTAACTGTTCTATCAAAAAGTAGTCAAGAAAACTAGCAATCATTTTGTGGGTTTATTGTGTGACTTACTGAATAGGAAAAAGACAAATCTGGTCTCTGAGGCACTTCTGTAACTACTTTTGTGTAGCCTTAAACTGCAAACATTTATGCTTTTCTTTGGGTGATGGACAGCAAGTTTAATTTCTATTTCTGACATGAAGGCTTGCAAATGAAATTAAAGCCACCCTATGTAGCAATGCCACTTCTGATCACATGGAGGCATATAGATTTGCTGTGTTGACAACGGAGGCCGTCTGAGGGGACAGTCTGGCACATCTTGTAATAACACTTTGTTCCACTAGAGGTGCCATTCGTAGTTTCTTACACCAGGGAGATGAACTTTCTTGTGATATGTTGCCCCCATGTGGTCAAAAGAGGTATTGTTACATGGAGTGGCTTTAAGAAACGGTAAATTCATGTTAAATCAGCTTTAAAAAAACAAAAAAAAAAAAAAGAAGAAATGTTATTGAAACAGAAGCCCCATTTACACTGGCGAATACCCCACATTTAACATGCAAATCTAGCGTGTCACCTGTCCTGACCTTACATTTACTGACACAGGTTGGCGTGTCGAGCCGGCCCCATGAATAACTCACCTCTGAGGGTACACTTAATCACGAGTCAGAATTATTGTAAACAGAACTGATGTGGGGTGCCGGGTCTTGGGTGGGATTTGTTGAGGATGAGTGTGAGGTCTTCATCCTCAGAGTCACGGATGTCATAAATCAGCTTTTTACAGAACTGTAATCTGCAACTGGAAGAAACAGAACTCGAACACTTAAACTGAAGAGGTTCAGAAAGAAGTTATTTGTTTTCAACAAATACAACAGCAGGAGTAACAGAGCGAGGCTGTTGGTCATATTTGTGTAACATGATTTGTGTAACAAATCATGTTGTTATTCAGCATGGATCCTCCACCCGCTCCATCTCCTGCTTCAGTCAGCTCTTCTGATGTCAGTGAAGCCAGTGAGACCAATCAAAAAGACAGTGGGCCTTCATGTTACCTGGTACCACTCGATAACACCTCCCGAGTCTTCCCTCAACTTGGTTTCAGGAACCAGGGAGGTAGGAACACCCCTTGCTTAGACATTACTAACGTGTGTTAAACACATGTTGATCATCCAGGCTAGAAACAAACACTAGGCCCATGACTCCATGCCAGTTATGAAGCCCACCATAAAAAGTCTGTCTGGCCTAAGGATCGGGTCTATTGGGAGCGTTTAGCCTGCCTCTGTTGTTGAAAAGTCCATATTTCTCTCATGCTTACTCTCTACTTTTAAACCGTGTATAGATCCATCAGCCAAGACAGCAGGAACCCGTTAGCTGCTTTTCCATTACCATTTTAGAGAAAAGTATTTTCCAAAATGTCAATAAAATTTATCAAATGACTCCATTTCTATTTAGTCATTTTATGAAACAAAAGCAATAGTCTCTCCAGAACCTTTTTCTTTTTGGCAGGTTAATTTCTATTTCTGCACCCGCTCCTTCATCACTTTTACTAAAAGACACCAACTTCTGCAAGGAACAAGGTAAGCTGCTTATACGTGAAGCTGTCCACGTCTGAGGGACATCTCGGAGGTCATTGTCCATTTCCTGGAGGAGCAGTTCAGAACTTTAGCATGACTCACGCAACTTTTAACAAGTTATGTAAGATAACTCCTGTTGCTTAATTCCCAAGAAGATCATTTCCCACAGAAAAGTAATTATGACTTATATTATGACATCATGTGACCTGTATAAGTGGGAAAAGGTGTTTCCATGAAAGTTTTGCAAAATATTCCTCCTTCCAGTCACAAGGAGGGCTACTTCATGCAAGAAACGGAAACTTTTTAGCAACAAATGGGACTTTTTGTGAAATTAACTTGTTACCGTAAGATGTATTTTCTGTTCACATTTTTAGTTTGTGTGATTTCAGCGTTAATGGACACACACACACACACAATTTAAGGCATAGTTCCTCATTGAAACTCCTGAGTTGTTCTGATTAGTCAGCTGCAGTCGCTCTTTCACACTTTGAAGTCCAAAAAAAAAAGCTTTTCTCTGAACGTCTGAAAAATACACATGCAACCAAGTGCAGGACGAGTCAGCATTAAATCAGTATTAAATTAATAAAAAATTCTAATTAATAAAAATTCAAAACCATAGTTTTGAAACACTTTGCCTTAAGTGTTACAA
>JAOWBL010000004.1:4275141-4291532 GCA_028564865.1 Zenarchopterus dispar | reverse complement strand
ATACCAATCTTGGACAGCAAAGTGACAACCTTTGAGCTTATAGGGTGACTAACTGAGCAAAAAAAAAAAAAAAAAAAATGGCTAAAGTTCCTTTGACATTTTGGGGTTTTATATTCTGTATATATTCTATTATCATGAGGTTATAGGTTTTTTTGTCAGTCAGTGCATATTATTAAAAATTAACCAATAAAATAATAAAACCGCTGTTTTGATATTATCACTGGGATTTCTGTTTGCACCTGAATAAAAAAGAAATTTAGATATCATTTAAATTTTGATAAAACAACAAAAGGGGGAGCACCAAAAGCAAGTTCCTTTTCTCTTTTTTTCCTCTGTTTTTTAAAGGTTTATTCAGAGATGGAAATCATGCACACGTGATTCCACAGAAAAGAGTGACGCACAGTCAAAGGAATGAAAATACAATGTAATAAACACTCATAAGAGCAAGGACAGAGGTAAACCTTGGACCAGCTTTCAAGCAACACACTTATGTTAGACTCAAGTATATACACACCTATCTACACACTACAGATTACAGATAACAAGACTAAACTAAAATAAACTAAAATAGGGCTGTTTCTTAGAAGATGTTTTGTAAAATAAAAGCACGAAGGACAGTGGTTTCTATACTTACTCACAGTACTTACAGACTATGCAGTGGCACAAAAATATAGAAGTGGGTCATAGATTTTTTAGAGATGAGTTGAGTTGATTTCAGAAGTTTAAGAAGATTCCACATTGTGCAAAATGTTGCTGTGGAGCCATACAACAAAGCTCTCATCTTCTCTAGCCTGAAATAGCTCAAAAAGTTTCTTAAACAGAGAAAGGAGGTTGCCATCTCACTAAGATAAATTTCCAGGCCAATAGAGTAGAAAAATGTCATTAAGTCAGCTTTGCTTTGGGGCATCAGTAGGATAGAGAAAATAGTTATTGGAGTTGAATGCTGACAGAAATGGCAAGAATATTAAAAATGATCGACCAATTAAACTGTGAAGCTAAGAACAAGACAAGTCTGGAACCAGCAGGATCTGACACAGACCAGCTTGTGTGTGGGTATATCTTGCAGAGTTTCACTTTAATAATAATAAAATAGGCATTTGTTCAAATAATACACTACTTGGTTTTTTGTGCAAACATAAACAGTTTTCTTCCTCTTTGCATTCTTCTTCCAATTATAGACTTTAATCTGCCATAGTTAGACTTCCCTCCTTTTCTGTAATAATTCACAGAATTAGTGTTTTACTACGATGTAAGACATAACAATACACAGAAAATAATTATACTTTAGAAACTTCATGATTTGTAATTAGTTTCTTTTTTAGGCCCTCGCTCCTGCACGTGCCACCTTCGGCCACCAGATGGCAGCAGTGCAAGGAGTTTGATCATTAGGGCTTAGTCTTGTGACGACTGCGCATGCGTCAGTTTGACCACCTCTGCTGCAGCTGTGGGTTAACTTCACACTGTTGCAGGCGTGCTCACACTGACGGACCTGACGCTAAAGTGACATAAAACCTGCGGTTCCGCAGATTGCTTCATTTCAGTTATGAAAAACCTTCACTTTAAAGAATGTTTCTGGGTGAGTAATTTGGTTTTAGCTTCATTTTTTTCATTGTCGGTTTTAGCTTCAAGAACAAGGATCCAGTGCCATGTAGAAATATGAGTCCAGATATTTCTGATATAAAATATAACACTTTGACTCTTTATAGGACAGTCAATAAAATACTTGAGATTTAAAAATTTCAAGTCTAAAGCGTTATTGGATAATTTTAAACTACCTTTTTTTTTTACTTTGTAACTGTTTTTGTAATAATCATAGTATGTAGTTGTACTGAAGTTACCAAGTATGATCACTTGCCCTGTAAAGGGTTAAAATTAGCCTGCTATATCAAGGCATGAATTACTTTTACTGTCTAATTAATCTGACCAATCATATTTTGAAACCAAAATCTTAATTGACGATTTAAATGTTAGTTCACACCTAATTGATATGTGGTTAAAAAAAACAAACAAAAAAACCTGATTTCCTAGTTGTACTGACCATAATTATTAATAACAATAAACTAATGGATTTATGAAAAAGTTAATTTCCTTCTAGGCAGTGCAACCACATGACTGGATAATCATACACTGCAAAAAATCATTTCTAAGACAGTAAAAAAGAGAGA
The DNA here is from genome assembly GCA_028564865.1 of Zenarchopterus dispar. NCBI lineage: Eukaryota > Metazoa > Chordata > Actinopteri > Beloniformes > Zenarchopteridae > Zenarchopterus > Zenarchopterus dispar. Next base: position 4,289,367 of record JAOWBL010000004.1, on the reverse strand, counting down.
GCCTTGTGTCAAGAAAATTAGAAAACTATTTTTGAACTATTTTGCTGCTTTTAAAAATTATAGTCAAACTTTTTCTCAAAGGCAAGGATATTTTTAGTTAAAATAAGAACATTTTGACTAGACTTAAGAATATTAGGCTTATTTCTAGAGGGGCTTTTTTTTTTTTTTTTTTTTTTTTTTGCAGTGCATGAAGTAAGCTTCCATGGTGAGGTTGATTACAGGCTGTTATCATCACTTTAACCTAAATTATGGAGGTGTACTGTTCAAAACATGAATTTACACAAAGAGAGCCAAAGATTCTCTCAAGTGAGTGTCCAGACTGGGTTTGAAATAAAAAGTCCTTTTAATGCACTGTTTATTGATAAAGTGGACAACTGTGGAAGGTAGTGACCTTTTTTTCCTTTTGCTGACAGAACTCTGATCTGACTAGCACCGCTGGCTACGATGTGATCATTCAGTATCTCAATGAAGGGAAACGGACATGCAAGGAAGTGGAGGACTTCATGAAAGCCAGGTAGGTGCATGGATCAAATATGGTTTAGCGTCACAGAGGTGCACATAGAAAGGCAGAGGTGTTTTTTTGTTTCTCTTTTTAAACATGTGAGAGGGTGAGGAGGAAATGAAAGCAAACATGAACTATAGACTTTCTAGACTCCTTACGGTAACAGCAAAGTTTATTACTTAGAGGAGTAAAGTACAATGTGACATTTTAAAATGTAAGGAGGTTGGAAGTGGAGGAGGACATGGAGAGTGGTGCAGTTTATGGACAAATTAAAGTAGAGAAAAAAAACTTTACCAAGAATATTAAACAGTTAGTAAATGTATTAGAAAATCAATACATTTTAAATGTGATTATCAAAGCTCTAGATACAGACGTAAACAAGCAAAAAGAAGTGCTTTCCATCCAGACGGTTCCTGGATCAATCCCCAGCCCTGTCATGGACTAAAGTGTCTCTGGGCAGGGAATTGAACCCCAGATTACACTTATCCGGTCATTTATCGTCATTTATAAGTCCTGAGCCCAGATAAATGAGGAAGGTTGTATCAGGAAGGGCATCTGGTAAATCATCCAGAACACAATGATCCACTGTGTCAACCCATACAAAGGGAAAAGTATTTTGTCTTTGAAACATACTTATGTATAATAAAACTTTACTCAATATCATAATCTTGAGCTTTCTCCCTTTTTTTAAACTCAAATCTGCTTCCTGCTGCATCAAGGTAGCTAAACAGACATGAATTATTCTTTGAGTGTAAACAGAAAAAGTGTTGCATGTTAGTTCTTTTCTTACTGTGGGGAATAATTTGATATTTTAACAAGGCGGTGGTATACAGATCTGAAACTTGAATTTGTTTTAAATCTGATGCAAGTATGCACATGTGCATACACGCAAATATATTATGTAGTTTTATTTTTTAAATTCTGCAAAAAAAAAGGGGTAATTATATATTATTATTATTATTTTGTAATGAACAATTGAATTATAAAATTATCTTTTTCAGTAACAAAACTGAAAGTTCCCTAATTTTAGGACAGAAAGTCTTTCTGAAGCCATGACGGTTAAAAAATAAAAGAAGTAGGACTTACTGAAATTAAAGTTACACTAAGAAAAAAAATGGTAGAAGTAGAGTCCTCTGTTTAAAAAACATAAAAGCAAGTTTAAAGACAAATCAGCTGTTGAGCCACACGCAAAATATCTTTAAATATCTTTATTTGAGATGTGACTGCAGTGATTATCTGTATTTGTCCAGAAATGCATACATGCACCTATACATTGCAACTTGAGTTTTTATACTTACTCTAATATGTAATAAAAGATGTGAAATTCAGTTGAGCAGTAATAAAAGTAGTCTGAAGATCTAGTTCCTGGTCTGTGACAGCTACTGTTGTTTTATTTGATCTGTTATCACATAAAGCATCAAGGTTGCTCCGTGCTCTGTGAGTGTGTTTTGATAACATTCAAATTTAATCCAGCCAGTTTAAAGTCACAAGCGGCTCAAACACATTTTGTAAATGGCTCATAACACACATTATGCTAGTTGTTAGTGACGTCAGCAGTACGTCAGCAGTTATAACACAGCAAAAATCACCTGTGTTAAAATAACGCTGAGAGTGTTAAATTCAACGAGTGTGTACATGTGTCCACTCTTTTGAGTGTTATTTAAACATCTTTCAAGTAGTTAATTATGTAAGACTGAACCAAACTTGGTCCGACACCGTGTGGTGTTTGTATGATTAAAAGGCTCACAATTCGGCCCAGGTAGCTAACCGCCAGTTTGATAACGATACAAGCTCAAATACTGCCAACATTCATATACGAAATATTTCCACACAAATCCAGTTAAATTATACATTTTTAACCAAATATTTAATCAAACAAAACTTACAGCAGCAGCAACGCAAAATGGCGTCTACGGAAAGCGGCAGATGCCTCCTCACCGGAAATTAGGATGTGGTCAATTTAACACTTTAACAGGTCAAAATATACTTGATCACTTAATGAAATTCAAAGTATTAACAATAATAAATTAGCACTGGATAGATTTGCTGTGAACTTTTCTTGTGTAGCTATATTTCAAATTTAAACGACTGTATTTTGCATTGCTTATTTAAACACCAACCTCCATTAATAATAGACTAATTCTGAATATATGTAATCTACCTTTAGTACATGCTGCATGACACATTTGATGCAAAATAAGTTAATGGCAAAGAAACGACTCATTGTGTCTGTATTAGGCACCCACATTTTATGGCTATCTCAATGTAAATGCTGTTTTTTTTTTTTTTTCTTTTTATCTCTTAACCAATAGTTTTGCATATGAAAGTTTGATCCCCACTCTATAAAATCAAAATTGTTTAAAGTGTAAATTAGGGACTAAGTGTTCACTGAAGTCACTGAAGCCATTTTTTTTCCCTGCTCCCCAAAAAGAGTGTCCTATATTCTTGCATGTTTGCTTGCATGTTTATACTTCTTTTTAATGCTTCTGTCAGGGCAACAATTGAAGAGAAATACGCCAAAGATCTGCTTGGTTTGTCCAGGAAGGTGTGTGGACACAATGAGATGAAGTAAGCAAACCTCTGTGCTGACATGCTGTTATAATGTTTTTGACTGATGTTTTCGAAGCTTTCTGCTGATGACATACACGAGAGTGTCGTTGGAGAGCCTCTAAGTCTGAATTCAGACGCAGTGGAGGCAGTTCCCCACAAGACGTGGGATTATTCCACGTCTCTGGTTCAGATGAGGTCTGAATTCTTACACGCTCAAAGTTTATTCATAGCATCACTGTACTTTTTCATATTTGATGAAGTAGTGCTAACATGTTTTCTCTGCAGCAAATCGAGTTCCTGTTTAGTCAGCAGTCACATGATCAGGCTGGTTCTGTTTCTGTTTGGAGATGTTAAACTGTTATAAGAGGAAGGAAGACTAATTGAGGAAGATGATGCACTAAATATTACTGCCATCAGAGTGGTGTATTGATTTGCCCGTCCTGTAAAGCTGGCTTTGTTGTAACCTTTGTCACATTAACATAGTATGTTAGATGCATAGTGTAAATATCTGATGGTTCAAACCTGTTTGCCTTAAAACGAGTCATATTTTAAAAGGCCCTTAGCGATGCAGCACTGACACTTTTGAAATGTTTTTGCAAGAGATGTGAGCCACTTGGAGACAATGTGTGAATAAGAAGTGAGAATACAGCTGCATCTGGATACCAAAGAACATTTAGCCCAAACTTGGCCCATATCTGCAGTTTTCCTTTGGCTTTGACTCACATCATCGGCTAGTTAGTGTGGCTGCTTAAACATCTTGCCTGCATAATGTTACCCAGAACCATAATAGCCAAAAGTAGCCCAGATTAGACCAAATGTGTCCACTGAGTGTAGGAAGAAGCTCATGTGAGTTAATATTTTACTACTGAAAGTTTTTCTCTTTTTCTTTTTTTGGTGGTGGTGGGGGTCATCTGTAAATAAACAAAGCAGCATGATAATGTCAGTTAGTGACTTTGCATTTGACACTGTCAGTTGCTTAGTTACCATCACTGGCTTGGATTGTTTTTTTCTTTTTCTTTAGTTTTCATCTTTTACTTTGTATCAGCCTACCTCGCCTCTTAGCTTTAGGGTTTTTTTTTTTTAACTGTGAAGCAACCTCTTTTACTTTATTTTGTTTCCATCCTGTTTTCACACCTGTCTTCTGCTACCGTGTGCATCTTGTAAATTATTAGTCTTCCCAGTAATCTGATGATTCTTAGTTCTCCGCCAGATCATCGGTGCTCTTTTTTTTCTCTTCTCATGCTCATTTTTGTTCACTCTGTTTTTTTTCCCTGCCACTTTTGTTCATTTTGTTTGCAAATCTTTGTCTTATGCTTTTCATTAACAAGGCAATGTTCAGATTGGCATATTTGAACCTTAACCCAGTCTTCCTGTTGCACAGTTAATAGAGTACTATATTCTACAGTCCAAATGGTTAGATCTGATGTCCGTCCTTGGTCACGTTCCCAAAATTCACATGGTTGCTATGGTAACACAGATATATAGAACTGATGAAAACAGATCAAAATCAGGTGAACTTGCTTTGCTGCTGTTGCAGATGGTCATATGGAACCGTGGTGCAGATTTTCCACAAGTAACAATAAAATGTCAGAGATGGAGGAGGCCCGTGTTTTCTGCTTTATTTTAGCACCCATCCACAGTCCTTTGTGGTTGTCATGTCAACTGTCCACCATTTCAAGACCATTGGTCAAACCAGAGCAAACTGAGTTTTTGTTTGTTTGTTTGTTTTCCACACTTTCATCACTCTGGTAGATGTAGTCATTGATTCTGTTGCATTGCAAAAGATGCAGAAGACTCGATTGAAATCCTGCCAGTTTCTCAAAATCAAGCACTCCAAGTACGGGCTTGTGCAGTTGGTAGTTCGTACTTAACAAGTTCGACTTGGACGAACAAGGACAGGAGGACGCCATTGGGCCTTTCTGCTATTGGAGCACCAGCAAACTCAATAAAGTCACAGAAAGCAACTAGTGAGCAAACACATTTTCAAAACCCTCGGAGGAAATTTTGAAATGAGCTCTATCTTGATAAATCAACTTCAAATTTAAAGCGAGAGGAACTGAATTCTTGCCTGAAAATGACTTAAAAATACACCCCTTTGCACAACAGCAGTATTTTTATGGTGTCACGAACTGTTGTGCGATTTCTGCTTCACCATTACTTCCACTTGTCGTTGCAAAAAGCCTCCTGGGACACTTGACGTCTCAAGTCCACACCAGTCTCCGCTGGACGCGTCCTCGATAAAACGGGTGAAGCAAGAACAGATTGGAGGATTTCGACTGTAGTTGACTAGATCCCCTCTGAAGCGAAGCAGTGCTTTGGTTGTGATTAATGACGTTTCATAAATCTCCAAGAACACAAGCACAGACAAGAGCTCAAATTAAGAAACAGCCAGGAACCAGACCATTTACATTGAAACACATCTGCGAAAATCGGAATCACATTTATAACCATGTATAATGCTGCGTGAATCATATGTTTTTGGGGGGATTTTCAGACTGTCAACAAATCAACATAAATATGACCTGCATATGCTAAAAGTCTGATTAAGGCTTGCTAAAAATAGGGTTCAGGTTGTACTCTGAGCAGACCCTTGGTTAATAACTTTTTTTGTTTATTCCCACCTGCCAGCCCTCTGTGCTCCAATCTGCACCTGTGGCTTTACTAAACCACAATTTTTGACAATTGTGTCCTTTGCTGACTGTTCATGATCGTAATTTCAGCGCCGTGTGCTTATTTCGCTCAGTCACGCCCAGTAAGACAGATGCAGTAAAAGTTCAACTCAAAAAGCAAATAAAACCATAAGGAAAATAATTTTTTTTTCTCCCTTCGCTTATGACTTCTCTTCTTTGGGAATTTTTAACCAGTAGAGTTCTGCTTCTTCTTGGTGCAAAAGGTCCAAAACCACTAATGAAATTCAGCAGACGACAGTGATAGATGGGTTTTCTCTGAAACTCGGGCAATATACTTCTCTGTTTCACTTGTTTTCTTGGAATTAGTGCAAACCCACTTTCATTAAGAATCAAATGGCACACGGCTCTCACCGTACAACAGTACGTTCAGTTTCAGAACCTGTTGTTTGCCAAAATGCCCCGAACCTCTCTTATGGTTCTCTATTGATCAGAAAACCCCAAATATATTCTTTAATTAACAAACTTTCCTGATGAGCTCTGTTTTATGTCAAACTGTCTTTTACTCTTGCAGCACAATAAAGAGATCCCTGGACATATTCAAGTTACGTAAGTGAAAACTACTTTTTACTCTTCCTACCCGACTTTTCCTACCCTTTACGTTTGTGCTTCACTTCATTATTATTGTTCAGATTACAGATTAAACTCCATTTTTACCCTGCAGAGACTGAACAGGTGAGTCTGTCACACCTGCAGCTGGCGCAGAGCATGAGGGACGAGGCCAAGAAACTGGAGGAATTCAGAGAAAAGCAGAAAGAAGCGCGGAAAAAGGTCAGCGCTTACAGGAAAAGTGATGGCAGCATCTCTGTAACGTGTTGATTTTATAGCAAATTATATAAAATCAACACGTTGCAGAGTTATAGTGTGATCTTGTCATTTTAGGTCGAGCAAAACATGGACATGCTTCACAAACAGAAGTCCTCACAGTTCAAGAAGACGATGGACGTAAGTAGTTAGGAAAATATGTTTGAATGCCGTCCAGTAGGATAAAAGGAATTATTGGCATTATTTTCCTTTGAGAAGGTTTCTGCTTCTTTTCTTTATAATGTATTAATGATGACCTGAGTTAGTTAGCGTTCAGTCACAGGAAAATAGACAGATCTGGGAAAGTCCAACATTCTCTCTTTTTGACATATAATGCTGTAAAAAGTGAAGTTCTGTTCAGGTCTTGTGCTGCATCTGAAATAAAAACACAAAAACAAAAAACGGAAGTGTCCGACCACAAGGGTACAAGTGTATCATGTTTTTTTTTTCTTGTTTTTTTTTTTTTTTTTTTTTTTTTTTTTGAGAGAGACGTCGGTTTAGTTTCAGTTATGAGATGAAAATGCCATTTTCATCCCTTTCCTGTTCTTCCTCTTTGGTGGAGGAAGTTACACTGATCATTCAGAGAAGTGAATTATGGCATGAAAATCTTCAGCAAAAGAAGAAGTCGTGCTCTGGTTCACTGATTTAAAGGGGACAAAAATAAACTTTTTATATGCATGAGAAAGCGTATTTCAGTCTGTGATGAGTTAACTCAAAAATATCCAATGTGTCAGTGTAGGGAGGCCAAAGTTAGAAAATGACATTTATTGAGCAGTTGACATTAAAAGGAGAGTGTTTCAACAAGCAGCAGACACTAATTAGATTTATCTAGTCTACTCATCTTTATGTCCACTTGTGATTTCCTGTATTCATGCTGCACTTACTGTAGTTTAAATGTGGAAGTCAAAGTCTTGCTTGCTACTTTTCTATTAAAGGCACTTATATACAAGAGTTCACTTTAGACATAAATGAGCTTTAATGTCCTAATTAGGTAATATTTGTGTTGGTGTTGTCTTTAGTTTGTTTTTTTTTTTCACTCAGATGTTGAAGTGTGAATGTGACCATATGAAGAACTGAATGTTTCAGTACCAGCACCAGACACCCCAATAAAAAAAACAAAAACAAAAAACACTTCATATTGGTAAAATGTTGCCCTTACACACATCAATGCTCTACATCAGCCTCTAAAAGACAAAATAAGTGGACAAACAGTGAGTCCAACATTTATGCAACATTCATGCAGTGGAGGACTTGATTTTGTGAGTCTACAAGCAGTCGGCTGGATGTTCTGTTGCTTCAACTTTTCTGTCTGGACCGCAGGTTTAATTTGGATTTAAGATGGGACTTCTTCTGTGGGTGAACCTTCTAAGAAAGATGTGGAAGTGTTTCATAGGCATACAGTCAATCACGGGGGGAAAAGCAACTATTTTAAGCCTGGTTTATGCTTCTCTGTCAACTGAACAAAAAAAAGGGAAACGCTGTTGGCTCGATGCCATTGTTTACCTTTCAAAGTTCTGTACGGCATCATCTTAGTGCCAAACATACTGTGAACCAGAACCCAAAACTTGAAAACCAAAACCCAGAATTTGCAACCAAGAAATCAAAACCGCTAAGCGAGAGTGCTATCATCTTTTTCAGTTAATTTTTTTTCTCGCCACCAGTTCTAAAACCATCTTGGTTTTTGAACCGTCGTTCCCAGTTGTGTCTTTTCTGAAACGAGCGTCAAATCAGCATCGCGTCAATCTACAGGGAGGTTCTGTGTTGTGATGCCACTGATTCAGCCAAGACCCATAAATCAGGCTTTCATTGTTTTGAATAGTGGCTCTAGGATGATCCTGTATGAGTCATTGCATGAAGTTTGGTACGTTCTGTACCGGTGAAAATGTCTGTTCATATGAGGGGCACCAGATCCATTTCATGGGAAGATGTGTACAAAGTCAAAGCGTACAGATGGCCATCAGTTTTCAACAGAGATGTAAATACTCAGTTGAAGAGGGAGATGACACTTTAACTTTGTAGTATTTTGACTAAAGTGGACAATTAATTAAGACCTCAATAAACTGTATTAACTTTTCAAACTTAAAGCTGGATCAGAACCGACTAACGCTTACTTGGTTCCATTCTCAGTCAAAGAAGACATATGAGCAAAAGTGTCGAGACAAAGAAGAAGCGGATCAGAATGTGAACCGAAACACCAACAACGCCAAACAGATGGAGAAGGTAGAGTGAAATCACTGGATGTCCCCACAGCTCAAAGTTTTATTAAAAAAGATCTTGTAGTATTTATTTTGCCCAGCTGTATTAACCCCCAATTTCATTTACATGTGCATTTAATGCATAAGAAAATTAATTATGACAATTAAAGGAGTCTGCGATTGTGCTAATTGTTATTAGTGAAGAAATTGAAGGTAGGATGAATGAATCTACATGATTTCTAACCCAGAATGGGTTTTTTTGTCACATTTACTGAAAATCTTCTCACCATCTGCTAGCTGCACATCTCATGAGTACGATGATCTTCATACATAGCCCTGTCTCCATAAACTAGAGCGATCTGAGAAGCAGCCTAACCTCCAAACCACAACAAATGTTGTTCCAGCAAATCACATATTTAAAGTTAAACCCTAACTTTAAATATGTTATTAGTGATCCTAAAAAAATGTGTAAATCCAAATCATATAAAAATAAGAATAAGCCAGGATTGGAAAGAATCTTTGTAGATTTAAAATAGAATTATCTAATATTAGTTTTGAGCAATGAAAAACATGCAAATTCATTGTAACAGTTGAGAAAAAACCTGAAGCATCTCCAATTTTAAGGGTAAATGTCTCTCATTACATGATGCAAGTATGGAGGGAAATTCTTCTAGATAGTGTGCTATTTGTAGAAAACTCCAACAAAAACTTATTTATAAAATCATCCTTTATGAAAACAAAAGTGCAGATTTTCAGTATCTTATTTCTTGGAATTGGTGTTTGTCAATAATTTTTTTTACTGCCTATTCAGTGTACAGCAGTTTATTGATTTCAGAAAACACCACATCAGGTGGATTTTTTTTTTCATATGTTAGCCCAGGTCAGCCATTTTTTTCTCATTTGACCTTTATTATCTTTCAGCTCCATGCAAAGGCACAGCAGGCGAAACAGAATGCAGACGATGCAGGTAAGCTACCCAGAAATGCAGGATGGGAGGACTGAAGGGCTTTATCAACACTTTTTACCAAAGTTTTTCACTAACATATGGGTGTGCGTGTTACGGTGACCTTCAGCCACATCCTGTATGTAAAAGTAGCATGTAGATCTGAAAGTGAGACCCACCCTGAACATCCCAACTTCGTAATGGGCGAAATGCAGAAACCGTTTAAGTTTAAATAATAAATCAGATCATACTGAGGTCTGTGCTCGCTTCATTAATAAGTTTAGACATTTTACCAATGACGTTATTGCGTCACCCACTAGTTTAACAATTAAGAGTCACTGAGTTAAAAAAGTAAAAATCTCTACCATTTTTTCTTCTATTGTTTTCATCCTTTTTCTTGATCATGTCGTCTTCTGATTTTCAGCTGCTCTGTGGACAGCTCAGTCTTCTGCTTCCACGTGTAAACGAGTTTCTGTTGTCATTGTTACCATTTTTACCATCGGCGTATTTGATAAAGTTGAGCAGATTTGGTTTCCCTGAGTTTCAGCTTCCATAAGCGGGACGCTGTACCCCAGATTGACCCTGTTGCCCCTGACAACCACAGTGTCAGCCTCAAACCTGAATAAATGAGGAGGGTTTTGTCAGGGAGAGCATCTTGATATCAAATCAATATGTGGTGCACAATGACTCGCTGTGTAACCCACTATAAAGCATGAAGGCTAAATAAAAGTTGCTTTTTTATTATCACACTAACATGCATGTTGGAATTTGTAAACATATGTCAAAATAGTGTTATAACATACTTCTCGTGAGAAAGTTTGCTTCCATAGATCAACGTTTAGCTCAATTTCACAGAGGAAAATCATGAAAGGCTTCAATGCAAATGAAATGTTGTTATGGTTAGTTTATTGTGTTTATCCTGTGTTTCTCCGGCAGATAGGTTGTACCAGCAGAATGTGACTACGCTGGGAAAGATCCGAGATGACTGGCTGAAGGAGCACGTCAAGGCTTGTGAGGTAAGACTCAATGACACAGACGTGAAGATAATACACAAAATCTAAGTAAACAAGCTGAATTTCTGTCTGATGTCTTACATGCAGATTTTTGAAAGACAGTCAGTGGAGCGTATTAACTTCCTGAGGAACACAGTCTGGACTCATCTTAACCAGCTTTCCCAGCAATGTGTCACAAGTGATGAGGTAAAAAAAAAAAAAAATCAACAAGTCACATTGACGTGCAAGTTTGTTGGGTTTTTTTTTTTCTGTTTCTTATCTACAACAACATGAAACACATTTGCACAATGTCAGACGTGGTTGATTTGGAAAGCCTCAAGCAATGAATAAGTATCACTGTTATGACTTTTTTGCTCAATTAACTAACCAAATAAAAGAGACTGGGCTTTTTTGTATGTGCATTTTCAAAATTAAGGTATGCAAACGTTTACTTGTGGAGTCTTAAAATGAAGTTATGTAATAAGCACCATATGGCTATTCCTGCTGATCACTCACAAATTCCTGATACCATAGTCAGTGTGAGCCCTAATGACCCTGAAGCTTTCTTAAAGGCAAGGTAAGCAATTTCTGGATGACATCATGTCTGTTGGCGTTTGAAACAAACCGTCAACCGAACACAGAGGGCTAACTCCTACCTCCCCCTCTTTCCAGTACTCCCCGAGGAAATACACCCTGTTATGAACTCAACCAAGCCTAAGCGGAGAACTTTCTTTATTTAGGGTTTCCCTTGCAGCAGGCAAACCGTTTTCAGTGACAAAGTGCTGATGCTTTTTATTCCACCTGCCTTAAACTGCAGGCAGAAGCAGTTAGCAATTATCCTCTAACTACATGGTAGCACTTCCTAACCTGAATGTTACTCAGACTCTGATGAGTGTATAAACAGGTGCTTTAACAGAATTTAAAAAGCATACTTTCATTTCTGACTTCTGGTTTAAACGTACGAGTCAACCAGTAAAGCCAAATGTGCTGCTGCGTGCTCTCTTTCAACTGTTTCTGTTGGGCGAGGATGGATTGGATCATTGACCTTATTTTTACTGTCTCTCTGTTGGCGTGTGTGTTTTCAGCTCTACGAGGAAGTGAGGAAGTCATTTGAACAGTGTAACATCCAGGAAGATATTGAACACTTTGTAAATCTTAGACGAACTGGAGATAAACCACCAGGTATGAGAGCAGCCCACACTTTGCTAACAATTAACCAGCGCTGGCTTCCGAACAGCAGGAGGTTATATATAAAATTGGCTGTCATTTGTGAACCGTTTCCATCTTGAACAGCTCCGGTTGCGTATGAGAACTTCTACAGTGGTCAGAGGTCTCCACCTGGAGCAACACCCGCTCGACTGCTTCCAGCAGTAAACAGGTAAACAAGGGCTCACCTTCTGTTAACACGTTTGTTTTTTTATTTACTTGATATGTTCACCTTTTCTTTGTTGCAGTTGAACATTTAAGATACAGTCTTTATTATTATTATTATTTTTTTAATTTGCAGGAGGGGGCCATTACCTGACCCACTACAGAACAGTAGAGGTATGTGGGTTTTTTTTTTTACAAGTTCAATAAAAAGCAGCATTATTGACTGATCAAAGTAGTAAATTAAGTACAATATCACCCATATCAATATGTGTACTAAGGATGTTTTGCTAAAGGTGGTCAGTAAAACTGAAATTTGCATTTGGAAATCACTACTTATGGTCACTTCAGAAAATCGTGCATTGTTTCAGAAAATATATTTCACAATGATCTGGAAAGATCTTAATCAGCCATAACATTATGACCAATGTTAAGTAAGTCCTTCCAAAAGCGCTCTAACCAGCCAGGATTTGTGCACTTTGCTTCCCACGGTCGCCTTCAGGCACCACCAGACTGGCGTCTGTGGAGTTTGGAGACCAAATGAAGATCTCAGACTCTTTGCTATGTCCTTTGTAAACTTTCTAAAGTATTTGTAGAGGGGACCTGTTGCTCGTCGGATGGGGTGGGAGGGGCTACTGCAGGGGTATCATGTTGCCATGTCGACAGGTGTGACTGGACACAAACTTTTTTAGGCCAAACTAACATTCAAGTGAATGCCGGGATTCAGGTTTTCCCAGAAGACATCTGCATTGTCACGAAATGACCAGTGTTGAGTATTCAGTCTTTAACTTAAGATTATAAGATTGTATTTTGAGTTTGCATGCATTATGTTTATTATACGTTAAGTCTCTAAGCTTTTACGTCATCTATAAAGTGATGCATGAGAAAAACAAGAGAAAGCCGTGACTACACAGCTCTCAGTCACTACTTCACAATAATTATAAAATGTTTTTCTTGCATTTTGTTTAATTTGTTCTTTATGTTCTTTAATTTTCTCTAAGTTTTGTTTAATGCTGTTTTGTGGTGCATTACAGTGCTACGAAGACAGCCCAAGAACAAATATGAAGCTGTCAGCCAAACATGTTTGGTTGGTCTGAAAACAAATAATTACATTTATTGTGAAATTAAATCCTCCTATTGATGCTATATGAGAAGTTTTTACTTTTGGTGAGGCTTTGGTGGTGTGTGGTTTCTGCTCAGCTGCAGAAGGAGATGAAAGCAATTAGAACGGGTGACCACAGAGCTCGAGTCAAGGAGGCAGTCTGGGCTTACGTGCACGCTCTCTCACCTCCCCTCACCCCAAGCCCCTAAGCCAAGCATGGTCAGGCCTGGTTAACGCTGAACCAAGCAGTGGCATCGATGGCAAATAAGTTGCAGGTCCTTCAACAAATAATGAAAAAGTGCTGCTAATCAGTCACTACTGATTACCCCAGCAGAACAGGACGAGCATTGAGGTATTATTTGAAACTAACTGACTAAATGTAAAGGTCTGGTGTGTTAATATGAGGCTTGAGAAACTCAGTTGTTACTTATCAGATGTCCCAGTAAATTCTTAAAGACATGGTCCCTTTGGCCTTGACGACAGATGAATACATCACTTTTGTGTTCATAAATAGTTGGCACGTTCACATCTTGTGTGTTTAAAATATCTAAGTTATTTTTAAGGATTGTGGCTTTATTAGAAACTGAATGTTTTCATGTTTGCTTTGATTCCAGATGAGGGACATTACTCAGTGGTGCAGGACTCGGGCTACAGCGTCATCCAGTACTGACACGCAGATCTCCTGCAGCTTTGCTGACAAACATAGACTCATTATGTCTTCCCACTTCCTCCTTTTGTGGTTTCCTCTAAACATACCATCTAATACAGCTGAAAATAAGCATTACAACCGTGCACAAAATTTTGGTAAAGTTCTTAGCTTGTTCTTGAATGTATGAATGTGTTAACAATGTTATAAATATCTCTATTTGAATTTAAGCTCAAACAAAATCAAAATTTATAAAATCTTCTAAAACTAGTATCAATGCAAAAAAAAGTCTTGTCCAGTTTCCAGACCTAGCTACAATTTGTCTTTAAATATATATATATATATATATATATGTATATATATATATATATATATATATATATATATGTGTGTGTATATGTATATATATATATATATATATATATGTGTATATGTAT
>JAOWBL010000004.1:4245824-4258023 GCA_028564865.1 Zenarchopterus dispar | reverse complement strand
TACACGTGCACTGTAGTTTAATGAAAAATGAATTCCATTTGGTGGTCCTACCAAGAAGTCCACCACCAACATCCACATCTCGTTTATTGTTTTGCTAGTTGCCCGTTTGACCAAATAAGAGAGGACAGAGCAGACTTTACTTCTTAAGGAAGTAAAGCTCCTTCAGCGTTTGCAGAAAGATGTTGAACATCCTCTATAAGTCTATTGTGGAGAGTTCATTCACATCTGGAGTCATCTGTTGGGGGAGCAGCATCAGAGCCAGTGACCTAAAGAAACAGAACAAACTGATAAAGAAGAGTGGTTCTGTTTCTTCAGATCTGCTGAAAAACAGACCGTTACAGGAGATTCTTCTTGCTCACAGCAATAACCCTCCACAATGACTCTTTGAAGAGACTTAGACTAACATTTTTGAATGATGGAGTATTTTTATTTTTCTTATACAATAACAATAAACTGTGTCTGAAACATAAAATGTGGAAAACACCCAAAGGGTCTGAATGTCAGTGATCCAGGAGTAGGAATATCCAAATACAAGAGGCACGGGATTACCAACAAAGTATTTTATTACTGCACTAAAAATGCTGCTGAAGCAGAATATAAAAATGAGAGAAAAAAAGAAGAAGACACTGGTGATACAATCGGGGAACGCATGGGTAACAAGACACAGGCAACAATAATAAATAGGACAAGTAGATGGAGAGACACTCTGAGTGAAGGAAATCAATACAACACAAAAAAGAAAGAAATCTGACATTCCTCGATCTAAGATTTTGATTATCTTTAGCAAAAACAAAACTGTGTAACCTCCTTCCTGCTTTTTGTGATGCCTTCCCCACCCTGAACACAGAGGAACATTTTACCTTAAACACTCATCATTGTAGCATTTTACAACCACATGACAACCTTCATCAGTCAAAAACATTGCAAACACTGTACAGAACATCTAAAAATGGCACACAGTGGGGGCAGTAAACTCCATATTTCACACATTAACAAGTGCAGTTCTGTGTGTTGACACTGCAGCCCGGGTCGGTCTGCAAACCTGTCCCCAGAAGAGCTCGTCTCCCCCAGTAAGTTATTCTGGTGTTATTATGAGAACTCAACATGCTCATTATGGTTGTGGCTCTGTTTTCAGGGTGGCTGTCTTCTCTGCTGTGCCAGTACTGGAAATGCTTGCGGTGAAGGAACGGCACGGAGAGAGAACGAGAAAGAAAAGGCAGATATTGAGCAGAGAGCAGGAAGCAGGCAGAGGTGGAGGAATTAGCTGACAAAAGTGAAACGGACGGGTTGGTGCGTGGACACGATAGCAGAACAAAGAGAAAGGATGGATGAAAATAGGAAAACAGAGGCTGCCAGGACGCGACTGAGTGACAGAGGACGTTGTTTGACCACTTTCCACCCCCTCAGTGCATCACCTAACCATCCTTACACAGGAAGGAGACAGAACCAGGAACACAAACAAGTGGACAGAACCACCTGTAAAGGAAAAACACAAACCACGGAGACATTCCCCATATAAACACGTGCACGTGTGCGTTCACACACTCACACACACACACACACATTCCTTGAATGAAGAGTCTTCTTGTGCTCAGCGGAGCTGAGAGAGACAGTACTGTCTAGTTCAGCGCTGCCACCTCCGTAACCTCTACCACTGCCCTCCATGAAAACACACCTACACAGAGGTGACTGTATTTACCACCTATTTATTTGATGGGTGACATGATGTTATTTCATACCCACCTTCTATGAAAACACAACAGTTTGGGTATTTAGTTGCTCCGTATGGGTTTTAAAGACTCAGAACCACGCGGCCAGTGTCATGATTGTAATAAAATTACAGAACATTTTCATATGACATTGGACACGCTTTATCTGGAAGCAATTTTAGACATTCAGCTTGCAGAAAATAGTAGTGGCATTTGGATCAAATATAAACCATGAGGATCATGTGAACACCCATCCAAGCCCAGCGCCCAATTTTCTTAACTTTGAGTCTGCAAAACACTGTATTGGTTGTTTATGTGTATGTACAGTACCCGGCTCACTGTAAACACTGATATCCAAACAGGCTGTGTTGCTGTTACTCTTGCCGTTCATCAAAGAACACTCCTGTGTCCTCACTAGGCCCAGGCTGCAATTTGGGCTCAAGGCGTGGCCCGGCACCCATTGGGCTGTGTCCGCCCTGCGTACCAGTAATGACCCCTTCCCTATGGGGAACGTTTGATCTGGGCTGCTTGTGTGCTTCAGCAGGACCTATTTCTGGAGCGTGGGGGGGATAAAGGGAGCTTTCAGACTTGGTGCCAATGACCATAATTAAGCAGCTTTAAGGGGTGGCAGTGAGCGTGCTAGCAAGCACAGGGTTTGTAATTTGGAAGAAGGGGACAGAATAGCAGTGGCTTATTGGAAGTGCATGGGAGGGTCGGGTGGCACCAGGCGCTGAAACACAGGGCAAGGCGTGTGTGAAGAGGACTGTAAAGAGCCTGTTAATGACTTGTGTCCATTATCACCCACCCCTGAGGCCGGCTGACCAGCGGCCCGAGGTTGAAATCAGGGAAGATCGCATCTAAAACGTGCAGTCAGCCCCACCCGGACGGGGTGTCATTCAAGGAAACCTTTCAGCGCTAACAGCCTGTGGCAAGTCAGCTCAAAGAGCACTAATGGGTCCAAAATACAAATGTCCATAATATATTGGCTCCCAACTTAGCTGTTTATCCTCTGATCTTTCTATGTGCCGTATTCATGCAGTACGTTGCTGTAATAACAACTTACAGCGTGTTTGGCTACAATCAGTCAGATTTGGAGCATAATTTCTCCCTATCTTAGAAATTATCCAAAATTCCCCTTCAAATTTATTTAATGGTGACTAAGCCAGACTGCTAAGTTTATTCAGGCTTATTTAGAAAATTATCAGTTATGTTTGGAAGAGGCTCTTGCTGAAATTGCAAAATTTAGTAATACTACAAAAATAAGTCAAAATTAAATAACAATTAAAAAAAAAAAGACACTTGCCACCAGTGTCAAGGCACAAAGACAGCTTTGATTCATTTGTCCACGTTTTGAGGTTTCCCTTTTATCTTTCCTTCAACTTTAACACAAGCAAGAAAAAAAAAACCACACCGACTAGGTAATTACTACCTGCACATTTGGCCACCCATTTTTTGCATCAGACCATGACCCCAGTTAAGGTGCTTCTCCCTCTACATGTCTCCCTTACCGCTACTCTGACATCATGGACAAAAGTGGAGTCCGTGCAGATGTTTCACATATGGAATATTGAGAAATAGCTCTGTCAGCAGAAGGTCCAGTATTGCAAAAATGTTTAAACCAGACTACTGACATCTGAAACATGATTTTGTGTGTTAGCTGCATGGTATTATTTATACCCTTTTCAGGGCTGTGTTCATATGTTTTTGTCAAAAAGGAAATGAGAGACATTTTGCCAAGTTTGCAATGAAGCCATGAAGCCCTGCTTGCACGTTCCTTTTTTCATCCCTCATCTCAATTGGGAAAATCAAAAGAAGTGGCTTAATTGTTTACAGTAAGTATAAGTGAAACATTATGATAATTCAAGAAAGGGCACTTTGTATAGTAGCCGTAAGCATGCCTGTTCTGGACATGTGCTGCCCACCTTGTCACCGTGGTTAGTTCTCTGGTTAACCGGAGCTTGGGTTAAGATCCATGTGGCCACCCCCTGGAGAAGGCGTGTAGTTGCTCCAAACAACCGCTGGGCTTGTAACTTGACACCTGACTGTGCGGTAGCTACCACTATACCCACAGAAAGCCTATTTAAAAAGGAATGGGATGAGTCCAACGCTCCTGACTCCGTAACCCCGTTCAGAGGAACCCACCTTTCTCTCCGGCGTCGCGTCCCTCAATCTGGATCGGCATAAATGAATGAATCGCAAGGAAATATCAACATACAATCTCGCAGGGAAAGTCTCTGTCAAACCAGCCGGCCAGGAGGAATTTATGTCGGGCTTGACAGGCAATTCAACATGAGCTTTTTCCTCTGGAACTTCATCCCAAGATTGTCCAATGCGTAAAACGGCGACAGTCTTCTGCCCCCTTTGCAAAGGAGTCACGCTGTGATTAACGGATCAGGTTTTTGACTGCCAGGACAAATGAATACAAATGAATTTAGGCACCCGAAGGAGAGATTGCAGAACCTCTCATCTAGACACAAAGTAAGTAACGTTTATTTCATACCGTCTGTATGCGCTGATGAGAGGATGACGGAGGGAGATCCAGGTGGGGGACTGAGTTATAAATGAAGGACTGGAATGCCTCCATGTGCTTACCTGAGATGTAACCGGCTGGCTGTGGTCCAGCTCAGTGGAGAAGAGATGTCCACATGGGGACTGCTGAGCTCTGCTCGAACAATGCAGGTCTCGTTTGAATGGCAAACAAAACTGTGCATGCCATGAACCAAAAACAAATCAGCACGTTCAAGCAGGGATGAGTTTGCATTGCTCACTAAAACCGACTCACCTGATGAGGCAAACAAACGAGGCAATCATTCTAACAAATTTCATAGCTTGCACTAGACCGTTTATCAGGTTATGTTAGGATGCGTCCCGTGTTTTTGTCTTTTACGCGTTCTCCACAGCCACGTTTACGCATAATCGTTAAACCAACATTTTCTTCACGCTTTAAAGAAAGCATCATTAAAACTTATACAAACTACTACATAAAGGGACAACCCTTTAATCACAAAGATGCTTGCAGCTGAAATGCGTTTTATTACTTTGTGATAGCCAATAAAACCTAGATGTCTGTTGCAAGTGTTTGCAGGATTGACCTCCTGCAGTTGATAGTAGTCTGATAAAACTGTTCGACTTTGCAGGAGTAAAATGCACCCTGATGCTGCTTTCACCTCGAAGAGCCATGTATGCATTCATTCACTGACTGATGTTCTGCAAGAATGCCACTTTTCTCAGCTAAGTTAAAAAAGTTTTCCAGCGCAATGAGCATCCTGATTCATTCACGACTGCACGACGGCGCGCTCGCGGTCATCCTGCCGGGGCTTTTGGATATTCAGCCACCTGACTGGTTTTCAGGGTGGCAATTATTAGACCTACCTGGGTGTTTTGCAGTCAAAAAGAAGAAGAAAGAGGAAAAGAGTTGGCTTTCGGTGGTTTTAAGCTCAGACGTTTATGGGACACTCATTAGTGTTAAATCTACTGATTTCAGATTTGCCTGTATTTTGATATTGAAAAGCCTTCTACCTGTGAGGGTCAGCTGTAAGCATTTTCATTCACTCCAATATCCGCATGGTGTCGCCCTTTATGTGTCAGCCCTGAAGTGTCACAGGTAATGGTTCTGTGGCTGATGCAGTGGCACACTTTGGCTATTTTTTCCTTTTAGGAATTGGCTCCAAGGCAGCATTTTCAAAATGTGGTCCTGAGTTGAATGGTTGTTAATCACAATCCAGTTACCAACCTCTAAATCCAAAAACATTAATTCCTCATCTTCCTCTTTCAGTCTGTATCAGTCAATATGCAAGACCGATATTGATCGTTTGAGAAGTTATCCATAAAGTGATGGACTGTTGCACAACAGGCAGAAGGGATGATGGACATGGGAGTGTGTCACTGATCTGTACGTCTTCCTCCTCATCAGCCTTCATGAGTGTCAACTCATCCATAGGAATTTTCCGCTGTGTGTCTCAAGGGAAGTGCATTTATAATGCAATCAAGATAATTCCAGGAAGGATATGTCAAAGAAGACTGCAGCTTTGAAAAAGAGCGTTGGATCCTTAGATTCCTGTTTCATTCAAATATTTCTCCATCAATGCATTCTCCAGTGTCATTGCTTTGTTGATCACTGTGTATCTGCAGTTTCTTTCAGTCACATGACTTGGATTTTAGAAAGCAATCAAGGTGTGCTAATCAAGGTTTAGATCATCAGAAGAAGGGAAAGATGACATCAAGAGTAATTTACCACCAAATTTACCACCTGATTTAACAGATAGATGATCTAGGAGGAGGGGCGGTCCACTCAGTTCACCAGAACGTTCACTTGTGAGTAACATCACAGCTTTCTGTTGTGACGATCAATGACGTCGGAGCGTACAGACGTAAGCCCTTCTGATTTCAGTGTCCACCAGTGTAGCCACCTTGAACTGCTCCAAAGAAGAAGAAAAAAAATCCCCCAACCTGTCAAGTACACTTCAAAAGCACCCTAATGAAAATCTAAACAAGCTACTGTGAACTTTTAATGCAAAAAGCCAAAGAAAACAGTGCCGTTTCCAAGGAAACCTGCTTGAGTTTCCACAAATGTAAACAGCCCGAGGAACAGAATGAGAGTCGTTTTACTGCAGTGAAAATCGCTGCATTCATGACTCATTTTCAGCGCGGATCTCTCTTCAGCTGATAAGACACTGAATCAGACTGTAGTCAGCTTGGAGTCTGGGAGATACGCGCACAAACACACACTCACAAACAAGGCACACATCCTGTGTAACCGCAGCCAGCTGTGTGAGGGGATGAGTGTGGCGAAGCTTTATTAGCATCTAGGAGCTGCAAGACCAGGAGACGCAGACACCACAAACACACAGGGCATGTTGCACACACTCACCCTGACTGTAATTATTAAGGCCTTGAGGTGAGGCTGCCACAAGTTAATGCTGAGTCTATTTCTAGAATCATTTCCAACGAGAGACAGACATGTCTTTGTCAGGGATACTGCAGGTAAATATACTTATGCAACGGTAACTTTCTTTCCCACATTTATGCATTTGGAAACCAGTTCTCTTGCTTCTCTGCAGCCTTCCAGACCCAGCTGCTATACACATTTCCTCCTGCAATGCTTGTGTGTGTGTGTGTGTGTGCACGACCATGTGTGTCTGGATGACCTCCAGCGGTAAACAGTGGCTCCCCTGCCTGTCACCAGATCTCGGTCCCCTGCTGAGCTCCCAATTGGCTCGCCACTCAGTCTCTTTAAGTTCTGCTGCACACCTGGATGTGCTCAGAGAGAGATCTTTTTGCTCTCCGTGTGTACGTGCATGTGCATGTTGGTTTTGGAGGAAGAGTTAGCGGATAGGTGTACTATAGTGTTTTTGTCTCGCGGACCACAACTGGAGGCTATGTGTGAATGAGTGTGTGCATAAAAAAAAAAAAAAAAGAGGGGGGTGGTTGTCAGAGAAGCGGTGCTCTAAGTGCTCCCATTTGTTTTCCACACAGTAGTTCAGATGCATAACACATGGTTTTTATTTGAACCTGTGTTTCACTGTGATTCTCAGTGTTTTTGGTCCATCTCAGTGTCGTTTGTGATGTTGATGTACATGAAGACACATCCCTCAGGTTCCTTAATAAAAAAATATGCCAGTATATTCCCCTAAGGCATGTTGTATTAAGATGTTAAAACTGGTGGTTTGTAAGACTCGTATGATAGACAAACAACTGTGTATTACTAGAGAAGCTTGTTTATCCCACATTGAGTTATCATCGATTATTGTTGTATTTTATAAACAGATTCACATGAAAAGTGTTAAAACTGTTTCCTTGCTCTAACACCCTTTTCTCCTCTTTCCCCAGGAGAGCCCTATTGCTCTGTACAGTTTTATATTGTACTTGCTACCTGGGACTTACACAAGTGCACTCTGAAGGTAAAAACATGGCTTCTTCAGTTATCTCCATTCATTCCACCCTCTTCTTTCTTCTTATTTTGTGTGTAGTGAAAAGTTAGGCAAATATGAACAAAGAGCTGAAAAGCGTTGGAGGGCTGAGGAGATATTCTTTCCCTGTTCGGTCATGGCCCAAGCATGTAAACACATTGCTGTGAGAACTGGGCCAACTGTTGCTATAACAACAGGTGTTGAGTAAGATAAGTTGATTGAGCAAGGGAGGGATTCGATTACAGACTTTTACTCTTAAATCACCCCTGTACCTCTTTGGTGATTAATAACATTAAAGTGACAGAATGTAAATGTGACACATTTACATGTTAAAGTACTGTGCAAGTACATTTTTAGCAAAACATTTATTACTATGTTGAATATTTCTGACAGTACATTGTATAAAGAGATGGGAAGCAATGTGACACTCCATAGAGAACCATAACCTCTGCAGCCTCTCGAGTCTTGCAGAGCATTAAAGTTATATAAAGGTACTGTTTTGCTCTGCACTCCTGTTGAAACCACTGTACACTTTATACCCATCACCAAGGAGATCACTGAGTTAAAAAAAGACACTAGATGATGACCACACAATAGTCTACATCTAGAAATACTTCCTGGAAATAGTTCCTTCAGGATTTGAAGAAACCAAAACAGAGCTAAAAGAGAACAAACATCTGGGAGGGGATCAGCAGCTATAAGCAAAACTTCTTCTTTTTTTCTTTTTCTTTTTGACTTTGCATCTGATGTGCCAGCATACTTGACAGTGAAAGCCAAGTTATATCATAATTGGTTCCGTATTAAAGGAGAATTTCCACTCTGAGATAGAAGACATTGTGTGGAGCTGAGTGGCGTTCACTGACGGCTTGTTATCCTCGATGTTAAAACAATGCTGTTTTTGTCCGGCTAGTTTTGATGCTTTTCGCTTGATGTGGTCTAAATCTTCTGAAACAGCTTGCTTTGTGATTGTATGAGCCACTTTTAGTAGCATATGGTGGTTTTCCCCTGATGAAAAGATATAGATACAGTCCAGTGACTCAGCCTCCCGCTCCTCTCAGTTTCTTGTAATTGAGACTAACAGGCTACAGAGTTTTATAGCCCTGACAAAGCAGTTACTCAAAAAATGATATTCAACAAAACCAGTTCATTACAGCAAGGCTGATTCTGATTGTTATGTGGTCAAAAAGACGTCTCTGCCTGCCTTGGAAGTGTTTCATTTTTGTTCTCAAAAGGCACAGAACCTTTATATAGAAAACGCTGAGGAATGAAGAGGGACTTTTTAAAGCCTTACAGTCACCCGAGTGATCAGGAGTGGGTTACTTTTGATCATTTTACTCGTCATTTTTGGATGGTTTTGTCAGGGATTGCCCTTTTTAAGAATCTGGACAATAAACTACGGTTTTCAAATGCCAGTCTTAATCACATGACTCAAGATGTTAAACAAACAGCTGTGCCAAGCAGAAAAAAACCTGTCAGGAGGCAGTGCTGGATACAGGGCACAGCTCTAGTCTTGGGACATGACAGTAGTTTTCTGTTTTTGTGAATTTGTGAACTAGGAATAGATGGATTTGGTGTCAGCTCCAAACGTGATATTTTGCGAAACAGTGCATTACTTTGGGGATGCCAGATATCATAACCATCCCACTGTGGACAAATACAGGTGAGCCTAAGAAGAACCACTTCATCCTGTCTAGTGGATAAGTTGCAGAGTGAAGAGTTTCTGACTTTCTGTCCGTCCTCCATCAGTGGTTCTGCACAGAGGAGCAAAGCTGTGCCATATGTTCAACACACGTCTATGTAGAAGCAAGCAGTATGCTATAAAACCACTAGGTTAATATACATTATGCCCCAGTAGTAGTACAAGATGTATCTGGATAAAAACACTGGAAACGGGAGCCTATGTACAGAACAGATACATGTAGTGTATGCCCTGTCTTACGGCCAAGTCCTGCTGTCCTTTACTGCAGTGGAGACCACACAGAGAGGGGAATTCCCTGTCCATGGCCATACAATACACCCTATGTAAGCCTTGTATCGGTTTTATGAAACGTTAATGTTTTGACGCAGGAGAAAGTCTTACAGTCTAATACGGGACATGGAAAGAGCTGAGCTCTTTGTGGTCAGCAGGAGAGGCAAGTTTACGTTTAGATCATTATTCACTCAGTAAAAAAACTGTGTTTGATATGTTTGAGTAGAGGGTCATATGAAATCTGTTAAATCCTGCAGTATTTAATGCTTCTAGCAAAAAGTGGGGTTGTATTTCTTTTGGACAGATGTGCATTTTTTTTTGCAAAAGAAGAAGAAGTTCTGAATTGCTCATTTTTTTTCAGCTCCTACTTCTTGATCCAGTAGCAGGAGTAAGAAGAGGAATCAAATACCTTCCTAACTTTCTTAAAACTTTCCATGCAATTATATATTTCCATAGTCAGATGTCCAACAGTGCAATGAAGCAAGCCTTGTTTTGTAGAAAGACGAGCATTTTTCATTGAGGGTCTTACTCTCTCTACTTTCTTAAAGTTCAACAAATACTAGGACATCCCATCTCTCATTGTCCTTTTATACATATTAGACAAGGATGAGTGACCGCAGGTCAGAGTCCAGAGAGAATAAAGATGGTGAGAAGCCTTCAGATCATAGGTCATTGTGAGGATGAGATCTTGGACTACTGCGACTGAAAAGCTGAACAAAGAGTCAGAGTTGGCTGAAAGGCTGGAAACGCTTCTCTGGCTCCAGGGAGGGAGAGGATGTACTCACTTGAAGCTACTGGCCATGTTTTGAATGTCCAAACTGGCTCCACTGATGAGAGGGATTGACAGAACTTGGGAAAGAGGTTGACTGATTATTTCCTCTACCGCTTGCATCACCAGTAGCCTTAAAAGAAATAGGGTTGTGCCTTGACATTGACAGAGACAGCTTTTCCAGCACGTTTATTAGAACCACCTGCAAATTCAAGTTTAATAAAATTTAATATGCATCAAAAGTCCAGTTGATCTTGTTTTTGCTATTTAGGCCAGTCAATTGATCACAACGAGAGATTCAAATGCTTTCTTAATGTTAAAAGTTTTGAGCTTTGGTGACCAGGCTCCACTCAAATCAATCTCCACTTATGAGGCATGTGTTGAAAAACTGATGTTAATGAACATTACTTAACCCTCAATCAATAGAACCAGAACTTAGAGATGGAAGCAATGCAGGAGATGATATTTTGAAAGTGACATGAGAAAGTATGTGAGAGACAAGCACCTCTTAGTCCTAAACAGATTAGTGAAAGTGATGGAATAGCTGGAATAAACCACACAGAAGCATGAACGTGAGCTCCAACTGCAGCTTGAGATACCTGCCTGAACTAGCTCCCTCTCATTAATGTCAAAAGCATTTATATTAATTCAAGTAATATACAGTGTCTCTCCCTTGCCCTCATATGCAACTTTGTCTTTATTTGAGTTTTTCTAAAAATAATTTGGGTGTACTTTACGATAGGTATTTTTTTAAATTAATAAAACTCCTTGAGGTTGGTCTTTTCTTCTTGCACCATTCAGTGTACTAGTAAGAAAGTGGAACATGACATTTG
This sequence comes from Zenarchopterus dispar, assembly GCA_028564865.1. NCBI lineage: Eukaryota > Metazoa > Chordata > Actinopteri > Beloniformes > Zenarchopteridae > Zenarchopterus > Zenarchopterus dispar. Next base: position 4,246,834 of record JAOWBL010000004.1, on the reverse strand, counting down.
AAGAGCTAAAGCAACTTGTTCAAAGCACAAATATGCCTTCATATAGAAATTTTAACTTTAAAATGGACAGGGCATTCTTGCCTTGCATTGAGCGTTCAGACAACCAAGCTGGTGTGGAAGTAAAATAATGATGCCACCAAATATATAGTAACACTTCTGCAATGTCCCTAAGCATATTTGTCAACATTATGCACTAGTAAATGGTCTCTGTCTTTTACTTGTGAGTGCTTTCACTAGGTAGCTTTAAAGAAAGGATTAGGTCCTTTAGCCCACTTCTGCATTCCTGGTAAATAATACTACAGTACTTCCTCCACAAATATGACCTCAGATACCTGAAAAACTTTGATTTTGATCTTTTTTCTTCTTCTCCCTATCTTTAGTATAGCGTCATGGTTTAGGAGCACTCTGATTAATACAGTACTTTTTGGCTTCTCAATCATCTTCTTTTACCACACCAAAATTTAATTTTAAGCTTATAAGGGAGATGAGTAAGAAAGAAGGTAATAGAGTAAAAGCGTACACTTGAAACTGCTTTGGCTTGACAAGAAAAAAGCTTAATATCAAACAGCTTTGGTGCTAAACGTGGTCATTGGACTGAAAAGGATCTATTTGTGTTTATGTCGCAAACTTTAAGTCAGTTTAACAGTATTGTCTAAAATTACAGGCCTTGTACTGCATTTTGGTGTGTGCTTGTATAACAATTGTAAGCCTTGTAAAGCATTAGCATGCAACACTTGTTGTGGGCACACTTAAAGCTCTTTAATACATCGTAAGAGTCTTATGGCAGCAGTCTAGAGAAAAAAAAATCATCCTGCAGAGCACTGACCTTTGAAGCTGAAGCTGTTTCAGCAACTCTGTGCAGCTCCATAACTCCAGTTCACAATCTTTATACACATACACACACACACACATATATATATATATATATATATGTATATATATATATATATATATATATATATATATATAGAGAGAGAGAGAGAGAGAGAGAGAGAGAGAGAGAGAGAGAG
>JAOWBL010000004.1:4177219-4245670 GCA_028564865.1 Zenarchopterus dispar | reverse complement strand
TATATATATATATATATATATATATATATATATATATATAGAGAGAGAGAGAGAGAGAGAGAGAGAGAGAGAGAGAGGGAGAGACTTCTCCCTTTTGAATGTAAAACTATGAAACTAGTATACTAAATAGGCAATGAAAAGAGAACATAACACACAAAAAAAGTCATAGTTAGCCGTGCTATAATTATTTGCACATCTAACACCATTCTCCTTCTTTCCAGATGTGGACATCCTCCAGAAATTGGGGCTTAAGGGAGAGAAGCCATCACGCTCTGTGCCAGCAGGGGTCATTCCATTCAGATCGGGGATTATCCTTAACCAACGGGCGCACATTGAGGCTCCACTGCACTCGGTCTTTCCAGCTGCCATCTGGTCCAAGTTCTTACTTATCCTGAGTATACGTTCACACCGTGTCAACAGTGCTTTCTTCTTCACCTTGCTCTCAAGCCGCAAGGAGCTCCTTCTTGGTCTGCAGCTTGTACCAGGGAGTCTTGTGTTACACACAGGATCAAACACCTCGGTGGCATTGCCCTACGACCCCCATGATGGCCAGTGGCATCAGCTGGCGGTGGAAATTAATGGACAGAAAGTGACTCTATATGCCTCCTGCGGAGAGCAGAGTGTTCAGGCAGACTTTGGGTGGGATGTTGAAGAAGGACTGGCTCCAGAGCTTCAGGGCTCCTTTCTGCTGGGGCGTGCAAGTCAGCAGCAAGCGTCAGCGCACTTTGAAGGAGCCATTTGCCAGTTTGACCTTGTCCCTTCTGCACAGGCAGCTCACAACTACTGCAGGTACATTAAGAAACAGTGCAGGGAAGCTGACACATATCGGCCTAACCTGTCCCCTTTGCTGCCTATCATACCACGAGGGACCAACATCTCAGCTACAGCTGCTAGCCCTAAGCGCCCAGAAACCACCAAAAAGGCCACGGGGTTGAGTCTTGCCAAGAGTGTTGCTGCTGCTGCCTCAGCTGTCAGACATGTGGCTGCATCTCAAACAGTAAAGCCAAATCGTGGAACCATCCCCACTCCCCTGCTGGTAACTTTGACACCAATCACAGCGCAGTTTGGTTTGGTCACCCCATCTCCCAAGACCAGGACTGAAGCTGTAACGGCACCATTCAGGACAGCAGCACCAACAACAAAGCCGCCAACTCCAGCATCACCCACCAAGCTACCAACTCCAAGACCTTCCACAGCTAAAGCTTCAAATCAGAAACCCTCTAAACCCACACGCCCAAAGCCCACGCCTCAAAGCAACCCAAAAAAGACAAATGCAGGTGGAGAGAACAAGAAGAAATCTACTATTCCTGTCACCACCCCTAAACCCCCCAAGACAAAGCCTGACTCTGCCTTTCTAAACCAAGCTGCGGTCCCTAAGAAACCACAACCTACAACAGCCAAGAAAACATCTCCAAAGCCGAAAGTTACAACACCCAGAACCACTGTGTCCAAACCCCAGTCAAATTCTGTCAAAACTGTCCCATCTAAACCAACATTATCCAAAGTCAGCCCCTCAAAATCACCAAACTCCAAAACTGCAACTGCTAAAACATCAAAGCCAATACCCAAACAAGTTACCAAGCCAACAAAGCAAACCAAAACCATCAAGACTGCAGTCACTCCCAGACCTACCAAGCCTTCGTACGTCACCGTTACACCACCTGCCACCGATGGCTTTCTTAGCTGGGAGGTGCCCCCTACACAGTTCTCGATGCTTGCAGGACCTAAGGGAGAGAGAGGAGATCCAGGCCCGCAGGTAAGAAGCCTGAGTTGGTTCATTAAAGTGTTGGTGTACACATGCCCCAGTATTGTTTGTTCTTGATAGTCACAAAACAAAAGTGTTAAAATTGAAGGAAACTGTACTCAGAGGTCAGACCAATCTGTGCTGGTCTATGTCAGTAACCGAGTTTGATTTAAATGCTCTGGTTTTAGAAGTACGAGAAACCTGTAGGTTAATGCCACCATCAGGATAGACGTCCTTCTGTTCCTCCCTTCTTTCCTCCGGAGTGTATTAAGTCCTCCAGGCTGGGCGTGACGTGTCAAGTCTGACGCCTTGCCGTCTCTTCACCAGATTCCTCTGTCAGAAACTTCTAGTTGAGGTCACATGGCCCCCTTTCAAAGCAAGGTCAAGGGTCAGTGCAGTCACTAAACATTCAGTTTCTGAATGCAGGCGCAAAGGTAGGCCTTCAGTGTGTCTCTTAAAGCCGGAACTGTGATTTCCCCTTTCAGAAGTCATTTCACACCCAGCATCAGAGTTGTATCGCTGCGTACAAGTCGCGATTGAATTTAACTTCTTGTTCTGTTGAAATTACAGTGTTAAACTTCAAATGCTTCTTAAGTGAAAACACAATATCTCCACTTAACTAGAGTGTGGAAATGATTACTTTGATCAATACTTAAGTTGTTGAGTATGGGCAGTGTCTTGATGTCTCTGTCAGTGTTGCTTGAGCCATCTTAGGTCATGTCCACTTTCATCCATCTTAATTTTGTCGTTTACAGCATTGTTAAGATGTGTATATTTGCTATGATTCACTATAGTCCTGTAATGGTCTATTATATAGGCTTAGCGAATCAGGAAAGGGTATGTAGTGTCCTTGAAGAGCAAATCATGAGCTAAATTAGTGCAACTACCTCATCCTTTCAAAAGGCATTTGGTTTGGTTGATCTGCATTACCCTACAACAGCTGCATTCATAAACTTAAATAGGGGTTGTTGCTATAATTTCGATATCGGGGTGATCCTGACAAATGTCTTAGACTAGACTGTCATTGCAAGGAATTACTTAACCTTCATATGAAGTGCAGTAATGTAAAAAACAAACAAACAAACAAAAATAATCAGAAAGTAGTAAAGGAAAACCAGAGAAGCCTTTTTTTGGTGTTGTGAATACTTGTGTTCTTGTTCAAGGTGTAGTAGAAAAGTGTCCGGATATATGAACTTTTATCATTCTAAGAGAAGATCTGGGTGGATTAAGCGATCACACTTGATCCATCTCTGAGCCAGACATGCATGGTGTCCCTTCTGAGACTGACAGTGTTGTCATTCCACTGAATCCACAATCATGTCATGATATCTAAAAGTACACAAACTGCCTCTGTTTGGTATGAATGAGCCAAAGTAAACAACTGTTCCATGATAAGGGTGTCTTATAATATGATCCTTGTGTTTATTTGTTTATAAAGATAAACTCTGAATGCCAGAACACTGGAAGCGATTGGAAGGACCGATATAGTTCTGGTAGTCCTTATTGATCCCTTGCAAAAGGGTTCCTGTGGGATCTATTCCTCTGCACACCTGCAGATGACTGCATGATCTGAATTCTGTCGGATATCAGACTTTTTATACAAAGTAATACTCATGGGATCAAAAATAATTGAAATATGAACTGATGTGAACTTATAAGCCATCGGTACCTAAGTGCTAAGACAAACAGGAGACTTACACTAGGTTAAATTTCAAACTTTTAGTATGGTCATGGGGACAACTAGCAAGTCCAATCATCGTAAATAAAACAAAGTGTTTGTCATCGTCTTAAAACAAGGTGACTGGAAATGCCTAAAATGTGAATTTGATGAGATTGATATCTCCCTGCAGCAGCAAGCAAGTTATCTTAAAAAAACAAGAAATATGTTGTTGGTAGTCAGGTGCAGAGGAAAAAACATTGGAATAATAATGAAAAAATAACATGTGGAAGGAAGGTTAAACACCAGGCGCTAGAGTGAAGATTGACAGGACTGTGTGTAAATATCAGCAGGCCTTTAAGCCACCACAGAGTACACCACCTGTAAGAGTAGTGGTGGTCTCAACCATGGAGGTCATCCTGGAAGAGGAGGTGGGGCTCGATTATAATCTTCAGACAGATAGAAACCAGGATGTTAAGTGTGTATGAGCAGGTTGCTCTTGTCTTAAAGTTGGAATTGTTTATATTATCACTTAAAGTTAATAGCCTTGTAAAAAACTTGGATGAGGAAACAACAATAAGGATGAATTGTGACTGCTGTTTATGGCAGATCCAGTGGCTTTCTATTTCTACAATAACCTTATATTTTCTTTATTTCATAATAAAGTAATAATGTGTAATAAAGGCTAAGTAATGCATTTTAAGTGGAAAAGGTTAAGTTTTGAATCCATTTATTGATATGATAGATGATGACCTCCCAGAAATCCAGCCATTCAAAAAAAGAGAGTTAACAAAGTCTAAGACTTTATGTATAAGTATGTAATAAAATGGATCCTTTAATCCTTACCAGGTGTTAGAATTAGGTAAATATAATTTGAGATGAATATCAATACTTAACATATCACACAATGCAATTATTTCTTTGACAAAAGCTGAGTAAAAATATGTACATCCTGGCTCCTTTCATAGGAATAAAGAGTCTAAGTTGCAGTCAGGTCTCACTGATCCAATCCACTTATTGATCATCAGCATGTGGGAGCACCTTTAAAAAAAAGGCAGAAGTTTTGGCATGTATTATCTCACAGTAAAGGAGACTTTTCTCCTTTACTGTGAGATAATACACAGTGATGAAGTGATGAAGTCTTTCTGGTAATGGTTGGAAGGAACTTTTTAACCAAATTAAAGTCTGTCATTCTGACAAAAATGATTTATGAGTTGGAAACATTCAGGACAGACGCAGATCCCTTCAGGAGTAGGTGTCCTAGCGGGTTCATCGCTGGTGCAACGTTCAGAGAAACTGCCCAAAAAACAAACAAACAAACAAATACGCTCTGCTCTACATCCAAGACTCTGTCCAAGAAGTCTTGCATATGTGGAAGGATTATGATAAAAAAGCCACATCTCTTTAAAAAGTACATTAATAAGACTTAGGTTTGCCATTCAGGCGCAACTTGTGTGCTTTCTTTTGCACATGACTGTAGAGGCTTTAACACAAATTCAGGCCAGAAATCCAGAGCCTTACAGGCTGGTCTTGTAGCCAAAGTAACCATGAGTACTCTGTTTTTCCTCACTTCTCCTCTTCCTCTTTTTTGATTAAAAGAAAACGAATGAGCCCAAGCCTGATAAAGACACACAGGGGCATTGAGTGGCACAGGAAATGACCTGTTATTCCTAGTGTTTTTACGGTTTCCTGCCACACAGGCACCAATCTTCTTGATGGATAAGGCTGAACTCTCATCACCTTGAGAGAGTTACTTCACAGAGGGAGAGGGTGTCACTTCTTAACCTGCAAACACAGTGCAGCCATGTGTGATGTGGACAAGGTCGCTGTGTAAACACACACAAAAAAAGTCTTAATTACCTGATGGTTTTGACAGGTATGACTGTGAAAGATTGCTTGGGTGTTGAAAAAGATCATTTGTGTTATATATCAGTGTGCAGCCCTGACTGAATGATCTCTCTCCAGGGACTGCCGGGACCCCCAGGGAAGCCAGGCCTGCCAGGCAAGAGGGGTCCTCGGGTAAGTTTCCTGTCATTCAAATATCTCTGCTACATAAAACACACTTCCCATCTGTAACTTGTTTAAATGATTTTGTCTGGTGTATGAGCCCGATATTTTTAATGCAAGCAGGCCTATGTTTAGGCTTATTTGTATGTGTTGTGCTTTTGCTTCTGCTGCTGAGGTTTGTGTTGACCGAAGGCTCTTGGATAAATAGTTATGGACTTACAAATAGACAGACAACAACAGCCTGTATCTTTGAGTTTCAACCAAGAAGCCCTGGATTATTTCCTGCAGGCACAATATTAACCTCCCAGTTTAGGCAACCACATCATTTTAAACCCCCTCCATCAAGCAGCTGACACACTCACACAAACTCCCTCACACACTCACACAGAAAGTTTTCCTATGCGGCCGGATTGACCATATTCAGCACAGGGCTGCGAGCACTGACCTCCCACCCCTAAGCATAAACAGGAAAGCTCCTATAAAGGCAGCCTTTCAAAAGGCAGCCTGTGCTACAGGATGCCTAATAAAAGCACTGTAAACAGACAGAGAGCACATGGCTCCAATGGATTTTCTTTTCACCCAACTGAGCTGTTGCAGAAGGCTGCACCGACACTTTGCAGGAATCCCATGAAAGCTCTCTTTTTCCAAGGAAGATACATAGGTATAGCTTTTTTCTTTCAGGAATCCTCCTTTACTTCCTTCAATAAATTTGAATGGATCTTGGTCAAATTTTGTGCTATAATTCATGTCACACAAGCGTCTCCTCTTCTTGCACCATTAGAAGTTATCTTTTTGCTTTGACAAAAAAATGTCATCATTCCTGTTGAGAAGGTTGCCTTGGAACTTGGTACCAGACATTCACAAGCTCTCTTGGAAGCCGCGATTATTTCTTAACTGTTTTCTTGGTGAATCGTTAGGCTGAAATGTATATATGTTCATAGGTTTATACTCCCAATTTTTTGCATGTATTCAAGTTGATCTAACATATCAGATTTTGTAAACATTACACCTCCCTACTATTAGCATTTTTCTTAGCATTATCATGAAGCGCATGTCTGACATTTTGCTTAAACCACATCTGCAAGTAAACTTAGATTAAACAGGCAGAACACCTGGGATCTCTCAGATTTAAGCTGTTTTTTTTTTTTTTTTTAACAGTCCCTGAAGAATATTTTAGATATTTTCTAGAGAGGTCGTGTAACAGAATGCAAACATAAATATTGAACAGATTGGACTTTACCCAGTCAGCTTAGACAAATGAACCTGCTCAGACTGCATCTGTGTGCCAATAATGATTACAGCGTCCTTCTCTTTGCTGCATACCCACATATTGGTTTCCTCTTGTTTTTAGATGGAGCGGACATGTAAAACCGATGCTGTGGCTCATTGTTCTGATTTTAAATTTCTTGTTTTGTCATGTGTTACAGACTTGTACTGCTTGTTTTGCAGTGCTAATCACAATATGTGTAAAACAACCAACTCAATCAGAATAGAAATTCAAAATTCAATTTTTTCATATTAGCGTCTTCTTTGAGTTTGAGAGGAATACATATCTTCTGCAGACGCATGAAGACCGTTTTGGTCCAGCCCCATCAGCACTTTCTACCTCGTCGCTGCTTGCTGCACCGGAACATCACTGAACATTAGTTGCATTTCTCGTGATCCAAATTGAACATAGCAGGAGTAAACTGGGCTCAAAAATGCAAGCTAAGTGCAGTATAAACCTGATTAAGCTAACTATAATTCTGAGTGGGAATGTTGTTGCAAAACCAAGCTCTTTCCAAATGTACCTGAAAGAGTTGCAGATAAGCCTGAAAAAAAAGAGTTGAATCTTTTTACACTCTCAGCTTATAATAAGTGTTAAGTGATCATAGATAAATTATTAGTGGGAGAATAAGTAAAACAGAAAGAATGGTAATGTTTCGGCTTTTAGTAAAAGCTCTGACTCTTTTAGATGGATGTGATTTTTGTAAAGCTCTGGTGTCTGTGTCAAACATAATCCATCAGCACTGTGTATCAACCTGTCACCTCATATTGATTTACATCCTGATCTCTTAGACACGGCCTTTGTCTGCCCCAGCAAACCAGCTCTTGAACTGCCTGAGTCACTGTCAGTGGAAGTGGATAGTTTGCAAAGAGCAAACAATGAAAGCAAGTCTTTTCGATAAAAAAAAGCACTTGTAACGGCCATTGGTTTTGATGTCAATTTAACAGGGGTCGCTTGCAAACATGCCGCCGACGTCTGAGTCTGACCTCACAGTCATTTTATTTAACACACAAACTAGCATACGGGAGTGCATACATGCCACAGTTGTAATCCCACACTGTTGGAGACAGACATATGTGGCTGTGTTTACAGCCTGCATATATAAAGACTGAGACCGATTATGGCGTTTTCCTGTAAACAAAAGCATTTATCATGTTGAACTGCTGCTGCCAGCTGTATAGTCTAACAGAGGGATGCAAATACACATATTCACACACATGGAAACATGCACTGCGCACAAACACATGCTTTGGAAAATTTCCCTTCTGGGCCAGATGAATGAGTGGTTTCAATTTGAGGAAAGATATTCATCACATCAGTGAAATAATCAACTCCAAATCTGAGCGTACGCTTCAGACTCACAGGTGGCGAAGCGTGGTTCGATCACAAGCACTGATGTGAAAAACTGGTTTCTGCACTCACGCACTGGATTTTGCCAAACGGCAAGATGGCCGCAGCTCTGCCCAGTGTCTGCCTGACCTCCTGTAGCCTTGGATTCACGCGAAGGTCTGTGTGATGACACACAGAGCGCCATTGAGTCCAACGAGAACCACCCATGAACCTTGACCTCTGATCCAGCACATGTGAGTGTGAGATGCCATCGCTATGGCAACGGATGTCTGCTCAGAAGCTGTTTTTTTTTTTTTTTGTCTGGATCCCCGTGAACGGCCCAGCCAAGCTTTCCTTAAGTTTTGTTTATGGGTGGAAAGGGACGATGGTGGTAAGAGGATGTGAGAGAAAACGTGGACGCATCATGAGTGAACAGGCCCATATCTGTCTGAGGACCGGCTGCATGCATTCGTCTGGAGCCTCCCGGGTCAATGGCATCTTTGTCTGAAGAAAAAAAATCTCTGTCACCCATCTTTCCTCATGCTTCCCCTCCACAATGCTCCTCTGTCACTAATCAAATTTCCTTCACCTTGCTTCACCTGTACAAACTTGGACATCAGATGCACATGTAGAAGCTCAAAAACATATATATACATATATATATACATATTGAACAACTGACAAATGAAATGCTCTCATCAAGACAGTGTGTTGGGTTGTTTTGGTAGCTCTAGGCGACCAATCAGCTTTTTATGGCTCTTTATAATCAGGTAGAGTAAACTGTGTGTATGGGTCTCTGCTATGGAAAAGGACTGTAATGTAAGTTTGAGGATAATAAAAATCACACACCATGCTCTAATTCTCAATGTTTGTAATTCCCTTTAGCACTTTAATTCATTTTTAATACCAAATTTTAAACGTTTTGGCATAAGGTAGCTCTTAAGTTTCCGTGATCATTTTCAGTGTTGTCATTGGCTTCATGAGCTTTTACTGTTATTGTTGTAAATGCCTAAGCAATACCTTGGATTACTTAGTATTTCCGATTTCAAATGGTCACTATATGATGTATTTAGCTCTAAAAATGTTGGTATTCAGAAACTGCTTTACTCTGTCAGTGCCTGTAATTGTGAGGCTGTGTCTGAATTTATGTGACATTAGGCTGCAAATTCCAAATTTTCTCATTTAACAGTGGTAAAACACGGTCCTGAAACTCTAATGAAGAGTGAAATATTTTATTGCATCCTTGAAAGCAAAGTTTTTTTTTTTCCTATTCGTGTGTATTTGTGCTAACAGGGACCTGTAATTATGAAGACATTCATAGGTTTCACATGCTCTCTTAAACTAATCTTAATTAATGAGATTTTTCCCCAATGGCTCTCATCTGGCACAGCATCATCCAGAAACGCTTTTATCTTTAATATAGTGACTTTATTTACATTTAAAGTGTCTTTTATGAGCTCGTGTTTAAGGCCAGACAGTATTTAAAGGATAGCTCATTAAAATAGCTTTTTTTCTGTTGTTGTTGGGGGTTTTTTGTGTAGAAGCTTTGGAAATGATGTCATACATCCAGATTTAAGACTACATGCAATATGGAGTATATCTTGGCCATAGGCATATGGTGTTTGAAAATTATAGATCCAAGCAGATATTTATACTACAGAGAAGCACACATGGAGCCATAAAAATATTAGCTGGCATGATTTTTCTTTTTAGATTTTTACCCTTTGGGGCTCAACTAGGAAATGGTATGGAATCTGTACCGTTTTTACCGCAAGAGCCACAGTATTTTGTGGAGTGCAGTGTCTGGCGTTTGAGTTTTTTATTTGAAAGCTCTCCACTTGTGCCGCCCCACCCTGCTCCTCTCTAATTAGACACCTGTTGTGATAGAAAGGCACATGACACGGAGGCCCGAGCATCGGACCAAATGTTTGTGCCAGCCTGTGCCTACTAGTGTACGGCCCAACCTGCGGCGAACCACAAAAGTTAATTTTGAAGCATGTAATTCAAAACTTGTCTAGTTTGCTTTAGTATATTTAGAGCACAACAGACTGCGTGTGCAGACCGCCCCTTCTGGGATGCCAGCTGCATACAAAGCGAGGGCAAAAGAGGAAGCTTGTGGGACAAAAAAGAGGCAAACGCTTTAAAGCTTGAGAATCCTTGGAATGAAAATGTCTTGAATATAAACCATAATAATAAATAAAAGGTTCAGATGTCTGTGTTTGGAAATTTTGTGGCCCCAAATAGGAGATTAGAATACCTCAACATATGCTTAGTAAACACAAGCTCTGTCTCAAGTGAATCAGGAAGAACAGTGTTCAACCTTCATAGGAAGATGAATAACAGCAAAAGAGATTTATGCTGCCATGTGTACACCAGACAAGTAGGTGTGTGTGTGTTTTGTCATTATTTGCTAAAGGGTATCTTTTAGAGCGTTTTTTTTTTCTCAGCCAGTTGGAGAGCAGAGATTTGTCAGTCAGAATTTCAACAGATGTTGAAATTACAGATGTCAGTAACCTACAGTAAACCTCCCTGGTTTCCTTAAAGCCACCTCAGTAAAACACATCTTCCAGTACTTTGGGATTTTCCTCCACACCCATCTCGCTCGGCTCCTGATCCTGATGCAGGACGGTGGTAGGTGAGAGGCACAAGGGGCACCGCAGCACTCAGAGGCCGGGGCTGAGGTCATGTATCCACAGGAAAAACTCACTTAGAAAGAAGCGAAGGCAGACAGTCGTTTGGATAGATGAATGGCGTTACAACCCACCCCCTAAGCTTCTGTCTGCAGGCTCCCGTTTAAGCCAAAATACTGGTGTAATTCATTCTCTGGCTTCCAGTGTTTCTTTGCTAAACCTTCCCACGGGAGCTGCTGGACAGGAACGGAGTGGTTCACATTACCAAAGCGCTGCCACTGCTGATGTTGCTTTGTCTGTATTTATGTCCTCAGCAACTGCCAGTGCAGGCAAAAAGGCACATCGGCGGAGGTGTTCAAACTCAAAATGCTACAGTACTGGATGATCTGGATTAGTCATTAAGATGCCTGGCAGTTCTGTGATTGTTTGTGTGCATGTATCGGGCAGATGGGGGTGGATTGTGAGGAAGCAGGAGGTGGGAAACCACAGCCATATGGCGAAGCAGCTCCAGAGAGCCCCATTTTCCATGAGCGTCTACCCCCAACACCAACCCCAAATACCTCATGCACACAGACACATAGTTAATGTATGGGAAACTAGGCTGAAGCTGTCCAGACAGTCTTTGATCCCCTCTTTTTTTGGTCTTGTTCACGGTGATAAAGATACTGTCTGTATCCCAGCATGATGACTGATGAAATCTCTGTCACCTTTTGATTGTGCCTCCATCTTTCTGATTTTTTTTTTTTTTTTATCCACAGGGCGACCCTGGTCCTCATGGGAACCCCGGTCGACCTGGTCCACCTGGTTTAAAGGTACACAGTCTAATTCACAAACACAATGGAGCCCTTTTTTTTTTTTTTTTTTGTCAGGAAGACAAGCCTAGTTGATTTTTTTCCCCTCATTAGGAACAGTTTACTTGATTACATGTCTGGCTCTGATGCTAGCTTCATATGAAGTTTATAACAGTTTTGTGCCTTAAATGTGAATGATAAACTTGTGTGGACACGTTGGATTTTCAGTTTTTGTATTTCTGGAGTCGACAAAGCATAACAGGGGTAACAGTGTGTTACTTCTGCAGTGACGGGGTCGTCTCAGTTCACGGCAAGGCCGCCCTACCTGTCAGTGTGAGATGCTGAAAGCATCCCAGTGCTAACACCGAGGAGCTGAAACTTAATTCAGGTTTTTAAGATTCTTATTGCTGACAAAATACGCCTTAGTATTTGTGTGTGTTCATAATAAAGTCACACACTAATTTGCAGTTTCTTGCTTTAAGTGAGTGTGAGTCTGCACTTGTAACACAAGCTGAGAAGAAAGTGAAGGAAATGGTATGTTGACGCCAGAGGAGGTTAAAGTGATTTATCAGAGTGCCAAGGAAAGACTTTATGAGTCTGAAAGTGCAAACTCCAAATAAATCTGTCCAATTTGTAACATATGAGCAGAGATGACTTTCCCCAAGACAAATTTTCTGCATCCCTCTTGTGACTGTCTGGACTGATGGATGTCTTAGCAAACAACCTTGACCTCTGCAGCTGCGCACGGAGCCAAGTCGAGAGTGTTACCTGTTATTTAAACTTAATTTAAAAACTCAGACATTAAATAAGTGGCAGCTGTTGTTGTGTTGAACAGCTCAACTGTTACCAGAGTCTGACAGTTTGTGTGGTTGAGTTTGATATTTTATTTCTCTTGTTCTTTTGTCTCAAACTACAGTCAGTTATCCTGATTTTTAAAATAAATTTATTCCCCTGATATCTGCAATAAAATGCCATGTAACTACAATAATGTGACAGTATCAGCCCAACAGTATTACTCTGTCTATAGTGTAAATTTTGAGCTCTATCAGCATTTTGCATAAAGATCTTTAGAGAACTGTGTCCACTATAAAGGTGAAGGTGTCTGTTAACTATTAAACCATATTTAAACATAGAAGCCATAATGGCCTTTTCCACTTGGTAACAAGACCAATTTTTACTGTGCTTTTTTTTTCAGATTCTTTATTCTATATTGGTATTTAGGTCAGCATCACACCCCATAAACTTGGTTTTACCACTTTGCATCGTTCCCGTTCCTGCTTACGACACCTAAAATGTGCTGTTGCAGTAAGGACACCCGCCAGTAAAGCATTTGGTTGTTATTTTGTTCCATTATTGCTGTGAACATATATAAGCTGTGCAACAGTACAAGGTCTTTGCTATGGCATTTTTCCTTTCAAAATTCTCCTCTCATTCTTTTTTGGGGGACAGATGAGGACTGTAGGAAGTTCAGTTCAGGATTAATTTCTGAATTTTTCAATTCAGTTGCCCTTTTTTTAAAAAAAAGGTCATCATAAATCATCAGTGAATGCAATCAGTAAAGGAGAGATTACTTGTGCTTTCATTCAGATGTTTAATAAAGGTGATAAACATATTTGGAACAATCGACAGTTTTAACTTTTTCTACAGAACAATTTCAAGGAGCATGTGGCGGTGTCTCGGTTTCAGGATGACTCCTGCTTGCTGAGCATGAGACGAAATATTTAGTATTACTACAATGCACACTGCTCAGAAACAGAGTTAAAATGACTGACCTCATACTATTCAAGGCCCTCTTTTGTGCTGCTAAAACTGCTAGAACGTATCAGGGTATGGACTAGGAAAATTTTAGTTTCCTCTTTCCTGTCTGAATAGCACCTCTTGGAATCAATTTTCTTCTGCCCATCTAACATAAAGTCAATTTGGAGGTGTCTAGAGGCCACAAAAACTGTTGGGTTCCTGTCACAGTTCCTGTGATGATGTATTAAGCATTGCCCTGCTCAGGAGATAGTTACCATAAAGGGATATTTTTGTAATTATTGGGGTGTGTTTTGGTGTGTAATATATGTAGGTGGGTGATATGTGTCAGTTAAATACCCATATGAATACCAGGACCAGCAGAATATTGCATTGTCACAAACCTGTCAGTGTTGTTGATATAACTTGTCAGTGATGCTGATGGATGGGGTGCAAATGACAGATAGTTACCATAACTTGGCAAAAAGAATGGAAACAAATGTAAATATTGCAATTCTGCCCAATGAAACAAAGCTTTTCTACAAGTGTTTCCTGGCACAAAGTTGCATGTCAGGTTTACACAAATGATCCTCAGTAAAGATCTGAGATATTGCCTTAGTAAATGAACAGTGTGGACATTTGCAGGCAGACTGGTGCAGAACAGGCTTCCTCTGCTTGGCGAGTATGTTGAAAGGAAGATTATGAGGTGTTTGATGTCTCGGGGTGCACTGTTATCTTTGCTCTTTCATTGTTAATAAATGACTCAAAGTTGTTAATGGCAGCCGTCCGAAGGGGAAGGAGAGCGAGGAGTGTAATTTCCGATCTGTAGCTTTGATGTGCTGAAGCCCCGTTTTTGTTACCTGCTGACAATGCAGTTTGGTTTGCATGAGACCAAAGGACCACTGAAGCCACTAAGAAAAGCATCTATATTACTGGATTCAAGACTTATGGATAAAAGTTTTTGCAGTATTTTCTGATCCAAATGAATTGTGCAAAATTGTGAGATCAGCCTCACAACCAGTATGTTGTGAGACCAGAATATCACTAACACAAAATCAACCATTGTGTGTTCTTTTCTCTCAGGGGAAAAAAGGAGATCCTGGCATTTCACCTGGACCAGCACCTAAGGGAGATAAAGTATTGATTTCCCTCTTTGTTTTCATGTTACATTGATCTGTAATGATATTCCATTTAACTAGCTCCTACTATATTTATAATGGCTGCTTGGGCAATATTCAGTTTTTCCATTGTTGCCCTTTGACATTCCTGCATTTTGTCCCAGGGAGACTCAGGGATTATGGGCCCGGTTGGACTGGCTGGTCAAGCAGGGCGAAAGGTAAGACTGAACCACTTAAGTTTCCGCATGAATTGCTCTTAAAGTGCTGCTGGCCACCTGATTTTGTGAATAAAACCATTGTTATGTGTTCAGAAGTCAAACAGAGAGGAAGTTGACATTTTTTTTTGTAAGACAAATGTAATTACTTTATAAACGATGCGATATTGCACTGTGTCAGTGTAACATTTGCATGTAAAACCTTCTCTTAGTGTTTTCCTCCCTGATTTTCTTAATATCTCTTTCTCCTTTTCTGTTGCTCTCACTTTTTCCTCCAAATGTTCACTGGATCCTGCACAGATGAGTGATAGAGTTACCAGGAGTGATTTCTATGGAAATGAAGTGGGAAGTTTTTGTTGACAGGAAAAAAGGGGATAGGGATAATGTACTCACACAAAATTTCCAGTATCACAGCTGTTACTTAAGTGACACTGAGTGATTCATACTTTCATTATTGGACATTTAAGGCAGTCTGTTTTCTTTTAAAGGAAAAGGAGATTATCCCTTCTATAGTTACAGATTCTCTTCTATCATTCATTATCCATTGTCATGTTTCTACAATAATAAAGCAGACAAACTAAAATCTGTCACCAGAATGAGTCTTTTAAATTATTTTTTGTGATTTTACAGAATACATTACTTTCTGGAATATATTTGAAAGAGTTGTAGGAGGTATTTGTTTATTCACTTGGCTGCAGTCTGCAACTTTGCCACTAGATGTCACAAATCTACTTTTTCAAGCACATTTTCTTGACCTGATGAATTTGTTTGAAATTCAAATGTGGATCAAAGGGAACACAAGATTTCTTAGAGATGGTTTTGATGTTGGAAGAGGAGCGGAGAAAGTAATGCATAAATGATTAAAGCAGATGAAAGCTACTAGTCTGTTTAACAGTTACTTTTGAACTATTGAAGAAGATTACCGCAAGTAATGGTCAGATGGTTGGAACAAGTTTTTTTTTCAGTTGAGTAGCCATAAAACCAAATACACTTTGCTCAAATAACTTTCATACTTGCCAAAAATGTTATGGGTTTTTGCTGCTTTTTCTCTGTCTCTACTTATGGGATGACACAAATTTATCTAGCAGATTTCCACAACAGTAGGTGGATAAGCAAAGAAAGAACCTGGTGTTGCTATACCCAAACACCTACAATGGGTTAAGATTGAAGCTGAGTTTATTCATGGAACCTTTGAAACAAACGTCCGCTTTTCACGAGCTGATTTTTCTGGTCAAGCCAGGTTCGTATCCAGTGACGTGATTTTCCAGCATGCTGTATTTCTTAACCAAAAATGGTTCATTTTCTGACCGAGCTTCTCTAAAGTTGTGGATTTTTGTCTTTTAGTAGCATTAGTCTGTAAATGAGTGGGAAAGTTTGCAAACAAATGAGTCACATGAAGCTCTATGAAGAGCAAACTTCCTACATGAACTTGACACCCCATCTAAACACTTGGAATAGTGCAGTAAGCAAAGCGGGATCTTGTTTTGTAACTGATAATTATTGTGTTTTATATCATCGGAGATGAAAACACCAGAATGTGGTTTTGATTTGATTGTCATATTGGAATTCTATTGAAGATTTGTGCAACATAAAGGAATCAGTGATCTTCTTTGGAGGAGGTCTGAACTCTCTCAGATTCCCATTAGATTGATTTACCAAGAATGTCAAATAAATTCCACTCAAAATCAATCACCTGAAGTTGACAGACCAAGTGCACAGTAAAGACACTTATCAGAAAAGCAAAAGGAGGAACCAGAGAAATGTAAGCCACCATCACCACATGTGTTTTGGTGCTTCTTGAGACTTTATCCAAGCAAACAGAAGCACAGGAGAACAGCTTCCAGTTACATTTCGTATCCATTACAGCTGAGCTATGCAGACATGTCAAACGAAATACAGGAATTATTGAGCAATTAAATATGACAGGTAGATTTTGTGCATTTCAGCAGAGGTGTAAAGCACTTCTTCATGTATTAGCTTTCTTCCCAGAGCTGCAGTACCCTCCATGTTTGAGTGTCAGACTCCAGGAGGACTTCTACCTCAAGCATAACATATGGCTTTTGTTAGGAGTCTGCTTTTGTGCATGTGTCTGCATGCATTTAAATGTCTACGTCCTTCTTTCACACCCGCAGAGTTGGGGTGTTTTTTTTTTTTTTTTTTTTTGGTGGTGGTGGTGGTTGTGGGGGGGGTGCAGTTAAAGTTAATGGAAAAATTTACGGATTGGTTTCAAACTAAATGGAAGTGATTTGAGGGGCTATATGAAGGTTAGTCAGTGACATATGACTCACAGCTGAGAGGGAAACCTGATTTACCTCCTATACAATTCAGCTGGGTCAGAATTATTGGTTAGCGTTAAAGTGAGATCGCCAGCCAGAAAGAAAGACTGAAAGTCCATCCATAATGTTGTTCGTCCATGGCAGCACTTCACCTCTCTGTACCCAGATGATCTGTAGAGGGGCTGTATTCATTGTGTTTCAAAAAAAGCACAAGGGGGAAATTATAGCTCCTACTTATCAGAATGACATCCTGACCTGTTGTCTGGGGAGTTATTGCCATGGCAACTCCACCAACACACACTGACTAACATCATCAGATCAGCACCCAGGTATTGGTCAGTGACCACAGGCATGTTGACTGTAAAGGAAACTAGGCAAATTCACCGCAATGAGTTAATATTCTTTCCATGTCCAAACACACAGAAGCTTGCACAAGAATGAAACAATACACAAGAACTTGCTGCAGTTCTCAGCTTTGCTGGTGCTTTTGATGACTCGCCATCCTGCATGCAGTTCTGCAGCAGATGTCTGAGTCAGTCTATAAGCTGTGCTGTTACAGTGTCGACTCAAAACAGGCTTTGTTCTGTTCCTCCGCTGTCGGCTCAGGTGGAAAGTCCCAGGCTTGTTCGTCCCGATGCAGATCTTTCCACTCAGACACACAGCACAGTATTGAGAGGCCTGGATGACTTTTATAGCTGCTTCAACTAAAGGCCTTCCTTAAACGCTCATGTGCAGTTTCCCTCTCTATTCCCACTGCTGTAGCTGTTTAACTTGCTCTTGTCTTGTTTGTTTGGATTTCTGCGGTAGAAAACGAGGCAACGGCAGCTTTTCCTGTTTTCTCCTCCACACCCCCCCACGACCCCTCTACCTTCTCTCCCTCTCTCCCTCTCATTTCATACACACACCTAAATACACGCGCAACTGTAAAGGCTCTAAATCAAGCTTAGCCTGATGTTTCGAGCGGGAATTCTGGAATTTGGCTGCCGGTCGCTCGTGGAAAACTTTAATGGAGAAAGCAGTGGGCCTTTTAAAAGCGTGATAGTAGAATGTGATTTTACACAGTCGCCCAAGCCAAGCATGTTCCGCTCTCTACAACATTTGTTCTACTAAGCAGACGCTGAATGGCTTTTCAGTATGGCAGGCCGGGTCAGGGAGCGGGGACATGTGCGCAGCCAAACCTCAACTACAAGGCTACATTACAAGCAACACATCTCACCTTACTGCTTCCATCCCTTCGTGTTGCTTCTCACTCCTAGATGGTTTGTCTGTACTCATTTTTTTTTCTTTTTTTTTTTTTTTAGTCTGTCTGTCTATCTCCGGCCCTTAAAGGGAAGACTTGCCATCAAGCGCTGGAGCATTTTGCTTTTTGCTGATCTTCTCACTTAAACATCAGAGTTCTGTCAATCTTCTTGCGTAACTCTTGGCAACATATCAGACAATCATTTTTTCTCCTCGGATGTCAAACTATTCACCGCTTGATGACAGCTGGAATAGCCTCCGCAACCCCTTGTGACCTGAACAGTGTAAAATGTGCATCGAAAATGGATGCATGTCAAACTATTCCTTTAAATCATTGTATTTTTATTGATCTTCCTGCCCTGATGTACTGTGGCTCAGGTTGCTGGATGGATGCAGAATTATATTTCCAGTTTCTGCAATCCCACAGCTGTTATTGTGGGAAAAAAAGAAAAATGTGTATGTACTTTTCATGTGATGTGATAGCTTTAAGGGGAACAATGGTGAGGCAGTCTGGCCCACTAGGGTTAGAAAAATGAACTTGTATTGCACAAGTAAGTGTATCGTTTATTAATCCTCATACTGCATAGCTCATTGGCTTTATTTGATTTTACTTACACATAATCTTCCTTTACAAATTCCAAAGCAAAGCATGGCAGGTTCCTGTGTGACATTAATCTGCCTGAAGGCTTCCCAAGACCTGTTCCAAACCAGAGTCTCCCCATTTAAATCCACTCTCTATTCAGACTAACAAATGTTCATATCATCATGGTAATTATGGGATAATTCCAATCAACCATCACTTTCTTTGCATGTTCCATGAATAGCACATCATTTCATTTATCCACCTTTCTCTGTTTTGACATTTAATATTAATAAGTGCCTGCAAGCATACATGCCGTTGAAAACGTAGGTTCAGACAGGGACGAGAAATCTTTTTCCGGAAGGTAGGCTTATCCCAAATTGTCCATTTAGGTTAATGCAGTTGTCTGTTTAATTTGTCCCCACTAGACATCTGTTTAAGCTTTACTGTACATGCAACATGTGCATGGAGCCAGATGATTACTGAGCAGGGCTCTGCAGCATATGGAGCCAGAGCAATAGTCTGGCCCCATGCTGCAGAGTGATTTGGGGGATCCAGAGGTGGAAAGATGAAAGTATAGATTAATGAGGTATGCTTATGCTACCAGGGTGCTGTAATGTGGAGGACACATTATCTGTGGTGTGCAGTTGTAAAGAGACATTAGGTCTGCGCTCATGTGAACACCCACAAAGTTAACCATGTACAGAGTCAGCGGTAACAAGTGGGAGGAGTGACAT
This sequence comes from Zenarchopterus dispar, assembly GCA_028564865.1. Classification (NCBI taxonomy): domain Eukaryota; kingdom Metazoa; phylum Chordata; class Actinopteri; order Beloniformes; family Zenarchopteridae; genus Zenarchopterus; species Zenarchopterus dispar. The sequence goes on along the minus strand of JAOWBL010000004.1, from coordinate 4,226,346 downwards.
GTCATCGCGCCTTTTATTTTTGCTGCCCCAAAAGGCTCTTTGCTCCGCCTGGGGCGCTTCTCATCTTAGGGGGGGCAAAGGAGGGATAGTGCTCATGGGGTGCTACCGGGGAGCCGTTATAAATGAAAAGTAAAGTTCATTTATCTGATTGAACACACATGCTTGTTAAACAAGTGGCATTGTAAACACTGGCATGCTGGTGGGAATGGCTGCTCTCGTTAGCAAGCTCATAACTAGTGAGATAAAGATCTGAGATGGCCCAGCTGAGGTTCAGGGACCACAGTTAATACCCAGAACCCACAGCCTGTACAAATATATATGTGTATAGCCATATCTACAAATACACACACATACATATATGTATGGGTGCAGCTTGGAAATGTAAGACTCTTTGCATGTTTGTTGTAGCACACCAAGTAATAAGAGCAAATATAATAATGTATGAGTACATTAGTGTGTGATAATGGGCATGTGTGTACATGCACATACTTACATTACCACTTTCCCTGCAATTATAAAGGGAAAAAAAATAATGCAATAGGAAATCAGTAACTGAGGTTTGCATACGTTGTCAAAACCAGTTATATTCAGACACAAGTATCTTAGAAATTCAACAAATCACAATATCCCAGTTGGACCCCCCCTTAATGCATCACTTTACAAATGGACACAGATGCTACATGTCTGCAAGTGCACATATTCCCACTCTCTCCACAATACACATCCCTTCTTGTGTTGTTGAGTTGTGGGAGAAATGTTCTCTTCTCAGCATCTGCTCACATCTCTTATTTGTTTTATGTGCATTACTCATCAAGGTCAAAGCGTTTCCATCTTGTTGAATTTTGATAATGTGCATCAGATGACATGTAGCACAAGGATCAGTGTCCTATTTAAATATAAAGTTTAATGAAAGAGTTAACAAACAAGTGTATGAAAGTATAGTATTTTTAATGCAACCATAAAGTTATAAAACAATGCATTATTTACTCAGTTGTTTTACCTATAAAAGTGAAAAAAGTGGAGTTTAATGCTGACGATGGCAGTTTAGAGGTGTAACCCACGAAAGCAATAATGGTAAGCAGGAAGCTGCATCCTCTTCTCCTGCTGCAGTCAGATGGTTTACAGGAACTACAGAATCTTGGCTCGGTCCCTTGGAGCTGTGGTTTAGGAAAACGGGACAACGGGAGTCTTTCCTTTCTTTGCCTGTCTGCTTTTACTTTGTTTTTTTTCCCTCTCTTGCTCTTTCTCCCACTCTATCAAGCTGTGGTCTGAGATGGCTTGTTTTTCCACCTTTGATTTTTGTTTTTCTCCCCTCTTTGTTGGGGGTCCGTGTTGTGTTGCTGAAGTCAGCAGAACTGTAGGAAAGCACTGTCAGTTTGTCTTTGGTGGTGTAGTCTACCCTGCATGCAGTGGGAGGGACCCGCTATCTGACTCAAACAGGAAGGCATTTATATCCTCAACATGCCATGATGCTGGCACCATTACTCTGTGAACACAGCCAGTGGAAACTCTGATCCTTTCACAGAAGGGTAGATTGATTCTTTGCACATGGCACCGAATTTGTCTGTTGCCACTATTAGGTTTAACATGCATATTTGGCTTTTGCCGTTCCCACACACAGAGATCCTCTGACGTGCTTGTCAGGATCCTCCTCAGCTGTGATCTTTTTCAGTCAATGTGTGCTTTCTTTTCAATCTTGATCCTTTCATGCATTTATTGTGTCTCATTTTTGCTTCTGCAGGGACAGAAAGGCTTCCCTGGTCCACCCGGACTCCCTGGAGAGCCTGTAAGTGTCTTTCTCCAGTTCCTTTATCATATGAAATCTGTTTTCTTTTGAATTTCCTCTATTCTTCACATCCCATTAACCTCACACTCACAAAAAATCCATATGTTTTACATTGGGCAACTCGTGACATGAATCTTGTTATTCTACAGTGTCTTTAAGTTTCATCTCACATTCCTCCAATCACCTTCATGTTTTCTTTTTGCTTCTAGATATTTTCGTCTTCCTCTAACAGCCCACGCCATTGAATCTTCCCAATGTATCTGCCTTTGTTAATGTCTTAAAAAGGGTTTCTCTCTTATAATTTCTGCCATACTGTTGTCTTATCCTTCATTTTCACCTCATTTTCTAAATCGTCTGTCACCATCCGCTCCCAGGTGGCTCAGCATCTCAGTCTGTGTGTGTATGTGTGCGTGCACCAAGCATGCCCGTGGGCCAGACACATTAGATTAGACTGTTATGAGGCACTAGTGAGGACAGACATCTGGCCTTAGGACTGTGCTACACTGATGCTCCCCAGGATATCAGAAAGTGATGCCAAAGAGAGAGAGAGAGAGAGAGAGAGGGAAACAGAGAAGAAAAAAATGTGAACAAGCCAACTAGGCCAACAGTGATACAACAGTTATGGCTATTACCCTGCAGCTTTCGAGACAATTTCCCTTTGTCTGTCTTCATTTGTCTGGACCTGCTGTTCCCACTTGTCCTGCGCAGCTTGCTAAGAGATCCAGCATTTATCCGAGCACCTCTCTTAAACTGGTGAAATCAGTGCAACGAACTCTTTTATTCACTGCTAAGAGTCAGGAGACATGGCTCAAGCTGTTTAGTCCAACAGAGCACTATTTTAAGTGTAGAGCATCCAGAGCCATTTGGAGTCAGGCTGGGTCATGCTATTGCTTGTGCAAGACCTTAGTCATCAAAAGCGGAGTGGAACATTCCCCTTAATGTTCAGCTTTATTTTTGTTTTTTTGCCATTACGTCTATTCTTGAAGAAGTGCGTTGAAAGCAAAAAAAAAAGGGGGACCCACTTCAGATTTGTTGAGTGTGCACTCATACTTGGCAGACTGAGCTGACTCTTGTTTAAGTAAGTCCCCCTTGTCAGAATGATGTCATCAGCCTTGGGAGTTTCCTCACTGCTCATAACGGAGAGCAAGGCTATTTTATTTCTCTAACCATAAAGTCCTCCCACTATGTCCATCCAAACGCCCCCCTTTTTCCCACAGAGTTTCTTCTGCTGCTGATGATGATAATGATCACGACCTTGGCCTTAAGTCTGAATCACCTTAGCACCAGCGGCTGAGTAATAAACACAACTGTTTAGCATTATGAAACCTCCAGCTGTTGGATTTGAAGGCCACCTAGTGTGCATAAAGTGCTGATGACTCGCTGTTACGGTAATGCACCATCAGCTGTTTTCTGGTTAAAAGCCTAATCCACACTTAGCCAAATCATTGTCTGGTTCTAACTAGCAGATTTATGCACTATGTTTATGCAAGACAGGGACTGGTGCATGGCTGCACTTCTGGAGTGTGTCAGAGGATGTTATAGACAGACAGTTCTGGTCCGCAGAAGTTCGATGCAGCTTGCTTCTGTGCATGTGCCTATTATGCTTTCAGAAAGTTACACGTATACACATAACCTCCTAATCACATTGGCAAAATGTGAAGAAAAATGTCTCCAGGAATATCTGAAATATATTCCATGAACACATCCATAAGGCTTCATAAAGCGATCAACATGACTGTTTCTGATACAACTCAACATGGCTTATAAATTATTATGATTGGTAAACTAAACTATTATATGTGTTTTCTGTCCAAAAACTTTGCTCAAAGTTGTCATCTGCGATTACAGACATTTATTAGATTCATAAAACCATATAAATACATCATATTGTCCAGTGAATGTGTCTATTTTTTAATAGCCGTGCTCCTTTAGTTCCTGATTCTCAGAAATGTTTGTGATATATACAGAAAAGTTGAGAAGAATTATTTTATACAATAAAAATGTCATTTGTTATTTGGTTTAAACATTTATGGAATAATAAGGACAATAACAGATGGGATATTTCTTGCTGTTCTCACTGACCAGATTCATTGTGTTGTGAAAATATCTACAATTTAATGATAGAAACAGACTCAAAAGTTGTATTTAAATTTGTGATGTTTAAGCCTTGAGGGTTGAGGATAGTCATTGTTACAGTATTAAAGAAGGAACCCTGTCTATTCCTGCTAAATTCAAAATTTCAAACAAGATTTCACCTACCTAGCAGTCCATAGAGAGCCAAGCACAGCCATTAAACCATGTTGTTGTAAGTGGCACAATAACCTCAGATCTCCAACCTTTACGGTACCATATGTCTCCAAATTTCAATATATGTTCCTGCATCAAGATCATGCCATCCTAAGGCAGTTATATAACCTCATAGACCTTTCACTGATAACAACATCAATATATTTTACATCTTTAGTACTTATAATCTGCTATATATGTCTTTTTAATGATGAAATGTGAAACAGGGTCTCGTCTGATCCTCTGAGTTTCCATCCACCTGATGGGAGCTTGTCCCCAGAGATGTTTCCACTCAGACTTGACTCACTCCTTGGATAATACAGTTTCAGGTGCTTTACTCACTGGTCGGACTCTGTTGAGGGATGTTGGCATTTCAAAATATTCACCAGCACATGTGGTTATATTGATCAGGATACAGGGTGCTTTCTTATGCTGACTTGAAGCCACATTGATTTCTCCATATGAAGCATTAGAGACTCTGAAACACTGTTCTTTATGGTTTAGTATTTAAAAACCTGACTTTATTACTTGTTCAATGATTTTTTTTTTTTAAAGAGTTTGGCACTAAGGGGTGAGCTGCGTCCCATACTCACTTGAAAAGACCAATGCTGTCTTTGAGATCTTATACTAGTGCATCAGTATCCTAGTACGCAGGACACAGCCGACAACAGTCTGCAGTATAAAATAGTTTTCAGTGCACGCCCCTTTAAGCCCCGGTTCTGACACCCTCAGTTCATCTGCTACCTGCAGACTCTTCCAGCACATTGTTGCACCTATGTTCTATCATTTTCTCTTTCTTTCTGTGCTTCTCCCTTTTTTTTTTTTACATGTCATTTGTTTAAATTTTCAAAATACAACAGAGTTGGCCAGTGAAGACATCTATTTCTTTTATTTCTGTAAACAAAATTCAAACAGGTCTAAAATTTAAAGATGAAGGTTTTTTTTATTGCATCTTAGACAGCCTCTCCTTTGGTTGTTAGGTTTTTGTGTCCAAGTTTATATCTCAAAATATTTAATATTGCTTAATTAGATATAGATGAGTTTAGATCAATCTTTGCTGCTAATGCACACCAGAAGGTTCAACAAAAAGTATGAGCAGAAAATGAAAGGGTAGCAACTTTAACTTTATTGAATTTATAAATTATTCAGGCAAACTGAACATTATCAGTAACTCAGTATAGTCTGAGTAGTCCTGACACAGAGTATTGCTTCTTTGGTGTGTAAAATTGACCAAGTAAATGAAGTAAAATCATCCCAGTGGCATTAAAAACTAATTGGAGACTCTAAGATCATCCCCAGCCTTTCAGTGTCTTGTATTTATGTTTGTGATTTAATCCCCCCCCCCCTTTTTTTTTTTTTTGCCACCCTCTCAATTCTCTCTGTGTTTCTCTGTTTTCCCTCCAGGGAGAACAAGGTCCAGTTGGAAGCCCAGGTGCCAAAGGTTATCCTGGCAGGCAGGTGCAGTAAATCCTCTGCTGTGACTGGTACTGTTGTGGTCAGGGCCATTGTGAGGGCAGAGCTGAGTGGAATTAGTCTATATTGAGCAAATGACTTGGGAAAATACCGAAAAATACTGAAAAAGAGGACATGGAATTTAAAACAAATAAATAAATGAATACTGTGTTCCACAACTCCAACATCACAAGACCCAAACTGTGAAATTACTGCGATGCTCCACTGGAGCAGCTATTGCATATGAACTGCAGGACTCCTTTCTTGTATTGTGTCCATCCTCTTTATGAACCTTTACCCAAACTTTTGTAACGTATAATGTTGTTTGAATTACTTAAATGAACTAAGATTCTAAGTTCAGTGTTTCTGTGGCATTGTTGCACCAACATAAGTGTAGGCCATGGCTGTAAGGTGTTAAAGTTAAAGTGTTGAAGTGTTAAAATAAAGTTCTTTTCTTTATTTTCAGGGCTTACCAGGGCCTATAGGACCAAAGGGGCCTAAAGGCATTCGGGTAAGAAGACTCAACGTAACGCCTTTTAATGCAGTGTCAACTTTGATTTTATCTTTGAAAAAGACAAACGTTTGTGCTTTGATAGGATCGGTGAATATTCGTATCAGCAAGACTGTCTCCCTTATTGCTTATGGATGTTTCTTACTTTACAATATTTGCAGAGGAAGGCTATGAATCCTAGTTTTTAAAAAAAAGTCTAATGAAGGGCCACACACATCTCTGTAATGTTTAAACCCAGGTGTTGAATAAACGCATGTGTGCATACCTCAGTGCAACCAGATTCACATGCATGCATGCATGTGTATTCTACTTAACCATCGACCTATATGCAAACAAACATACACACACCCATCCACTGTATCGCGCTACGAAAAGTATGCTGAACTTGTGATGCCGTCACTTGAAAAGTAAACATTTTGTTACCGTATGCAGAGGCTTACTGAAAGACAAGGTCTTGACACCCTTGTGGTAAACAAAAAAGAGAACATATAGTCATGGATACAATCATTTTTATATTGCGTTCCAATAAAGGTTCTTTATCAGCTCTCCTTGGCTGTTCCAATGTCTCCCCTGCCCCCGAATGCTGGAATTTCCTGTTTAAGCTCCCTATGAGGCCCTGCTGTCTTAAGGAGGCATTCTAGTCCCATTTCTTGCTCCCACTGAGCCACCTTTCCACATTCTCTGCCTTTTCATGTGCAGTATATTCAATATTGTGTAAATGTTAACGTGCTGAACTCGTGCTCGCCTTTGACTTGCATCTTAACTGTTCCTCCTGAGTTCAACTGTGGTGTTTGTGCTTGTTTTCCTCTCTGTGTGTGTATATGTGTGTGTGTGTGTGTGTGTGTGTCTCCACTGCACTGACAGCCCAGTGCGTCCTCCTGGTTATCTTCAGAGATCCCTGGCGTGAGGGTATGTGCCCTTGGACTACATCGTGGAAGCCAGCACCATGCAGTCCATGGGCATATACACTTGCCTCATGGCTTGGTTCTTCATGGAAGCGCACCCTATCCATGCTGGACCATCGGCCCCTGAAACTCAACCTTAGAGCCATTGGGAGTTACCTCTCGTATAGCATCTGAATATTCACACCTATGTTCCTACTCTCTCCTCTGTTCTCCTTTCCTGCAGGGTTTCATTGGAATCCCAGGCCTTTTTGGCCTGCCTGGGCCCGATGGTGAAAGAGTAAGTGCTTCTCAAACATATACTGTATCTTAAGCACCATTAACAATTGCAAAAAATGGACACAGTTGCCTTGTTAACCCACCTAATATCCCTGTGAGGTGTCAACAATACACTTCTTGCCAGTCTCATTCAGCTGTCTTTTAGTTGTTATAGCACAACAAATAGTCCCCAGCTGTCGGGGATGTTGCTGTGTAAAGCTGTGTGGGAGTGTTGATGACTCATATGAAAAAAGCCCCCTGTTAAAGCCTTTGAACTGCCTGAACTCAAGGCCTCCTCCTTCTGTACAGCCACTAGAATGTAGAGTGATTAGCTTACTTACAACATGCTCCAGGGGCTTGCATCAGATCATGGGAGGTTGTAATCAGGACCCCTTCAATGCCAGCTAGCAAAGTGGCTCATAAAACCGCTGGTGTTTGCCTCTTTACTTACATGCATGCCAAGACGTTTGTGTTTATTAAACGTATATGTATGTACAGAATTCCTCATAGTAAGATGTAAAGATAGGTTGCAGACAGCTATACTTTAAATCTGTTGAAGCAGGAGACAAGAGACTTGCAGCTGTTTCCTTTTTTTTTAAAATTGTGTGTTTTGGGCTAAGATCAATATTTCCCAAAAGTGTTTGGTTTTTGATACAGTTTATACGTAACGTCTGACTTTATCGTTCTTGTTTCTCTGCCTCCCTCCAACTTTATCTTTTACTCTGTCTGCTGTTTCATAGCCTAACCCTGCTCTCTCCTCTTTTGATTTTTTATTTTTTTTATTTATTTTTTTTTTTTAGGGCATTCCCGGCGAACCAGGGAAGAGGGGCAAGATGGGTAGGCCGGTAAAGTTTTGTCTCAACATACTTTACAGAAAATCATTCTCAAGTGTGATTAAATTGTACTGTTATTGATTATCTATAAGTTTTGGATAAGGGGATAAGTGCACACTCACCTTCAGCTTTGTAGCAGACCAGGAGGCAGTTGTAAAACACTTAGTTCCTCGATTTAGAAACCACCTTGAATGATGACACTGAAGCCTAATTTATAATTCGATATTACACCAATAGAATTTGCACTGTCATCAATTAGCGTATGCTTCAGGGAAATATAGTCACGAACCTACACTTCACAGCGACATAGTCATATCTGTGATTCGTCCACTTTTTCCAATGTTTATACTCCATATACCATAGTTTTACTGCTTTGCTCAGTGTAACGCCCCTACTACATGCAACACAGATATAAACCATGAATTGCGCATTAGTCTCTGTGTTGCTGGGACATTGAAGCATAAATTTGGCTTTGCTCTGTCCATACACTCTGAAAGGTTCTTTCTCTGTGTGAAGCAGGACCATTAAACCTCTGCAGAGGTGGAATGGTCTTGCTTAATGTTCGGGTATGAAAATGGCTTTCAAACTAACGCAAATAACACGGCTAATTTAAGTAATTCTAGCTACTTTACAAGATGTTATCGTCGTCTGACGTCTAGGGACAATTGTAACAGTGTTTTACAACAGATCTTTTTACCTGACCCATTTTTGACATGAAATATTCTTGTTCACCTCAGATGCTAAAAGTGGCTCAGAGTTTTCATGAAAACCACCTGCAAATTTTATCATTCCCACTATTTCATTACAAAGGTCTTTGGCTCCAAGCCTCATGCCCAGGTGTAATCATCCACATCTTCTGTAAATATATTTTTCTGTCAGAAAAAAAATTAAAAGTTTAGACACGAAATTTTTCAAAAGTGCTTTAAAGGTGATTAGACTGAAGTGTGCTTATTCTTAGGATAGAGTGGGCTGATATGAGTCATTAGTATTTTTTTTTTAATTTCAACAGTTTGTTATAAAGTAATGCACACTGACATTTTTCTTATATTAAAAAGATGCTTTGTGCATTTCAAGTAGTCTCTGAGTTATGAAGGAAAATGTCATTTTCCTGACTATTGATCTTTTACAAGCAGCTCCTTTGTGTGCACTTGTGTATATTGACAGCTTTCGGTGCTAAAACTGAACATATGTAAAGTTTGCATTTACGTCATTGTTTGAGTCATCTCACTATTTCCACTGATGCTGGAAGGGTTAAATGCAGCCTGAAGGGAGGCCCACCAGTTGAATGTCAGGGTCTTGGATGAAACAGAAAAAGCATTTTTGTTGGAGCAAAGGTCTTTCGGCCTGCTCAGCATGGAACATAGCCATTTGGAGCAAACCATCGATTCTATTGTCAGATCGCGTCCAAAGACACTTTTAAAGAGTGTTTCAGAATGAATGAGTAACTAAACATACTGCTGAGATCATTTTTGCAGCTGTTGCTTACTGGCTTTTCAGTAAATAAGGCACGTATATGCCAAAACGGCTGAACACGCCCAAGTGAGAGTTCTCTTAGTTAGTGATGATTATACTGTGTGTAGAAAATTACTGAGGAAATTGTTGTGGATTCAATATCACCATTTGGATAGACAGAGTCAGGTCATAATATCCTACAGACCTTAAAGACCTGCCTTGCCTTCTTCAAAGACAAGAAACACAGCCTCTACAAGAGAGCTGGGAGTTAAAACAGGAGACAGGATTTTAAAACTCCTGCAAACAGAGGAAACATTAACTGCAGCAGTGATGATGTTTGCTGTTTCCTTGACTAACAAACACAGTAGGAGGACTGTAAAAGAAATAAAAGATAAAACACAACCCTGCTCACCTCAGTCAGAAAAAAGTGTCAGTCACCGAGGTGTTCAGATATGCAGATTAAAAGGGAATTATCCAGTTTCCCCAGCGCAAAACTGTAATAACAGTTTCAGGAGAGTTCCACTGCACAGAAGAAGGTGGATCTACTGACTCCATAGCCCGAAAGCATTTGCTATGAACACAGGTGTAAAGACAAGTTTTTGTACTGAATGTCTTTGGGAGGTTTTTCTAAAGGACGTAACAGACATTTCATGATGACATTAGCAAATGTTACCAACATTAGAAATAAAAACGTGTCCTTTCAAATGGATGATGAGATGAAATGACGTTCAGAGATGAATCACTAATCTGCACCGGGCAAAGAGACGATGCCAGAGCTTTTGTTTGGGGCAGGTCCAATAAAGAGGCCTGTCCAAAAAAAGCAAGCACACTTCTGCTGTTATTGATGGTATGTGATGTCATTTTATTCCATCACTCGAAAATAGGTTTGGTGATGGGAACATAATTATTCAGCAAGGTAACAGATCTTGCAACAAAAGACAAAGGTTTTCTTTAAGAGAAACAGCGGCATATGCAGCAAACAGTCCAGGTCTGCCTTCATTTGAAAGTTCATGGAGGAAATTTAAAAAAAAAAAAAAAAAAAAAAAAAGGTCCACAGCAAGGCTGCATCCTGGAAAACTGATTTGTCATCTGCTACTGTGAAGAAAAAAGTTGAAACCTTATTGAAGAAGAGTATTGTTTTTCACTAATAAAACTCATGCCTCAAAAAATACAACATGCCATAAAAGCCAGAGGAAGATCATAATTTCAGTTTATTTTCATTAACTTCGTTTGGAAAAAAAATGTCATTAATTACAGCAGTTTTATTTAATTCCTTTGGTGTATAGTTTATGAAGCCAGAATGTTCAGCTGCTAAATAATATAGTTTTATGTCCTAATGTGTTTTTTCTTTTTCCTGCAAATTAAAAGTTGAATAAATAACCTTCACGAATGACAGCTACAGTTTTATTTTCATTTTTGACAGATGTATATTTATAGGGAACAATTTTGTGCTGAGAAGTAAGTAGTAAGAGTGTTTTAAAATCTGCAGCTCGCTACCTTTGCATGGAAAACGGAAAGCGAGGACATTTTACAGGCTGATCCCAGAGAGCTCATCCTTGCCTCTGTGATGAAGGACAGAGCAGAAGAAAACTGCATGAAACTGAGCCAGACTTTTTAATGACACGAACCACAGTGCTTGTTCTTGGTCAAGGAAGCACTCACACATACGCACAGTCAGCCTTCTACGAAAGAGCAAAGAGGGAAATGTTATACCTAAAGCACTGGAGAGCATAAAAAGTTTCCTAAGTGGGCTGCCAGCAGTGCTCAATTTCAGCTTAACGTTTTTTTTCTTCATATATCAGGCTTTATTTGCCTTTTGGCAGCAGGCTTTATCAGATTCATACATTTTACTTTCATCGCGTCACTCTTCTGCTTCTATCTAATCTGGTTGACGTTAAGGCCAGTAAACAAGGTTGTTTGACATCATGTAAGCATATTTGCTTTACATGATACTCCTAAGTCTTACATGACCCTCTTCAAAGGGTTTTTAAGAAGCTAGTAAAGATGCTTTTCCTTCATGTTTCTGTAGTTTGTGCAGCAGCAGTGGTGACAATGGTATGATTCAGTTTTTGGGCCACTGTCATGCTTCATAGAAATCTGTGCCACTCGTCTATAAAGCGGGGCCACCCAAAACATGGACCCCACTTTATACTGTTCCTTTGTGGATTCCAAAACGGCTTCAAACTGCTCACTTTGTTCGTTTCTGATCCCCTCATTCACTTGAAAGGACATTGTGGTAGATAAAAGTAAACGTAAACATTCACAACCTTCGCAGAGGTTCCTAATTGCGTCGGGTAAACATGGAAAAAATTCCTCCATACTGATTTTCTTTGAAAAAGTAGTGTAAAAAAAAAATCAAATTCAAAGAGCTACATTGAGTCAGCGGCTTGTACTTCCATGCTGAGTCAGCAATTAAAATAAATATACACAGTGTTTATCTAAATCATCCCTGTTCCTACAGAAATAACTGACATTTTCTAGGGCTAACAATAATTAGCATGTTGAAACAATGCATTGAAGCCAGAATAGCAGAGCCCAGCCACTGTGATTGTTTGTGAGTGGTCTCGGTTGAAAGGTTGGCCTTCTGCAAATGCGGTTTCTCTCTGCTGAACCACCAACTGTTAGAATAGCTCAGATTAGCTTGCCGTTCACTGCTAAATGGACAGAATAATTACTTGGCTCGTGGTCTCTCCTGTTACATTTAGAAAGTGTACCCAGAACAGATGGCTGCCCACACCCTACAACTGAAAGATTTAATGCTTTAAGCGTGACCATTATGCCCTTATTTTGTGCATATTTTGAATTGCTGCATATATAATGTTATTTTTGAGTCTGTGACATTATTTTAATTGCTGTGCTATTACAGTAGCACACTATTGGCTGCAAGTCCATGGTTAGAGACAAAAATACTTATTCTGCACTTGCAGGACCAAAACACATACTTCTCTGGTCAAGATGTTGTCATGTTATCATTCAAGTTAATGGCATCATTCCATGTCTTTTCTTTTTTACAAGTTGCCACAATTTCCTGATGTTTTGATGAAGCATATGTGTGCAAAATATCACAGAGATAAAGTACAAAGGTTACCTTTTTAACCATGTCTTTATAGCTTTGCTCTAAGCAGCCAGTTATTTGTAAGGGTGGAGTCAGACCTTTCATCCAACCTTCTCCTCTGCAGTGTTTGCTCCTTTTGAAGTCAGTCTTGCAGCTTTGTGCAAACCAAAGCAGGAGTATGGGAAGTGACTGGCTGGAGTGGCAGGATAATAATTTGATCTGATTCTGTGATGTCACAGTACCTTGAAAATCTGAATGCCTCGCCGAATAAAATATTTTCTGAACCAGGCGCCCCCGAACAAAGTGACTGGAATAGGTTAAGTCAGGTTGATTCTTTCAGACAAGCAAATATATGCTTGTGAGCAAATACATCGTTATGTTTTCATTTATCCCCTTTAAGAGAAAAATCAAAAGGGTAACCATACACATGCAATGTACGGGATCATTACTACAATTAGCGATGATTGCATTTGCTAAAATATTCATTTCATCAATTGACATGTTTTATTCAGATATTTCTGTCACTCTCAAGTAGCCAAATCTGTGACAAATGTAACGAAACAGGAAGCACTGCAAGTGGGCAGCCAATGGTAAAAGTTCTTCTGTGTGTTCTCAGGGCTTTCCAGGGGACTTTGGAGAGCGAGGCCCACCTGGACCAGATGGCGAGCCAGTATGTCACATGCTCAGCTACTCACCCACCTAATCACATAACCACCCCTCAAACCAAGAGCGGTGGTTTCACTCCCACACACACTTCCATGTTTTAGCAAAGCTGGTGGTTAAATTATGTGGCTGTCCAGCATTTTGTCTTGTTTTTTTTTCCCCTGTTTTATTTGAAGTTGCTTTGGACAAGTGTTGCTATTGTATGCCATTGTCGTGCTGTTTTTATATAAACTGGCCACCAGTGGATGTATATTAATATAATGGCTTGGTATCCAAAAATACTAAATGATCAGCCATCATTTTTATTAACTGTTTTCAGTTAAATGATCTTGTGCCAGAAACCCTACTCTATAGCATGAAAGAGTAATAATTTGATCTTAGCCTTTTCACTATTTTCTTATATTTACTGTCGTTCTTCATCCATCAGACAGGAAAACATAAACTTGTCTTTTAGTTGTGCTTTGATGCATTCTTGAAGACATGGTCATGATTAAATAAATGAATGAAAACAATAACTGTAAACGAAATGAAAAGAGCTTACACACATACCCCTATATTTCTCCACATTTTACTTGAATAAATTAGGCAACTATGCATCTTACACTAAATATCCTATACTTCTATCTTATCTCAAAGCCTTTTACATTTCCAGAAACTAAAGTTAGTAACAAATAATATAGTAGATCTCATTCAACCACACAAATGGTTGAATGAGGTTTTACCTAAAGCCTGCTTTAAGACGGGGGGGGGGGGGGAGCTGACAACACACTCGTCACTCAGTCGTCCAGTCACCTCTGTGGACATTTTACCATGTTGGCTTTCTCAGCTCATCGTAAAAAAATAAACGCAGACTTTTTTAGGAATGCCTTTTGCATTTCCACTATCTTGTCATTAAAAAACTAATGGATTAGATAATAACAAAATAATTTCATTTCATTCTTTGAAAGAACATTAAAGGCAAACAGAATTTCTTAATTTTTTAAAGCAGTCAGCTTCAATGTGGGTAAATTTCGAGCTATTTCTGTCTAAAAAAGCAACTGCATTGCTGGCCAGAGGTTTTGGTATCGAAGAACAAATAAAATGATCACCATCACTATAAGACGTCTTCTAGTGGTCCGAGAACGTTTTATAGAAACTCCCCCACTGTCTTTCACTTTTGAGCAAGAACAAACTTGCATATTTGAAAAATCCACAGTGATGGGCTCACATCCCCCGCCACCTTCACCTCAGACCCACACAGTCCCCTCTCACAAGCTTCAATGAACACTGAGCCACTCTTCTGAGCATGTTTGTTTTAAAAAAGCCAATAAACCATGAAACTTGCTGCTTCTCCTGCTCCCTTCATCTCATGTCACCTTTCCCCCTCCTCTCTGTCTAGGGGGAGATGGGAGCCCCCGGTCCAAATGGAGTTCCTGGACTTATTGTGAGTGGTACTTTGTATGTTTCTGTACGTAAGAGTGTGTTTTTGTCAGTTTAAACATGGCCTTTTCCCACTCACATATTCCATAAATACAAAGCTATAAAGGGCTATGTTTAAGTGAAACCAAATACGTCTGCTTAATTGAAAAAATACTCCCAATTAGCTCTCATCATCATCATTCACGCTGCCAGACACTTTTGTGGAAAACGAACCACGATCTGTAGGTTTCTGATCACTGTAAACATATTTTAAATGGAAGAGAGCTTGGATTGTGAAGATGGAGGACTTGAAAGTCTTTCATGGCAAGCAGTTTGGTTAATCAAACAGAATTTAACAATGCATCTTGTTTTCAAACTTTCCTGTCATTCACTATATTTGGACAGGAACTGCCCCCTGCCCACCCATCACCTGCATGCATGCTCGCCCAGCCCAACAGCCACATAATTGTGTCTGATTATAATGTCTAGCTGGTTTCTCTTGTCGTGCCCCGTCTTCAGCATTCACTGCCGCTCCTCCCGGTCTATTCCAGGCCACCGGCGGTGGTAGTAGGCCTGTAATCGGAGGATTCTGTGATTACAGCTCTCTTCTGCGCTCCATGTACTCAATGCCCATCTGATCTGACAGTATGATATATCAGCAGCACTTAGATGCACTTCAAATGTTTAAATATACAAACACCCTTCTCTGGGGATCCAAAGCTCTAAATTTTGAATGAGGGCTGGCCACAGTAGAGATATGGAAGGAGGGAAATGTCTAGACAACTGCAATGTTCTTTTTTTTCAGATTTCTGAGCTTAGGAAAGAGGGAGTATAAGACAAGCTTGCTTCTTGCTGTCCCTCTGGATTTCAATTCCTTTTGTTTATATTCTACAATTGAAACATCACTGAAAAATACTAATGGAGTGACCCAGAATCAAAGGTCGCCCTTTGTTGTCGGGACTGAAATAGAAACCTGAATTCAGTTAAAGAAATGCATTATATAATTGTGTGTTGTTGGTGTTTTCCTAGCAGTTTCTTTCCACCAGGAAACATGTCCTTAAAAGTGTCAGTGAAGTGGGAAAGCTGTGGGATTTAAACTTCTTTCTAGGGGCAAGTCACTTCCCCAGATAACAAGTTTGCTCTCTTACGTTAGTTTTTTCCTACCATAAATGAAGAAACTCCCTTTGAACTTCCAGCTCAAAAAGACGGGATTTCTTGTAAAGGGCATTTTTGTGGCACATACTTAAATGATATGGTTTTCACATCTGCAGATACGACACTGTTCTCTGAGGCAACACTCTGTGCCAAGGCCACTCTTCGCTTCAGGCTTTAGATCAATCAAATTCTTGGCCTGTGGTTGGTCATATATTATCATCCATTGTTTTGTTTTGCCTGCGGTCTGATATCAGCATGGATATTAGACTGCACACATAATCTGAAAGCAATTAGCTTTTTTATGCATATAATGAAGCCCAAATTTAGACACTTATTTTTGAGTGAGTGTGTTTAAAAAGAATGCTTGAGCCATGTGCTTATCCATACTTCGTGCATGTGCTGTCACTAAACAGCTATTGGTTATCCATCTTCTTTCTGGCATTAGGGTGATATGGGACCTACTGGTGAAATGGGTCCTCCTGGACCTGCTGGACTGAAGGTAAACTCACAAATTTCACAGATGGAGACCTGTGCCTTAAGCCTGTTATCTTCTGTTATCTTCGGCGAACTATGTTGTTGTTTAATAAGTTTTATTTTGGATAATATGGTTTGGATTAGTTGCTAGTTGTAGTCCAAACATTCCTGGGAAGCCATGAGAGTGAATTTTAGGATGTACCTTTCTAACCTGTATGTTGGTTTTTTATTGCAGGGGGTTCCAGGAAATCCAGGAGAACCAGGACTGAAAGGTGATAAGGTGATCTGAATATTCCTGTTATTGGCCCGTGTTTTGAGCAGCATGTCATGGATATGTACCCCTTTGCATCCTACTGTACCCTCACCTTTCCAGTGTTTAGACATAGAGCATGCTTTCATTGGGTTTCACTTTCGACTTCACTTATGTGTACTTGTATGATTATTTTATATTATAGAAAACATGTGTTTGCATTGGTCCCATTTTAATATTAGTTCTTCCCACCTAATATCCAAAAAATCCATTGTAAGAACTTCCACTTGTATAGCCCTTTTGTAAACTATTTTCAGGAAATGTTGCTTTTTAAGACACAACCTAATGACCTAATGCTCTGATAAAAATACAATTGAGAAAATAAGAAGAAAAAAAGTACATATTAGGTCTGTTCAAATGCATTCAGATATTTTGAAGCTGCTATCTTGTTCCAACCAAAGAGATTTACAACCAAACGATTGTGGAGGTCTGTTTAATTTTGACAAAATAGGTTTTGGAAACTGTTTAAAAAGTCTCATCAGTATCAACATGTACAGAATGAGAACGGAGAAATTTAATCATTTAAATGTGTGAAGACTACTTAGCATGCTGAGAATTCAAGACTAGCAGTAAAATCCTGCATTTTCTCCTGTTATGTGACAATTCAGTTTGGTTTGATTCAATTTAGTTCAATTCAATACAATGCAGTTCAATTCAGTTCAATTCAATTCATTGTTCTTCTTAAAGTGCCAAATCAAACAAATGTCATCTCATGATATTTAAAATAAATGTTGATTAAATTCAAATCCATTTAAATAAGGGTCATCTGTCCGTCCTTCTGGAGCCCATGTAACTATTATCAGGTGTGGACAGTGTCTGCACAGTAAAAACTCATTCCTAAAAAAGTAAAAATGGATTGTTTCAAGAAAATTAGAAGACTATTTTAAACTATTTTTCTGATTTTAAGAATTCTGGTCAAGAAAAATGTTCTTACTTTAAAATAAGACAATTTTGCTTTAATTTTACGAAATACTAGGCTGACTTCAAGAGGGATTGTTTTTGCAGTGTGTCATAGTACTCCAAACATAATAAAATTTATTCCAATCACTGCCTGAATTTTTCTAATAAAAAATGAATAATTTGGTAAAACCAGCATAGCCACAATACACTAATACAGAAAAAAGCTCAAATTAGCCGATTTGCAAATGACAGGAAAGATCTAGTCATGTTTCTTCCACAAACATTAGAACTGTTTCACTTTGCCTTTGAAAGGATCTTATTCAGAGCAGAGCTAAAATGATTAAAACTCTGCAATTATTAATTCGTTGAATTCTGGATACGTCTGTAAAACATGTGGTGTGACTGAACGGAGCAATTGCTACGAGTGCCTTTTATAAAACATATTGACACCACATGAAGCGCTTGGCTAATACAGCAAAGTACATTCACCATGCATCAATATTCATAATGTACAGAGTGCTAATTGCTATCGTCTGTTGAAAAAGCTGAATGTGAATGACAAAGTAGGAATTTAAAATCACCCCTAATGTTCTTCCATTTGTCTTTCTTTCCATCCATAACCTCATCCATCTTCCTGTGTGCACGGGGATCCTTTTCTCTCTGTCAGGGGGAAATCGGGCTTCCTGGAGAGCAAGGAGAAACTGGGTACATAGGAGACAAGGTAGAACACCTCTTGTGCATAGTTCTACATTACAAATGCTCAAACATCCTCTGACTGCCTACTCTGTATTTCCATGAGCCCCTTCACCTCAAACTCCCTCCAATACACACATATCACTGTCTTTGTTGCATGGATGTCTTTGCAAAATGACTTAGCCAGATGTCTGCTGTCCAGCTTATGGGAATTCTCATGTTAATCCTTCCCATTTATCTCTGTGTGTGAACAAAAATCAAGCCCATCACAGAACAGTGTGAGCCCAAGAGATAAAGAGCACTGCATGCTTGCATGCTTGTGTCTGTTTCTCTAAAAATAAATTGGGGTTTTGTCTTTTGCTTCTGAAACCTGTTTGACTGTCTTGTGTGTTGTGTTTGTGTTGGGCAGGGCATCCAGGGGGCTCCAGGTTTACCGGGACTTCGTGGGAAACCAGGACCACAGGTTAGTTCTAGCTGGACTGTTAAAACCAGGAGTATTTTGAAATTGGCAAGTTGCTGGGATAGTACTGTTCAACTAAAGATTTAGGCCAACATTTTGCACCAGTTCGCTATTTACCCAAGAGGTTAGACCAGTGGACAAAATCCAAAAAAAAAAAAAAAAGTCTTTCCTAAAGTGCTGCTGTCACCCTCAAGTGGCCAAAGCTAATTTGTGCCTTATTTTTAACTCAAACTCAACTTACATTCATCATTTTTATCCTTTTTGGGAGAGAGCCAACAGAGAAAAAACTAAAAACAAAAATAAAACATGCTATAGTATGTTTATTAGTTAGCCTCAGAGCTGCCAGAAGATGGACTTGAGAAGTGTAAGCACTGTTTTTAGTGTCAGTACAAGGATAACTTGACCAGCTGCTGGCCCGGTGTTACACCAAGTAAAAAGATACAAAGCTCTTGACTCTGCCACCCGCCGCCCTAATTCTTTCAGTAATTAAATAAATTAAAGCAATGTTGGCATTTTTTTCAGTTTTCCCAGTAGCAGGTTAACTATATTCACTTTACTTAAAGGGAGAGTAAGTGCTTTGTGGATGACATAACACCTGTTGATATTTGAACAAAGCTTTAACAAAACATCTTCACCCAGCTCCTCCCTCTTCCATTATGCATTGTTCCCTAAGAAATCATGTCCCATCATAAACATGAGCCTTCTCCTTTTCTGTGATTGGCTGGGGCATTGTTTACTTTTTTTTTTTTTTTTTTTTTTTTTTTTTGCAGTTTTGGAGCTAGAGCTGCACATTAAGACCAAGTTTTGTTGTTGTTGTTGTTTTGTTTGACAGTGTACTGACAAGATGGGCAGCTAATAGATGGTAGAAAAAAATGGGATGACAGAGCTTGAAGAATTGCATACCCTACCTTTAAGTTAAAGTATTAATTCCACACAGTGAAAGTAAACTGTTGCACGCCATCTGTGGAAGGTTTTTATCTCATAAATATATTTGTACCTTAAAAAATATTTCAAATGTGTTTTTCATCTGTTGTCAATGATTATTTTAATACATTTTCAATGTATCTTTAGTTCCAAAGTAACTAAATATACCAACTTAATATGGTTAAAAAAAAAGGTTGTCTTTTTTTGCAACCTTTTTCAGACTGTTATGTGCAAATCTGAACACACTTGAATAAATGTAATGAATTACATTCTATCGCTTCATTTCTTGTCTGCTTATTTCACAGGGAAAGCTAGGAGAGAAGGGACCTGATGGTGCACCTGGACCCCCAGGCCCTGAGGTTTGCATTTACGACGCCTCTGCAGCATTGAATGTGTTATTCTATGTGTGCCACAGGAACAACAGAAATCCATTGTCTTATTGCTCATGGCAGGGTTTCCCTGGAGACATGGGACCACCGGGCGAGAACGGCCTTGAAGGACCAAAGGTGAGTTAAACCATCCTCCTGCCTGGGAAGAGAATGAGCAAGTTCGTCTCAAAACAGAAAACAGAGCTCGACTAATAATCTGCAGCCACTCTGGTGGTGGAACAAGAGGGCTTTGAGCTGAATGCCAGCACGCCAGTTCACTCAAAATACATTGCTGTTATACGTAGCAGGTTTTTCCTTTTTGACACGTGTTTGCATGTCTGTACTAAATAGCTATCACATGACACAGGTGGTAATGTTAATAGTATTGCCGTAAACCACAATATTTAACAAACTATGCCATTTTAGGAAATGTCAGGGCTTCAGCAGTGTCAATATGATTTATCACGTGGGAATCATGAATGTCTCTCCTAAACCCTTATGCTAGTCCATCCTAATCCCACTAAGAGACCTTCCCTGTCGTTCTTACAATAATGTTGTTACTATGCCTAAAACATGTGTGAAAATGCATTAATTTTACTGCCTTTTATACACCAAGGGAAAACCAGGGGCCAGAGGTTTACCGGGGCCAAGAGGGTTGCCTGGCTTGGAGGTAAAACTGCCGCACCACATTAGAACGATCCCAAAGCAGCAAAAACGCATAACAAATTAACGGTACAAATTTTATCTTTGCTGAGAGGCGGTTTGCATCCTTAAATGTAAGTCGTATTAAGATCAACATTCTCTGTTTCCAGGGAGACGAGGGTCCGATCGGACCACCGGGACCATCAGGACTTGAGGTGAGACGTCAGATAAACACAAGGAGTTTCCGATGTGACGGGAAGGATGCGGAAGACAAAATGGACTCAGTTAGCATTTGGACATTTTAACTCTGTCATTCATTTTACACCACAACAGAACAAATAAAAGTAACATACCACATTTGTGTGTTTGGTCAAATAAAAATCAGAAGCAGAAATTGGGTCTTTTCCAAGTGCACAAATGCAACGTCAAATTATAAAGGAACATTAAAATTATGGATAGAGCTGCATGGTGTACGAGGAATACTGTAAAAGTATTAAATGTCCAGTCTATAACTGCCTTTCACATGGTTGCATGTTTGTTTCAATTGTATTCTGTGCAAGAAAATCAAAGCCTCTATTATGTGTGTCGTTATCACTCAGCGTCTGGAAACCACAGCCGCATCGTGAATCTCAGCTTGTTTGCAAGCATGGCAGTTAGCTAAACAGATTCATAGTCTTGAAATTGGAAGCTTTGTAAAATCTTGGCATGGCATTACCATCGCAAACGTCTACCCTAAAAAAGAGATGATCAGTGCACGGTTTATTCTAAATCATATGTTTCCTTTATTCTCTGTAGTCTATATTATGTGCAGTATAATTTCATTGCTATGCATCAATTATGCCAAACAAAAAGATCCCACAGTTACTTTCGTAAATGGCTCCTAGGTGATAAAGTAGATCATCACTGAGGATTTTTCTTGGTTTGCATCAAAGAGAAGTTACAAATACGTGTGGTTGAAGTTTTATAGAGGCTGCTTCAGCTCGTGTCTGGGTGATTAGTCTCTCCACTGGCGATGGAGAACTTTATGCAACCCATGATTTTAGCCACCAGAGGGAGATAACCGCTATTACCCTGTTTATACATGACAAGGTTTACAGCTGCCATAAACCGCTGGAAGATGAAAGGATCACAGCAGAAATAGCAGAATCGTTGAATTTATTTTTCAGATGTTTTTTGTGGCTGATATATTTTCAAGCTTATTTATCTGACTTAGAAACAAAATCATCATCCCAGATGCAACCTGCTTTCCTTCATCTCACGGTTCCTTCCACTACTGTGTACTTTCTTTCCCTATGACTTCCTCCACACTCACCCACCAGCCTGTCTCATTCACCGGCCTTCCTCTTTATCCAGAGGGACGTGGTAAATGGCTCCTTTGGGAGCAGCGTTTGATCTCTGGTCAGGTGCCACAGCTCCTCCTACTCCTTCTCCTCCACCTCCACCGCTGGCTGTTTATTAGTGATGCTGCACTGAAAAGAATAGCACCTTCTTCCTAACCTCTGTTTTGTCTCCCACATGTTTTTCATTTGTTCGTCGTTGTTCTCTTGGCACAGCACATGTTCTTCCCTTATTTCTGCTTTTGTTTAATTAATTTAAGTCAGCTTTATAGTAGTCATAGATCTAAAGCAGGTGATAGGAAGTCGCAAATGCTGTGCAGCAAATGTTTCATTCTCATTACATGAGTCTGCTTTTACTGTGTCCTTTAGTAAAATAAAGGGCTCGGCTTAACTTTCGTTGTAAAGCTGCCAATCTGTCTGAGGTAAAATCCTGGAAATGTTGAGTCATTCAGTCTTAGGTAGCTTAAAGATTTCTGACATAGAGGTATTGCTGGTAAAAAAAAAAAAAAAAGGGGGAGGCAGGGGGAAATGCAACTTATCCCTACTTTTAACCACAAGAATTGCAGGAACATTACAGCTATTGAGTACTTTCACAGCCCTCCAAAATGTCCAGTCAGCATTACATGCTCAGTCTTCTGCTGTGAGCTGCAAATGCTTCACAGGTTTACTTTCAATTCAGACTGTCAGCTGAAAGGAAACAGATCTTCTGCAGTCGCTGAGAATGAGTGATGAATTGTAATAATCCATTAACTGGAAGGTTGTTGTCTGTTATTCCCTAGTCATAGTTCTATGCCTCATCTTTTTTTCAGGGTAGAATTGGAAGAATAGGATTTCCTGGAAAGGCTGGGCCAGAGGGAGTTAAGGTGAATAAAAGCAAATTTATTTATTTTCCTGAAAGCATTGAAGCCCAGTGAATTTGTGTTAACAGTCTTGGAACTAACAGTAGATTTGTGTCTGCAGGGAGAACCTGGCATGACAGGAAAAGTTGGACCCATGGGAGAAAGAGTATGAAATCCTGACATTGCCACTTCCTGTATTGGATAACCTTATTTTTTCCAAGCCATTTATTGAAAAAAAAAAAAACTCTTTCCATTCATACATCCAACATCAAGTTTCTGTGTTTCAGGGCTTGGCGGGTTTTATGGGACCTATGGGAGAGGCAGGACTTTCAGGAGAGAAGGTTAAAAAAAAAAATACTGTTCTGCCTGTTAATTTTGTTTTAGATCTATTTGCAAGGTGGAGTTTGAAGCTAAATGTTGTACTCGTGCATTTTAGGGGGATCGAGGGGAAATGGGCCTTCCGGGACCACCTGGAGAAAAGGGATCAACAGTAAGTAGTGATCACATTTTTTTTTCTTTTTTATAGCTACATGGCACAAAAAAAAAAAAAATCCATGACTGCTTTTTAGCATATCACACCTCTAGAGGCATGAAAGGAAACTAGTTTTCTTCACCTCCACCCAGCCGTAGTTTCAGGTTGTAAGAAATCTGCCTCTGAGCCAAAAAGGTATTGACCTCAGTATTTGACCCTGGATCTGTGAATAAATAAGAGCAATGCGATGGTGGTACAGCTCAGGCAAGCATGGTGGTGTCATGCTGTTGGGACTCTTAAAAACAAGCAATGCATTTTGATCAATCGAGACCAACATACAAGGAAGTACAATAATCGAAAGTGGTGATGAAGGATTGATTTACCCTCTCTACTTCTTGTGGACAGAGATGAAGCTTCATCTTTCTTTGGAGCCTTACAAGAAAAAGGCTCATCTTGAAGATGATGTTTTTCTGTTTGTCGTGTTTATCAAATTTTGGAAGGTCGTATAAATTGGTAGATCATTTGTAAAACAATGAAAAAAAAAGAGTTTTTTTCTGTTATGTTACAAGTAGGATGTGGTGGATGGAAAAGTTATTTAGAACGGCCTTTGATGTGGCACATCTGAATAGCGTGCACGTTCTGGCGTCGGTGCGAGGGCCTTGAGGGAGAGCTGTAGGAGGGGCTCTGTATGATGGTTGTGTTTTCCAGCTTTACAGAAAATTTAAACATTGTCTGTTATTCCCATGGGAATTTATTGATATTTGAAGTCAGGTCAATATAGCTAAGAGGAAAAGAGGCACATCACTCCTTAGGCTACTTAGGAGCATGTTTTCTGAGCTGTGGTTTGGCACTTGGCAGGAGGCGTCTGGCTGGAAAAAAATGTAAAATTTGCTTAAACAAAGGACCAAGTAATTGCAATGGACCGCTTGCAATGATTTACCTCCCTAAAGGGATTTAATCACAACAGGAAGTGCTGACTCCTCTTAAATATAACAGGGATTTTCTACAAAGATTAAAGAAACTTAAGTGTGAGGATGTCAGGCATCCCTCCATAGTTTGTCTTTAGTCTGCAGGATCTCAGCGTGACCCTCAGTTTTATGGTCGTTACGCCAACCCGTCACACACTTACACGCATCTTTCAGCCAGAGCAAATGGCTTCTTTGTCATGTTGCGGCTTTCGTCTTATACGGACCATCTAACGTATATGACCGGCAGGAGTGGATAACAATTTAGTCATCATTCTTGCTGAAACACAGTGAGAGGTTTCCTGGTGGCTCAGAGCCAGTTGGATTTCTCTGAAGGCTTCGCCACTCACACACACACACACACACTTCTAAGGAAGCTCTCTGTTGGCTCGCTCCCTCAACTACAAAACAGAAACAGACCCTCTGGAAAAGACAGCATCATACAATGTGAAGAGAGCTGACCAGCAGAAATCCATAGCTGCTAACAGAGAGCTCACATTGTGGGCATCTATGTTTTATTTCTGTGGGCACATGACATCAGAGATGCCTACTGCTACAGGCTTACATGCTGAATGGATTTTATTGCATTCAGATGTCCTGGCTGCTCACACCAAAATACTCCCTGTTATACAGTTAGGCCTGGCCACAAAACAAAGTCCAATAAAAAAAAAGAGAGAAGCAGCCAGAAGTAATATGTTTTCTGATATGAAATTAGGTCCTCGAGCTGCCGTCAGAGTTTTCTTTGGTCCAATTTTCACGTTGCATCGAATGCGCTTTCCAGTGCAGAAAGCATTTTGACAGATGTTTGCTTGTATTACCAGTCCGTGTTCAAGAATGATAATCTGTTGCCTTACACAAATTCAGTCCAATTTAATGAATTTAGACTGACTTTGTGTCTTTGTGTCAACGCCTCTCTAATTGTGGCTCATTTGGAAGCTTTACTCTGATTGAAAAAGAAAAAGGCTTCACTCTTCACTCTGTTCTGTGTGGTAATTAATCTTTTTTTTAAACTTGCTATTATTATTCCCAGATCATTAGTATTATTTGAGTTAGTCATTTGTGTAATCGGGTTTTCTGTCAGTTACAATTTGTGTATGTGTGTTTGTGTCTGTTTGTCTCTTTCTATCTACATTAGGGTCACCCAGGGATCCCAGGTGAAACTGGACCTCCTGGACCTCCAGGAAGACCAGTAAGTGACCACAATTCTGCACATTTTGCATTTTTTTTCTTTTTCCTCATTTTCTATTTTCATAGCAGTCCTTTTATAGTTCTGGTATATGTAGATTATGCTACATAGCGTTTGAAACTCACATTTAGTGTGCCACGGAGATTTTCTGAGCGTGATGAGATCCGACAGCCTCCCGCTGAGTCAGCATTACCCTCCTGTCAGTCAAAAACGCAACACCTATAACCAATTAGAACCCTCCTCCCCCCCTGTTTTCTGTGTCTTTACCCCGGCCACGCTTGGCAGAGAGCGGGGCCGGCCTGAGTTCAAAGTGGGGACCACTGAGCCACCAAAACAAACATAAATACGGGGCTTCGGGGTGCAGCAGGACAGGATTCCACAGCAGACCTTTTAATTGGTGTGAGTGACAGATCCAACAACAAACCCCACAGTGTGTTCTCAAGGTCACTCTGTCCCCCCTGGGGTCAATAGCCAGGGGGCCCCGTGGTCTGTCAGTGTAAACTTTTGTTTTATCTCTTCTTCCGCTTTTTTTCTGTCTCTTTTCTTTTCTTTTGTATTCATTTTTTTCCTTTGTTTTTTTAGGGCCCTCCTGGAGCGACTGGGCCAGCCGGTACCAGAGGGCCCAAGGGCCTGCGGGTAAGTTTGAGAGTTCACACCAGTTGTTTGTAGTTTTCCGTCGTAGTCCCCAGATCATAAATGTGGTGTGTGTATCCTTATACGAGTTATAATCATATGTTGCTGCTCTTAAGGCACTGCTGGGTGAACATAATGAAGTTATCTAAACCTGCTTTTCCACTGAAGTCTTGTTAGATTAAGCACATCGTCCTATCACATAAGAATATTCAAAGTTGAAGAATGAGTCAGTTTCATCTTCAGTATTTCATTTTCTTGTTTGCAATAATTGATAGTGGTTCTGAGAAGGATGCACTGTCAGTCTTTCACTGCGAAAACTAATTTCCAAGACAGTAACAACGCCTTGTTTCAAGAAAATATGAAGACCGTTTTAATTTTAACGGTTCTTATCAAGACACTTTTTCTTACTATATTGGAAAAGTTTTTGCTTAAAATAATACAATTGTAACTAGATTCATGGAATATTTGACTCATTTCTAGAAGGCCTGTTTTTGCAGTTTGGACATAATTTGTTTGGAAGATGTAGTCTAGTTTTTGTGACTTATCTGGAAGCTGCTTAGGCATTAGTACAGTGCAGTGCATAAATAAGATTTAAAGGGGAATTAAGAAAGGCTTGTATCTGATTTTTGGAAGTTTTTTTTTTCTTGCAGGAAACCCATTCATCAGTCATAAAGTGTACTGTGGGAGCTTTAAGATATCTAACTATTTTCAGATCATTTTAACAATGTGGTTATGTTGTTTTCCCCAAATGTGCTTACCTTATGAAACAAATTTGGATTATAGTGAGAGTTTCACCTGAGTTTTTTTCAAAAACTCTCATTTAATCATCTCATTTAATCAACACCCTAACACACATCTGATATTGATAAAGATTTCAAGGTGTACTTAAACATACTCCACATCACTACTATTATTCATTATGTTGCTGGGGTTTTTTTTTTTTTTTGCATTAGCAACACTAATATAATTGATGTTATGTATACTTAATCAGCTTAAACTTTAAACTCCCCATTACATGGACCGCCAGTCCATTTTAATCCCTCTTTCCTGTGGGGTGAACCTTTTCTTTGAAATCTGTGTTTCACATTTGTCCTGCCCACTTCAGGTGTGAGATGCTTTAGTGTGGGGATTGAAGATGGGGTAATTCTCCTCTGATCTGCGTCTTTTTACCACATTACCCTGAAAGTCTGAACCACTCACTGAATTATATATATGTTCACACTTAGGTGGCTCAAGATGTAGTGAAAAGATCTGTTATCGCTTTTCTTTTTTTTTTTTTAAGTTGGTAACTACTTCAAACACGCAAATGCTTTCAAGCACTCAAAAGCAAAAACTCAGATTCATCAAATTCTGGCTTTGCTAAATGATATTATATAAAACTCCAGGCGCAAAAGTAGAAAAACAGAGTGTAACCATCTGGGGTTGTACCTGGACTAATGTCATCAGCAGAAATCTAAGAACATGTGAGTAATGTTGCTCATAAAACCTGGCCTTTGGAGCAACACACAGAAAATTTTTTTTTTATATAAATTTATGTCTTAAACAAAGCTACTGTACTGTAAAAAGCAAATATGGAGGCAAAGATAATGAATTTTGAGGATGGCATTGACTCAGATAATATTTGTGTTCAGTTTTGCAGGAGATGTCTCTTCTGCTGCTTTTAATATTTTACTGTTTTGATACAAAGATCCCATAGCTTTCATTTTTCAAAGGTGACTTTTATTGCTTTAATCCACCGAGCCAGCTGGAAAGTGGTATAAACAAGAACTGAGATTCTTTATTTGAAGCATTCATAGGAAATGGGCCTCGCTGTGGTTGGCAGGGGAGCACTAATATCTCAAGCTGTGAGTTTCACTTAATACTAATGTCAGCAGCTTCCACTGCCAGTAAATCTGTCATATTTCTTATATTGACCAGTTCAAGATAAGAAACCTGAGCGCTGCATGTAACATCAGACACTGCCTGAACACACGGGCTCTCTCTCAGGAAGAAATGTAACGGATTTCACAATAAAAGTTGCTCGTTTACTTGCTACTTGTTTAATGTAAGCAATAAACTCAAAATAACATTGCAATAAGGTTTATGCTGAGATGTTTTGTGCAAAATTAAACTGTATATACAGCTAAACATTCTTGCAGGATTTTTTCCCCCCAAGTTTTTGTTTGTTAGCTACTTGGAAAGGAGGTACAGGAACTTTATGTTGACAGAAATGCAACATCTGTCTCCACTCAGATATAACACTGGACTGTTTTCTAACTTGAACATTTTCTGGAGCCTGCATGCTGGCATCCGACCATAGGAAGTTAGTGCCCTCGCTGTCTCCGTTTTCTGTGTCTGGGCTTCATTTGCTTGTCCACAACATATTTAAACTTGTTGACTCAAGCTTGTGGATGCAAGATATGAGGAATCACCAGTCTGATTAATCCCGATCTGGATCTAATAATTCCCCATGACGTCTTAGGAACAAATCCTCGGTTAATGTTTTCCATATTGAAGGGCACATTCATATCCTTGTTCCCCTATTTCTGCAACCTGTGATAATTATGGATTTGGTTAAAATTGAAGTTTAGTGCTGATTGTTTTGAAATCATTCTCATGGTGCTCCGTTCTGCCTCCGTCTGAAAAGAGTTGAAACTTTTTGTAGTTAATTAACATTCTTCATTATATTTGAGTGCTTTTCCAGGGATGGAATCAGTGGATGGAATATTTTTCTTACACATTGCCTAATCAAGCTGTGTAAACACAACCAGTGGGTCGCAGGTACCCCAGACAGGAATGTTAATGAGCAGTGCTCATCCAGCTCTATGTATAATAGGCTTATAGCACTTCAACTAGCGCTTTTCTCCATGGGCCAAACTCCCATTGTGCACAGCCATCAATCACTCAAACAACAAGGCCTATTTTGTGGCTGTGTCATGTTTTATTTGATTTTTTTCTTTAAAAATGATATATTATTCTCACTTGCCATTTGTAATCTATTAACATGGGTTTGACCTGAAGTCTAATTTCTATCACGTCAGTAAGCATCTTCTCGCTGTCAGTCAGCCAGCATCTTCCAGAGTATAGATGAGAAACTTATCCAGGTGCAGGTGCAGAGCAGATGGACTGTACTGGTCCTCTGCCTTGCCCCCATTTATTATTGTTGCTCGTTTAGCTAGAAGGTCTTTAAGCACTTTAGATTAATGTTGTTTGACATTTGCAGCAATGCAGAGTAAACATTAAAGCTGCTCCTTCTGACTTTGTGTGTGTTTAAGGGTAAACTGCGTGCATCTGTGCAGGCCTTTGACTTTGTACTCTGCTTCTAGTGTTAAATTAATGCAAGCCACAGATCAGAGCATCAAACTTTTCTTCTTCTTTTCTTTAAGCCAAACCTCTTCATACACATATAGATAGCATGCTTTCTTACTAGTTAAGAAAAGGTGTCATTTGCAGATACTGAAACACTCACACAGTGTCCCACATGTGGGTCATTTTGATGTCAAACTATAAGTTGATGTCTGTTTACAGAACGGTTTGGGCTGTCTGGCAGTGTTGCAGTGACCTCTGTTGGTGAAGTAATGGCTGTCTTGTGTTTCAGGGAGCGAGAGGGCCCGACGGTCCAACAGGAGATATGGGGTTAGAGGGCAAGAATGTAAGTATGCCGATATCCATAAAACCAAACTGTGCAGATAAATAGCCTCAAAATAACATAAATGTTGCATTTTTCATATAATAAATCCCAGAAGAGAAAATGGTAGCAGAAGCTGCACATCTTCTCGTTATACTTGGAGGACAGGAGATTTACAGTAAACTGACACTTCAAAACGCCGGCTATGGCTCATCCTGTCTTCTTTCTTCAGGGTCTTGATGGTCCTCCAGGAAAAATAGGTTTCCCAGGATCACAGGTAAAATTCTTGGAGGTCTTTCTTCTTTTCCTATCCTTCCTCTCATATATTTTTTTGTGCTTTTTTTTTGTTTTTTTTGTCTCGAGGGGTGGAACAGCAGCATGATTTAGAATATTACATTCATGTAGAAGAGAAACCACACTTTCTTTGGATTCTAAGGTTTCCTGTATGGGGATATTAAATTACAAAGAAATATGACTGTGGGTCCTTAGTGGGCTTTAAAATAATGTAAATATAAAATCCAATGAACAACAACATATCATTTATTACAGTGTGACAATATACAGTAACAATTAGCCAAATAAAATAAAGAAGATTATTATTGAAACACACAGGTAGAAGCATCTGTAGTGCTAATTTAAAGTAGTTCCTTCACATTGTTGCGAAGGATTTTCCCCCCCTACCCTTCATTACAACTTTACTTTAATTCATTAAGGTTCGCCCACATTTGCCATATCATTTCATTTGCTTTGAGGTCTGGACTTAACTGCATTTTGAGTGTTTGTTTTTCAGGAATTCTGTTGTAGCTTTGCTATTATGTTTGGGATCATTACTGTTGCATGTCTCAGCTAGAGTCAAGCTATAGATGATGGACAAATAGCTTCAAATTTGACTTTACAATACTTTGGTATATAATCCAGGCCATGTTGATGATAAAATAATCACATATCATTCTGGTCAAACACGGCCACTCTGGTCCCATCTATCCAAAAGAAATTGTTCTAGAAATCTTGTAGTTCATTCGGATGCAACTTCTGCAAACCTAAGCCATGCTGTCATGTTATTTTTTGAGGGATGAGGATTTTTCCTGGCAGCCCTTCTAACAAGACATACTTGTGAAGCCTTTTTCCAATCTGTTAATAACTTTAACATCCAAAGTGAGTTGTTTCAAGTCCAGGATGTAGTTGTAGAGCGTTTTATTCAAGCATTGTATGCTCTGATCTTAGAGGATAACATCTTGGATGCCCACTACTGGGAAAGTTGGCAGCTGTTTGGAATATTTTCATATTTTGAATAATCTTTCCCACTGTAGAACGATGGATTCCAATTTTTCTTTTTTTTAAAAAAAAAAAAAACACTTTTTAATCCTTCCCACAACAATTGTCAGCAACAATTGCTTCTCTTAGATCATTTCTGAGCTCTTTCTTCCTTGTCACTTTGTGAACACACACCTGAATAATCTAGTCAGCCGTCGCCCAAAACATCTATATTTATAGAGGCGCTCACATTTGTGAATAATCAGTAAAACAAGTGCATTTGATTAACAGCACTTGTCTGCTAGTTGCTCTGTGATAACTAAGAGGAGAGGTGGTTTTTCACGCACCTTATATGTATTTTTGCCTTAATTTTCGTTGACTAAATGATCACAAAGTGCGTTATGTCATGCATTGTTGTTTTTCTGAGTAATAACCTGACTTTCAGACCTAATATAGAATAGATGGCTTTTATTTTTATGTCTGATATGTAAAACAGTGAACTTGAAAGAAGTTTATTTTTCACAACTCAGAGTGTTGTAGCCTGTTATGAGAAATGACACATTTCTGTGGAGAAAAGAATTGTTATTTATCGGTTTCTGATCATTTCAGCCAATATACTATACAAATAACATACATCACATCTGGGCATTTGTTTGTTTTTTCTTTGGAGAACTTAATGGTGAAATTGATCTTATTTAATGGTGAAGTTAAGCATCTGAAAATATCAGGGGACCAGTTATTGACAATTTTACAGCACAATTTTTATTGAAGGATTTATAAATCATAATAACAGGAGTCAGCATGGAAATACATAATGAGATGCTTAATTACACAGAATAATAGCAAAGCAGAGAAATTATAGCTCACATAAAATTTGAAATCCCAAGATCATGGAACTCCAACATGTTTTCCCTGATTGTTTGTAGCTGTCACATATTATATTCATGTATCATTATTACTTTAAACAAGAAGTGTTTTGATGCAGGTCATGTCTACAGGACCCCATAATCCCTGTGTGTTTGTCTCTAGTTGTTCATTTTGTTTCTTAAAACAAAATTAACAAGTCACATAAATCCCACACCTGATGAAGTTATTAATCCTGTCTCTCTTTTTTCCACGTGTTTCTCCAGGGAAAGATCGGAGAGCCTGGGGAAACCGGGCCTAAAGGTTTTCCTGTGAGTTAATTTATTCTTATACTTAAAACTGTCACTTTTGGTATGACAATGAAATTGTTTCACATTACATTATTTTGGCAGACTCTTTAGTCTAAACTAACTCACAAGTGAAGAACACTTAAAGAGGAAATAATGGAGTTCAGTATCTGTCCAAAGACACTTCAGCATGTGAAATAAAGAAGCTGGAGATCAAAGACATTGTGTACAGTGGGATAATCAAAACTTACTTCACTGAGAGGCCTTTTTCTTGATCTCATAATGAAGAAGTTGAAAGAAAATTAATAAGGACTTTGGTAAAGATAACTATGCTGAGATGAGAAGCCATCCAAGTTTACTCTGAGTTGTGATGCTCTTTTGTTGTGAAGCTGCAGCTTTTAAAAAAAAAAAAAAAAAACATTGCACGACATTTTATGTGTGTACTTCACTTCATGTCTTATCATGTGCTTTCATTAACGTTATATTGTAAATATCTTATCAATGAAATTAAATATAACTTATTCAAACAGACATTTGGTGTGAAATTAAAGGCAGAAAAGCTCAAGTGAAAGCACAATGAAGAAAAAGTTTCAAAATAAAATAGAAAGTTCAACTAAACACATTAATAAAACAAAGAAGGAAAAAAAATGACAAAACCATTGTATCACAAAACCTCCCTCCAAACATCCCTACAAATGCTAAGTAAATAAATAAAACCCCGTTGTCACTGACTTTGGCAGGCAGTGTTGCAAAAATATTGGCTGATGTTATAGCAAGGACTTTAGGAAGCTGGGGCAAAGATCTTGGTGTAGACTTTTGGAAAGACCTTGGTGTGGGTTATGCTGGAGGGATGTTGCACCAGACACCTTCTAAAGATGGCTGAAGGCCATTGTCCTGGTTCCCTCATAAAGGGCTTGAGTGATGCTAGAAGGAAGGTGACAAGCAGTTGGAAAGATGAACATCTGGAACAAGAATGAATAAATCAGGATGTACAAGACATCTACTGAAGGATGTGATCAGAAAAAAACTAAAGGTATCATCACCAGCAACTCAGACTGTGGCCATTTTTGAAACTGCATGTTTTACTACTATGTACTATTATAATAATAGTATTTAAAAAATAGTACTCTGTACAGTATATGTACAATTGCAAAATTGTCAGTGTGCTACAATGAAAAAAAAAATCCCTGCTGTATCCCATAGTTTAATGGGTCAGTACAGTAGAAGCCAGTCACATAGGTAACTTCATCATTTGCCTTTTCCATTATTCAAAGAACATTTTATAGTGTCATATTTCATTTTGATGTTTTTGTATGAACATCGTAGAGTATGTGATTTTTAAAACTAGCCTTGTGTGAAACTAAAGGCAACAAGCAAAAGTCAACAAAATACACAGACACAACGATTTCAAAGTAAAACAGGAAATAATCAGAGCACCTGAAGACTCCATAAAACTAAAACTTCAACAAAGAACCAAGCAACACGGTATTAGTAAAACGTGATAGAAATAACATAAATATATGACTTAAAGCAGTAAATTAAATGTGTTAAGCTCTTTCCAAATTATAGTTTTTTTTATATTGTTTAATTATCAGTTGATAGAAGAACCTGGATCATATGTTTCGGTAATGTGTAAAGAATCCATATTTTGAAGACGTCTATGTTTAGTAGCCAATAGTGTTACAGCAAAAATTACGCATGTTTACAATAGTATTGTGAATGACAGATGATGTGCTGGTGTCTACCTGTAACCTGAACTCAGCGACCTCTCTGTCTTCAGGGTATTCAAGGACCTTCTGGACCTCCAGGGGACAAGGGAATAGAGGGCGAGCCGGTATTTTCAACATTTGAAAGACTTCCCTTTTTTCCTCAGCATCTCTTTACTTCTGTCATATCTTAGTATCCTTGGATATCTCAGTCTCGCCTTCAGTTTTTTTCTCTATTGAGGGTCAGTGGGGATCATCACACTTTTCCTCTCTTCTCTTATTGGAATTTCTTTCCCTCTTTTCTATAAAGAAAGCAGCTATATCCACTCTTCCTATCATTGTTAATAACACATTTAACAGCTAGAAGTTTATGAGATTTTAGTGTCAATTAAAAAATATATTGCCTGCATTAAATATTTCTTCCGGAGGAGCCAGACAATTATCTCATCCAACATACTTTTGTTCTGGGATCACAGCAACTGGATTGTAAGCAAAATGTGAGACTATATTACAAAAGAAATGGCATATTTTCAGAAGGTCCACATTTTTGGACTTGCAGGAATACAGACGAGAATATTGTGATCAAAGATATTTTCTATGAGACATTTATTGTCCTTTTCAAAGTGTTGAAACTTTGTGAGAAGTGAAGCACATTGACAGTATGTTGAATGCTTTCACTGACTTGGAGAAATCACGGGCAGATGTTCTCCTGTTCCTATTAAACTGAATGTGCTTCTCTTGCCTAATCTGCCATGCTGTATATTCCCTGCTTTCACAACATCTGTCCTGTTGTTGACGTATAACCTGAAATATAATAAGACCACACAGGTTTCTTCAGTTATATAACTGCTGCTGTTTGGATGGGATGTAAGTCAACCAGGCAGCTGTCATTATTCAAATCTACTGCAATCAATAAGTTTTCATAGCAAAACATCAGTGATTTAGCAACTGCATTTAGTCATTGTATTGAGAGCCAAAGTATTTGCAGATGGTTCTCTAATCTGTCTACTTGGGGAGAGCAGCCACCATAAATAAAACAAGATATCCCTGCTTTTTTTACATAATATAATAGATTTGACTTTTATAACTTGATTTTTATCCTTGTCATCGCCAAACCATCCATGCTGTCATCTACAGGGACCTCCTGGGCCACCTGGGGTTATCGGACTGTTAGGAGAAATTGGTCCACAGGTGAGCAGCATTGCAAATGCACTTATGCAATGCCGATGCATAATAATCCTGTAACTTTTGATCAAATTTGTTCACCATTTCCATCTCTTCTCTTTTCGTAAGGGTCCTCCAGGAAAAGTGGGGGAACCAGGGCTGCCAGGCGAGCCAGGAGAGAAGGTGAGACACTGAAATCACTGTTGTTTTGCATAGACCTATGTTCCCAGGTTTCATTGTTGAGTGCAAAGTTTAATGGGATTTTACGTGTCAGGGTGCCATCGGACCTGCTGGGAACATCGGAGAGCAGGGACTGATTGGACCAAGGGTATGTTTATCCAAGTAAAACTAAAGAAAAAAAAAAAGATAATTTACTTTACTAACAATGGAAATCTCTGTTCATTTTATGGACTTATTCATGTGTGCAGGGAGAGCCAGGTTTAGAGGGCGAAGCTGGTCCTGCTGGTCCCGATGGAGCCAAGGTGAGCAGTTTTTCCACAATGTCTTTGATGCAGTATAATTAGAAGAATATATAGAAGCAGAAAGTCCAAAACAAAACTGTAATTTAGCAATAAAATATTGAACAGAGATTTGCTCTCGTTCTTATAATGTGATCAGGGTGAAAAAGGTGACATGGGTCAGGAGGGTGACAAAGGTGAAAAGGGTGAAACTGGACTAAAGGGAAAGGAGGGTCCACCCGGTAGTCCCGGACTCACCGGTGTTCGGGTAAGTCATTCTGTCATTCTGTTGACATTCACATTTCTCATAAACTGACCTATGCTGACTTTCAAATATCACTTTAATCACTTTCTTTCTGTTTTCTTTTCCCTCTTTTATTTTCTCTGTAGGGTCCAGAGGGGAAGCCTGGTAAAATTGGGGAGCGAGGCAAACTAGGATCAAAGGTATCAACGTCTAATGAACTCTGGTAACAGAGATAACCGGCAATATTCACAAAAAATGACACAGAAAGCCAGCTTTTTTGTAACTTCTTCTTAATGAATGTTTAGGGTGCCAAAGGACAAATGGGGGACCTTGGAGAGACTGGGCCGATAGGAAAGACTGGACCACCGGGTTCTGTTGGGCCAAAGGGGTCCAGAGGAACTATTGGACATGTGGTAAGATTGAACAGTAATGATAAAAAGACAATTAATATTTAAAGCTACAATTACTTGAGACCTTAGAACCTTACACATATAATGGACACTGATTGATGATGGAATATTTGTTCTCTTCAGGGAGCTCCTGGTCGAATGGGTCAACAGGGGGAACCTGGTCTTGCTGGCTATGAGGTAAAAATATTTTGTTGGAAGTTTCAGGATGTGAGTAAACAACACAAGCCTGATGTGACTTTTCAGTGCAGTAAATTTAAACATCATGATTTCTGGATGTCAATCCTCACAGGGTCATAAAGGACCTCAAGGTCCCATGGGGTCTCCAGGACCAAAAGGTGAAAAGGTACACTTCATTTACTTTATGTGCAACATGGATCTCTTACTCTTCCCCAGGATCTTTATTCTGATCCTTCATCTGACCCAAGTTAGATATGTCATATTGCAGAGCTAATGAACCCACAAACATCAACAGCCTCACAGATCTGATTTGTATCTGCAGGGCGAGCAAGGGGATGATGGGAAAGTAGAGGGTCCTCCCGGCCCTCCAGGTGACATAGTGAGTCACATTTGACTTACTTTTCTTTATTTTAATTTTTTTTGTTTGTTTGTTAATGAGGTCACATAAATCAAATAATTTTGACTTCATTCATGTATTTTCTGTTTTGTCAGGGACCTCCAGGTGACAGGGGAGAGAGAGGGGAACCGGGAGATCCCGGATACAAAGTAAGTGCCATCACCTCCAGTTACATTGAAAGATTTGGGTGTTTAGGGCATATAGAGTTAATATTGTGTTGATACATTTAAGGGTCAAATTGGTTTGGATGGGGAACGAGGCAGACCTGGAGCTCCTGGACAACCTGTGAGTCTTAAGACGTGATTTCCACTCACAGTTTTCCACAAACACAGGATATGTCAACACAGGCTGTTTTTCTGTGTTTTCATTTGCATAATTAATACATTTCAGGGGCACCCTGGACCTCGAGGACAGCAAGGACCCAAAGGGGCCAAAGGAGATCTAGTAAGAACATGAAGAAAAAATAATTTGTTTGCTGCGTGTGATGATACTTGAAAAATTAAGTGTAAATAGTTGTAAATATAGTTCAAGTGGATGGCAGAGTCCACACTAGTGGATTATACGTGTGTGTGTGTGTGTGTGTGTGTGTGTGTGGTTGTGATGACCAAGGGAAGTAGAAATAATGGGAAATAGAAATGAAATTCTGCAAATTTCATGAACCCACACCCTTTGTTTTTATCTTTATTTTGACCAGGGTGTGCCTCTTTAGAGATTAGTTGTACAGCTTTGCACTTCCCATGCAAATGTGAATTTTTCAGAAAAAATACACTCTGCAACCCTTAAATTCATGTTATACTGTATGAGATCATATAGTACCTCTCTTTAGAGTCCAAACTAGTACTCACATCAAACCAAGCACACGCTACCACACAACAGTTACTTGTATTTCTTTTTTATCCACTGTGGCTTCAAACCCTTGGTGAATAATCCACAAGCTCTTAGCTGAGTGTTAAATTTGTTCGTTTATTTCTTCAGCTGACTGAAATGCATAACTGTTAATGGGAACTATCTGCTGGGAGCTAATCAAGAGCAAAAGACTTTTAGCTTTCTACTTCAGATATGCATCAAATTCAGCATGATGTGATGTTTAAAATTGTACAAAGATAAATATGTGAAGAATATGTGTAATTCTACTATGAGCCAGTACTGTAATGTAACAGTACAATGTAGATCTGAACTGCTCACCGAATGAGACAGCTGCAGATGAAAATAGCCTTATACAGAAGAACAGGATTGTGTTTTTTTTTAAGTTTTCAGAGTTATATTTTGTTCATATTTGAGTGAGTTGAGTGAACAAGTGAGTTTTCTTTCTCTCTTCAGGGTCAAAAAGGCAAAAAGGGTCATTCGGGACCAAAAGGAGCCAGAGGACCGGAGGTACACCACTAATTTTCTGTACATCTGAAATGTTTTATTGTAAAGTGCAAATGTTTTGCATGCTGTCAGCCCTCAAAAAAGAAATGTGTATGGAAATCTTGTTCTACCTAGATTAGTTCTCTGATAAGCAGTCTGTTATTCTCAGGGCGCAGGTGGTCATCATGGTCCCAGAGGTGTGGTGGGCCCAGAGGGACCAGAGGGTGTTCCTGGGTTAGATGGAGTTCCTGGAAAAGATGGCAGCAAAGGCATGCCGGTGAGACTTTTTTTATTAGCCTGATTTATAGATCTGCTTGTTGATCTGTTACCACTCTGCAGAGGTTTAAATGTTTATTCCACCACTTCATACAAATA
This sequence comes from Zenarchopterus dispar, assembly GCA_028564865.1. Lineage (NCBI taxonomy): Eukaryota > Metazoa > Chordata > Actinopteri > Beloniformes > Zenarchopteridae > Zenarchopterus > Zenarchopterus dispar. The sequence continues at coordinate 4,188,099 of JAOWBL010000004.1, read as the reverse complement.
TAGAAAAAAAAAGAGCTAAGCCTCGGGCGTCAGTGTAATGAAGCAAAAATGCCTGGCTTGTCCTGGGGAAAGTTCATCGAATGAAATTGTTTATTCTTATGAAATTATTTTAAAAAATCTGAAAAATTGAAAGCTATTTAACAATTAGGTGTTTATTAATAAAGAAATAATTCTGACATGAGAATATGACATGAAAAAAAGGACATCATTAAAATCATTACACAGAATTTTATTTTGTTTTGGTCCAAGTGATGAAAAATACAGTTAGATAGTCAAAGCTTGCCATTTTAATAGCCTCCTTATTTTCTTAACATGTATTTAGGGGGAACAAGGTGATGATGGAGAGCTGGGTCTTCCTGGTAAAGCTGGTGCACGTGGAAAAACTGGTGTTCTAGGACTCCCAGGAGATCAGGGGGCCATTGGACCTAAGGTAAGCCAGAACCTATAGTAAACTTGGTACTTTAGTCATATTAAAAGCCACAGCAAAACAAACACTAGCTGGATGTTCTCGTTGAGCAATAGTGTATTTTAATTAACAAACTAAATGAATATATGAGCAATAGCTTGGATTAACAGATTTAATGATTATGTTTGTAATATTTCACAAAGACATTTGATCATTTATTCATCCTCCCAGGGTGAGCGGGGCCTTCGAGGCCAGAGTGGCCCTCCAGGAAAAAGAGGCTTCAGAGGTGGAATGGGACTTCCAGGGCCACAGGGAGACCAAGGACCTAAAGGGCAACCCGTGCGTATAACCAGACAGACTGAATATCCATACTAAACACCAAGAGACATTTAAAGTTATATGACTTCTTAATAAATGTCCAAGTTTAGTTTTTGAAATGCTGCAATTTCTCACTCTTGATTTTTTTTTTTTTTTTTTTTTGCTCAGGGTGATACAGGAGAACCAGGCTTTCCAGGAATTCTGGGAGTTTTTGGTCCAAGGGTATGCTCATCACTTAAAACAAACATAGTCTTGCAGAACAAACAGAAACAAAATATACATTGTGCTGCTCCAATGTTTGTAGAAAACAGAACCGTTAAAGGCCAGTTTGTGTTTCTCATTAGGAAGTTTAAATGGTTTTATTCAGTGTAATAAAAGAAAACTGTTTACTTCTGCCTTTGTACACATGTACACTTATACAAACATATACGAACTGATTAAAGCTTGTGTAACCTTTTGGCATCATCACATTTTACACACTTCAAAGATACAAATATAAGTGGATGCACAACAGTAATAAAAGAAGCTTTGTCAGTTATTCCCCACATCTTTTATACATTTTTCCTAAGTCTTTCCAGTCTACAAGCTCCTCTCTCCCACTTTAAAAAACTCAGTAAGATATCTCATTACTTCCTGCTCATCATCATATTCTTATGATCCCTTCTTGAACAATGAGTAACTGGTTCAAATTAGTTTCAGGATTTTAAATACAAACATTGCGCCCATTCTGCATCTAAGTATGAATGAATGTTTCTTTCATATTCACATTCCATCTCTGTCTTCCTGATGTGTCTTTTTGTGTTTTATTAAAAGCACAATATAAAAGCCAAGGCTAAAATTTGATAGAACAGCTGGAATCGCTCTATTTAATATGCATCGAGTGGATGTCAGATGTTCCAAGTGGTGGCATAGGAAAAGAGCATCATGTATTACAGTTTCAATATAGTGAACAGTGTGTGATGAGTGTTTCTAAATTTCCAATGCTGTTTTTTTCAGGGACCTCCAGGAGACTTTGGGCCAAAGGGCATTCGGGGACCAAAGGGACCACAGGGTACAATGGTAAATTCATTAATAACCTGAAAAGTCTGATGGTGAAAAGCTCCACAGCTCTTATTTATTGTCCCTCTCCCTTTTTGGTTTTCTTCATCAGGGTAAAAGAGGAGTCGTTGGCCCCGTGGGAATTATAGGTCCCAGTGGAAGTGCAGTATGTGTTATACTTCAGATAAGTTTAAAGACTTCTCTTCGGTGGTGTTAAAATGCTCTCTAAACCGAACACTTCTCCTTGCAGGGTCTTCGAGGAGAGAAAGGCACCCGTGGAGAGACTGTTAGTGTTCTCAGCTTTCTAGCATGTTTTCATTGTTTTACATTGTGTTTACATTATGTGTTATGTGATGAACTGAACTGATGACAATGTAATAATCCTTGTTTTCTTCTAACAGGGACTACAAGGCCCAAAGGTATGTTTATACTGTCTTATTTTGGCTGTTTACAGTTCAAATGGGTTGGACGTTATTGTGGACACTTGACTGAGTGCATAGAAGTTATGCCGCATGTTTTTGTTTTTTCTTCTTTCCTTTATCAGGGATCCCCTGGACCTCGCGGACTCCCTGGACCTCCAGTAAGTTATCCAACTTCACAGAGTTAACCCAGAATGATTTTTTAGGTGTTGGACTCATTGTTTAAGTAACTTTATTCTCTCTCTTTAGGGTCCTCCAGCTGTCCCTTTGTCATTTGTAAGTCACAATATGTTTACTGGCTTCATTATGTTCAATAAGCCAATCCCAAATCTAAATGAGTGGGGGAAAAAATGTTTTTTTTTTAATTCATGAACTCAAATTTTATTTACAACATAAGGAACATATTAAATATTGAAAGTAATGACATGTACTATTTTTAATAAATAAGGTAATTTTTTATTTGATGGTTGCAATCTGATTCAAAAAATTTGCAACAGGCAATGTTTACCTCTGCATAGCATCCTATCTACTTTTAATAATATTCAGATATGACTGGGTTACAGGTGTTTTTGGAGAGCAATGTTGTCATATTTTTGTTTGTATACTATTTGAACTGATCAACAGTTAAAAAAATGCCTGTTCAGCTGTAAGTTGCTTTAGATAAAAGCATCTGCTGAATCTAATGTTTTGTCCCCAGAATACAGAGATTTCTTTAGTTTTCAGATTCTTTATCTGATATGTACTGTCAGTTCTTAGATATTTATTAATTTAGATATTGTCTATATACTTCAATCATGATTTTACTCTCTGCTTTGTTTTTAGATTTTACAATCTACTTACTGCATTTTTCCATCTCATATCTGAAGTTGTGCTGCTGCTTCCCAATTCAAAATCAGCTAATATTTTTGGTGAAATGGTTTTCTATGTTCTGTTGTGAATAAAATATGGGTTTATGAGATTTCCAAATCATTGCATTCTGTTTTATTTTCATTTTACATACTGTCCTAACCTTTGAATTATGCTGGAATGCATTTTCCAAAAAGATACAATAACACTGATTATTATAGAAAAGATGAGGCTTTGTTGTTTTGCTGCAGAAAGAAGATGGCCGTTTGTTTGAGGATTCCCTCACTCCTATCAGAACTGAGGTTAGTAGGCCTCTGAAATGACATTTTTCTGTTGTCATACAAGTTAATATGTTCAAAACTCTGCTGACTCATATTTCTTATTTTTTCCAATAGAAAAAGCCAGTGATGGACCTGCCGATGCTGGACCAGGGTGCAGAGATCTTTAAGACCCTCCACTACCTCAGTAACCTGATCCAGAGCCTGAAGAACCCATTGGGAACTCGGGACAATCCTGCCCGCATCTGCAGGGACTTGCACAGCTGTGAACAGAGGTTGAATGATGGTGAGGGAAGATGAGTGTTGCACTTGATACAAAGACAAGGAGCATTTTGGCTTTGAAGTAGACTCACCATCCGAAACACGTTTGCATTTTCAGGCACTTACTGGATTGACCCCAACCTTGGTTGCTCTTCAGATACAATAGAAGTCTCTTGCAACTTTACTGGAGGTGGACAAACTTGCCTTAAACCAGTAACAGTATCCAAGGTACACATGACACAATGGCAGCCTCAGTGATGTTACACATATGGTCACAAAACACACTTATTATTCAACTGCTTTTCTTCAGCCAACAATCAGTGCTGGCCGCGTCCAGATGAACTTCCTGCACCTGCTGAGCTCAGAGGCCATTCAGCATATCATCATCCACTGTCTGAACGTCTCAGTGTGGAGGTCATCTGAGGATCAGCTACTCACCCAGGGGTCTGTGAGATTCAAGGCCTGGACTGGGGAGGTGTTTGAGGTGGGAGGAGAGCTTGAACCAGACGTTCTGGAGGATTCCTGCTGGGTAGGAATGAAATACTGTGATTTGATTTTATGCCTTTTGGATGATATTAATGTATTATTCAGGCTCTCACAGCATACCAAAAGAAAAAAAATTATTGTTTTGGACTTTCAGATGAAGGATGGACGCTGGCACCAGACGCATTTTGTGTTCCACTCCCTGGACCCCACCTTGCTTCCTGTGGTCGACATCTACAACCTCCCGAAAACTAATGCAGGCTCACATTACCATCTAGAAATAGGTCCTGTTTGCTTTCTTTGAGGGCCATCATCTTTTGAGCATGGATGGACAGGCAACCACCCCTGGAAGATGCATTTATTCAGGTGTGGAGAGCAGACAAGTCTTGAAATCATGGCCTAAACCTGTCCAAGTGAAAAAAAAGGCACCAACCCCCAGCAGATCCTGCTTCAGTGCCAGAATCCCATTGGACTGCAGAAACAGAGGTCAGAAGCAAGGGGAGCAAGGGGGGAAAAAATAAATAAAACGGAGATGAAGAGGAGCAGGAGAGTTCTTGCACTAATGGCTTCTCAGTACGGCAAAAGCTTCTCCAAGCTCCTCAAGAGGAATCTCCATGTGGATGCCTGATGGAGGTAGAAGGCCATGCAACGTCTCCAGAACATTGTTCAGTAAAGGGAGATCATAGTGAAGTACAACATTGGACATTTAAGATAACTTATTTTGTAACTTTATACATTCTGTATACTGTGTGTACTTTTTTTTGAAATAGCAGGAATTTAAATATGTAAGAATAAAACAATTAGTGTAATTGAGATTGGGATAATGTAAATGTACACACTCACACACTCACACACACACACATATTTAAATATACAGTATATCTTATGTAAAGAAATAAACTTTAAGTGCAATAGAAAATAAGACAAATAAGAAGATGATTTGTTAATTATGGGAGATTCTTTTAAGCAGTGCCATTTTATTTGTCTTTGGTGCTCCTCTCCTCATGATCTTACAAAAAAAGACTTGTTTACTTAAATTGAGCATTTATGTCATATATTCATGTTTTCTCTTTAATACGGGAAAACCGGTGGCACGCAGTCAGCTCTCAGTAAAAAGCCACAAACCAAAACGTGCAACATGTCCAAATAGAGTACGTCAATGTTTTTAATTTTTATTACACACGTTGCTATTCATGGATTTTTGAACTGGATGCCACTGATGACTCGGGAGAATTTGGAGGAGATTACATGTCAGATTTAGGAAGAAAAGTATGGAGCTCAGGTTCTCAGTAGTATTTTGCTAAATCCTCTCTAACTGTGGAGTGTGATAATTTCTTGCGTCCTCTTTTATGATTAAAAAAGCATTAAAAAAAATTTAGTTTGTTAGTGAGCGCCACCTATGCTACCTGCAACAGACAGACTACAGGTACAGCCAGCCCTTAGAAGAGAACTGAGCCACAGGAGGGAGGAGAGTGGGTACAGGAGTCCAAATATCTTTTATCTCAGCCTCCCCCCAATGCATGGTGCTAAGTAAATAGCCTAAGGTGCTTACCATAGTACTGTTATTACACCACTTTGCTAAAATTTTCATGTTTATAGTGCATGCTTGCTTAGACAAACAAAAGCCACATGTAAAATAATACTGTAGGCTCCTAATGCACTACAACTGTGATACCCAACATGACATGACATCGTTTCTAAATTGTCAATTTTCTTTTTTTTTCTTGCTAGAGATAACTAAAATAAAGATAAAACAGATCTCTGCTTTTGTATCCAGTATAAATTACAGGGTTTGATGTATTTCTAAGAGTAAGTTTTCATTTTTCTGTACAAATCCCCCCTCAGCTGTATGTAATATTGTTAGAAACTAGTGGGGATAGTTTTAACTAAATAAAATATTGCTTTGTTGTAGCTGGACACAAGTGTGTATAATTGTGTAAACCTTGCTGTATACAGTGAATCCCCCTCTTGCTAATTTAATGTTATTTAATGTTAAAGTGGTTGCTGACTGAGCAATTTTCTGTTGGTTGAAGCAAATCTACTTTTTCTGACAACTTTATATAGCAGTTATCCCAACTGGTCTTGGAGTTTAAAGAGTTTTTATGTGTAAATTTGGGGCTCCAGAGAACAAATTTATTGCAATGTTAATTCTTTTATTTTTTTAAATTTTTTAACGCTGTTTTTCCTTTATGATAATCAACCATGTACTGTACCAGAACTGTGCTATACTATAACTTGTGTTTAAAGAATTATCGAATATGTGAAAATTGTTTCTTCTTTTTGTAAATCTGTTCTTGACATTAAAACAAAGCTAAGAATACCTCACAATTTTACACAAGACTTGGAGCAAAGATTGTCTCTTGCCTATATAATTCAAACTTGTTTGGAAAACATCCGCCAAATGCAGCAAGTCATCAAACTCTGAATAAGACCATTTCTGGTGATTCGTCTTCTATCTGTCTCCTCTTTAGTCATTGTTCAGTGTACATTTGTTCAATAAATACTCTCAATTTGTGTGCGTATTTGTACTTATTTACTTTTTGGAGCAGCAGAGTGGTGCTGTGTGTTGTAATGTGGACTATAATCTTGGCTTGAGGTCTTTCAGCATCTTTACAAGTCTGTGTGGGATTCCTCTGGTTAGTTTAGTTTCCTTGCACAGCAGAAAGCATGGTTTGGTTAGTTGATTACTTGAACTTGTCCATCCTAAATACAGGATGGTGCAAAAAAAGAGCAATACATTTTTAAAATCTACTTTCAATATCACTATTAAGGTACACTGACCCTTGCTGGAGAGGTAGTGTACCAGGTAGTTCTGTGATCTTTGTTTCCACCCAGCAAATAATGACTTGCAATAATCTAAATAGGAAGAGGCAGGTTAGATGAGAGGAATGACTTTGGATCATAGCAGTTTTAGTGAGAGGAAAAAGTGCTTGATTTGATGCCAGAAACTACACTTATTAAGGCAAAGCAGGGTGCAGGAATGCAAGGAATGAAAAGCATGATACACTTTGCTTTGGGGTACAAAGAGCTTATGAGGTGAGATCTGTGCTTGAATGTGTGAGCCAGTCAAGAAAAAAGAGAGAAAAGTTTGTTTCTCTCAACAGGACAACATCCAAGTCTAGGGTTTGGTCTATGTGTTTTAAAAACTGTATGCAATGAAATTTGAAAAGAAAGTCAGTGTTTTATCAAATTCTGTCCAAAGGTCATCCATGGCATCAATACTGGACATTACTTTAATGGGTTTTTGTTCAGTTTTTCCATGTACCTACATATTTTAGCTTATGTGAGGTTATTATGATTAGCCAGAACCAGCTGTAGACACTTAAAATCCAGCCACAGTAACAAGAGTGGCAGTACTTTCCATCTTTATGACACCTCTAATCTCACTGAGCTAAATGATTGTTTAACTTACCTGATTTCTACAGTTAAATTGATCAAAAACTGAAACTATTATTTTTGCTCCTGACAGCTCTATTGCAAAGTTAAGATGTGTTGTGTCTAAGGCACTTTCTACAGTAAGACTAATTGGATAAAAACATATGATTATAAATACCAATTCTTTTGTACAATGTACTTGAATAGATGACTATAGCAAAGAGGAAGCAAATACACCATTACTGTTTTAAAAGCTCAGTTTTGTTACTTAAAAAATGAATGAAGGGTTAAATCACAGCAAATCTAGTGGAGGTTGGATGAAGGTGATTTTAAATTGCCACAGAGTCTGGAAAAGCTGTTCAACCAGTTACCTATGTAAAATAAATAAATAAAAGTCGATTTGTTTGGGGCGAAGTTAAAAATCTGGCCACACGGTGTCGCTGTTGTCCTCTGAATGGTTTCATGAGGAGCTGAGCCAGCGGTTTACCAAATAAGTTATGCATAGATCATGTCGTGATTTAACAACTCCCATAACTTTGCTAAATTAGTGATAAAATGTCCCAGCTACTTATTCACTGATGTAAGATGTTTTTACTTTCTGTTATGATCAACCTTTCTTCTGGAGCCAATGTTAAACATGCTCCTACACGCCCCACATAAGACATTCAAGCTGAAGGATATTTATATCTTGATGAGCATGCATGCTACAATACACTCGGCATCTGTTGCAGTTTCTTGAAGTAAAAGAGAAAGGCACAAGCTCATTTATTATTGTGGCAGTCAAACAAAACCCCCTGCTCGCCAAGCAAGAACTGTAAAACTTTCAGTTTTGGATTGTTGAATGCAAAACAAACCACGAACATATTAACGCAATAGGAATAAACGTGCGATTTCTTTTTTTTTCATCGCAGTTTTCTGACTGCCAATGCGGTTTTGTTCATGGTAATGCATTCTTTAAACTTACTGACAGTTTTGTGTCTGTTTGTTAACCTTTACGTTGTTATGTCCCTCCCTTGAGAATTTGCTTTGGCCAATCGCTTTTTTCAGGATCCTCTAAGCTTTACGATGCCTTTCATCACTACCTGGAAATTTTAATTTTAAAATTATAAAAAAATAATCTTGATCATAAAGTCTATTGTAAAATTAAAAACGATTGTTAAAATACAAATTGGTTGACCTTACGTGTTGTTTTGAATCTAAATATCTAAATTCACGTTTTTAAATGTACCTAATACTTGTGCCATTCAAAATTTTGAACAGTTTCCTACAGCACCTAAAGGCAGCACCAGTTTTCAACGTGCACAATGGTGACGTTTACCATATCATGATGGCGGTAGCCTGGACTATTTTGAATTCCGTTTCGCTTTTCGAAGTTTACGCTGCGTCTAAGTGATAATATGGTATGATATTCTGGTGAAAACACCAATTAAGTGAAAAACAATGATGGACTCTGTCGTGGGGGACGACCAAACGCTTCCTGTTGATATCAATGGAAGGTAAAACTGACAACGAGAACTGAAGAGCTAACGCTAGTTAGCATATCTGAGCGTTGGATGTTTTGGTTAAATCTGAAAGATGTATTTTACATATTTCCTACTGAATACGCTTTAGTTAAAGTATAAAGACTATTATTTTCTAAATAAGCTACATTTCTGAATAAAATCTTAACTCTCCAGCTATTTGTTTATCTCGACTAACTGGTATAAGGTTTAATATGACATTATTTACATTTCTGCAATCATCGGCTATTTCAATCATTATCAGTAAATATTGATACTTGCTGACGGAAAAAGGGTCATATAAAGCCACTTATTGACGTATGTTATTTTTTATTTAGTAACCCTTTAGTTTCATTTTCTGTTAATCGTATCATAGAAAATAGCAATTAAACCAGATATTTCTTCTTTTTTTAAAAAAATTTATACATCAACATTGCACACACGAATAAGAAAAAAATCTACTGTGTAACGGTGCGAGTTTCTTGTATTGATCTGACTGGATGTTGCTTAAGTGTTATGGCTGATGGGAGGTCGGTTTTTGAGCCATCAGAGTGAATTCAAGCGGAAATTATATGAGCCAATTGGTTCAGACGCAGCGACGTCTCTCTCTTCCCTCTTTGTACAAGTGGAGGACTGAACATGATATATCTGATCTTTTTTCCTTCCGTGTTCTCCTTGACATTAGAGAAGAATGTGATTGCGGTAGGTGAACTGTACATTATTATTATTATTATTATTATTAATATTAGCGGCGTTCATCGGTGCTGTTCCTGGACGGTGCTTGCTGAAGTTAGTTTATAGTATTTCATGAAGCATCCTTGGTGTTTAGTTAGTAGTGTCCCCATGCTTATTGCACCTTGTTAGTAGTGTCCTCGTGCTTATTGTACCTTTTAAATGACCTAGCCCAGCTGTGTTGTGAGGAAAGCAGTTGTCCAGCTGGTAAGCCTGTCTTAGTAATTCAAGATGTTAGCTGATATGTGTGGTGTGAATTACTTATTTGGTAATTCTGAAACCTGATTCCCTTTACTTTTTCAGCTTCAAAAATATTACTAGCATACTGTTTGTTTCATTAGTTTTTGCCAGTCTTCTCTTTACCACTTTAAGAGGCGATGTGTGTTTGGCTGCTTTCATGTTTGACATAAGCAGCTGAACAAAAGTGAGAAAAAGAGGAAGTCCATGTTTACTAGCTCTTGCATTGTTTCCTCTGGGTGCTGGAAGGGTTACTACATCTGCAGTAAAGGCAAAACTATAACAATAATATTGACACTGGCCAATATAAATGTCCTCTCTTCTTTTTAAGATTAGTTTGAGACACCTTTTGCTGAAATTGTTTCCCGTGTTTATATTTGGTGCTGTGGCAACTCTTTTTGTTTTGTTTTTTTGAGTGTTGCCTCTCCTTTTAACACAGGAAGAGGCTGCTTAGCACGTGAAACCTCAGCGACACAACGATTGAATTTTATGAGCATTTAGTGTTTTGTAGAGGGATGTTCCTGTACCTGGACTGTGTTATGTGTACCCCCCTTGTTTTGTTTTTTTTTAACATCATGTCAAGGGGAACTATTTAAACAGTAAATTCTTTATTTTATGTTTATTGATTCCTGGGTATTTGGAGCTGGAATTGAAGGGGTTTTTTTTTTCATATTAAATTAACTGTTTCATATTTGTTCATTTTGATGAGTTTGTATGGTGATAAAACAAAGGAACTAGATGTCTTATTAATGTTTCAGTGTGAAAATGACAGTATTTCTGTCAGACATGGTCAAAGTCAGGGTAAAGCACTGGAGTGTAACAAAACAGATTAAGGATTATGTGTTAGTAATCTAGTCAGTCAACAACTAAGTCAAGATTTATTTGAAAATGTCTCAAGTGATACAGCAACACAAAAACTAAGTCTGTTTTTCTAAGATGACATTTGCACACCCCCCCCCCCCGCCCCCCTCCCCCCCCCCCCACCCCC
>JAOWBL010000004.1:4150660-4177119 GCA_028564865.1 Zenarchopterus dispar | reverse complement strand
TATTCTAAATTTAAGATATACACACACACACAAAAAAAAAATTAACTTGGAAAAAGCAGTAATATCTCTTTTTTTTATACTGAAATAAAATAGAATATATTACATTCTGTATATATAAAGACATCCAGTATGGAGGCAGAACTTGTGTTCATGTTTTGTTTTGTTTTGTTTAATTTGTGTATCTTAAATTTAGAATAAACCAAATATGCTATCTGACTGTGTTTTTTTTTAATTTTTTTTTTTTAAATAATAGCGGAAGTCATTCAGTGCTTTGTACTATTAGATTCAAAGGTCGCGGTTGTGGAACTGAAGTTTGGACTTGTATAGTTTTATTTTCTTTCTGGTTGTGTATTCCTTTTTCCTAAAATAACATTGTAATCCAGATGTGTGGTGTCCATTGTGCTGTGTGAGTAAAGCCACTGTTCCATCACTGAGTGATGCTTAACTGAACTGAGCCACAGTACTCCACTTGTCTACCAATGAAAGCCCTGTGCTTTTTTTCCCTCCTCTTGTCTATCTGAATATTAGAGCTAGGCTGCTACTGGCACACGGTCACACACACATAGACATGCAATTATTCTTGTTTTCCTATCTTTGTGGGTTACTTCTATTAACATAATGCATTACCTACCTCCAACTCCACAACAACGTTTTGACCCTGGCATGCACCTGCTGGACCCTGTAAACATGTGGGATCCAGCATTTTGTACCCCCACAAACCAGTCTGGACCCTTGGCTAAAGTGGTACCCTGATTTTTGGACCACACAAATGGAAAAACATAGCAGAAAGGCAGTTATGGCAGAGTGGATGTAAATGAAGCGGAGAGTCATTCTTAAGCTATTTATGGAGCGTCCTTAGGGCTGGAACTGGCCAGCGTGAGTAATACATGAACACCATGCATTTGTGTTTTTTAAAAAGTCATTGCATTCAGTGTATATTCAGATCAGAGGTCATTTAGATTCCTTTATTTTTATTTTTATTTTTTCTCTTTGTGAAATTTCATTGGTCTTTGATGTTTTGGAAAGGTAGCAGCAGTGTTGTCTTTTACCAGATATTCTTAGCAGTGCAGAAGGTTGCATCACTAACAAGTAAATCTTTCCTCAGCTGCAGACTGCCAGACTCCATAAATGCTGGAGAATATTCCACAGACAGCATGACAGGTACAGTAAAGCTTTCTTTTATTCTCCCTCTGTTCGTTTTCTTGCTCAGGTGTGTGTCTCCCATGTGTGTTAATTAATCCTGCTGCTGAATGTTCGTAGCCTCTCACTTTGTCTCCAAAGCTTTGATTAAGGACTAACCTCTTAATGAGGATAAACTAAGCTTGTTCCCAATTCAGTGTCACACACTTGTTTGCCAATAATGAAAGGAACTAGGCTGTCACTGTCAAGCAAATAAATAAAATATTTTTCACTATAGATCTACATCCATTTTAGCAGTTGGATGTATTATACAGGGTAAAGTATTCTGAACAGATTGTTTTAATGTGGTCTTTTTTTTCTAAACAGTCCTGTGTTTTTAGAAGAGGCTCTTTAAAAACTTATCAGATGTATCCAAAGATTTGAATCTACTTGTGCAGATCCACATTTTTGTAATTTTTGTTATCAAAATACAACTGTTATAGTGAACAGGCTTCAAGAGTGAACCATTCTTCAAATGTTAAAGCAGTATTATTTGTTATCTGAACTTGAATTAAATGTCATTGCATTATGCGTACATTTTTTGGACACATTATACAATGTGTGTACTCTTGCCACAGCTAGGGGAAAAAAAAATCAAGATTTTGTTTCTTGATTTATGAATTTTCACCTTTGCAAGTCTTTTCAAGCCCAAAGAACTGCATGTGTTGAAAGTACTTGTTTCTTAAATGGCCTCTGCATTGGTTGCTTGCTCATTTCATCTTACTTTTATAATCACAATTTGGATGGTGATTACATATTATGCAAAGTGATGATATACTTTCATTGCTCCCATATCTACAAATCACTGTTGTGTTGTGAAAGCAATCTGACTTTTGCTAGTTTTTACTCCATTGTGTTTTGAATGGGGCGTTTGTTTGCTTGCTTGGTATTCATTCAGTGGTGTTTATATTATTGTAACATCTGTCTTGCCACAGCTCAGACAAAGAAACATAATTTTCCCTTTAGATCAAATAGCTCACTTGCTGTTTGCGTTAGCAATTCGCCTCCATATGAGGAGCCAAACATCGGATGAGCAGTGTAAGTGAAAGTGTGCTTGTTTGGCTGCTGAGTTTAAAAAAGAAAAGGGGCAAAAAAAAAAAAATCCACACTTTTGGGCCAGAATGGTTTACTCCACTTTTAATTGCCTCTCTGACATGTCATTAAGAAAAGTGGAAATTGCAAGCTGTAACTGCTTTGATATCTTTTAATATCCTTCCCAAGCGTCACGGGCGTCAATTAACTTTAGTACACAATGACCTCTCTGTGGTTGCCAAGTGTACAGTTTTTTTGAGTCAGAATTTATCGTCATCAAACTGCTCTTTGCTCTCCTGATGGGAAAAGTACTAATGATTAAAAATGGAAGGAACGATTTGATTTTCTGAGTATTTTTCACATCCAAAACTTCTGCACATCCCATTAATGGTGTTTTTGACACTAAAATAAAATTTGTAAAAACTTGTTTAAGAATATCTATGTTGTCCAGGTTTGTATTTGCTAAATTTTTAAAGAAAAATCAATACAGTGAATAGCTACTAATAAGTCCGTCTGTCCGTAATCTATTGAAACAGAAATATATTTTTGCATAATCGTATTAGGAGAAATCATTGACCGAGGTGCACTGATTGCAGTTTGATTACACTGATTTTGTATTTTGCAATATCTGGGGGGGGGGGGGGGGGGGGGGGAAATAATTGAATGGAGGGCTGGATAAAATAGACATTTTCAGGTCTGTGTATATGATGCATGTAGTAAACGAAGAAAAGTATTAGCCAGGACTGATAAGTATCTGCCTCAGATAAAAATTGTCTTTTTTTTTCTTCTTTAAAACAGCTGATCAATTGGTGCATCTCTAATGGAAAATAAAGTAAATGATGAAATGTCCTTGTGGAAATGATAAGGTGGCTAAAAACATACTTTGAGATCCATATCTTTCTCTACATTTGCTTTTATTGAAGACAAAATGAATAATTTTGATATGAACAGTATTTAAAAATGGATGCACATAAGCAAGCGACGGAGCATGCAAGAGATGTGTTTTGGAGTTCTTCCTGTCCTGAAGCACAAACCATGAGTCAAGAGTTGTGAAATGTTGACTGCTGTTACATGATCAGCTGTGGGGCTGCTTTAGCCGGTCTAAACAGGGCAGCTCTCCAGAAGTTGTTTGACCTCTGAAGCCTGTGCACTGAAAAACATGACTCCTTTCTGTTTCTCTTTATCTCTCTGAACTAAGCATGGATAGATGTGAAAGCAGAATGAATTAGTTTTTTGTGAGTAGGATGGGTTCTTTGTCCTAATGGATCCTTCATTGAAGTTGTGATCAAATAAGTAAACAAATGTTACTTTGTCTTTGTTTTACAGCTCTGTCCTTCTCTGACAAAATGTCCCCCATAAAAGCTCTCACCATGAAGGACTATGAAAATGTGAGTGCTCTGAACCACGTTTACATTTGAAATGCAACACAAGATTACTAATGAAAATGATGCAACACAAGATTACTAATGAAAATGATTTATTAGATTATTAATGAAGTTTATTATCATACAATGGAATACTGAAATTATGAGGTATGTAGTTGACCACAACAAATGGGGAATGAACTTGATAGATGTTCTGCTTAAAACCAAGACACACCATTTATGGGCATTTAGTGATAGAGTTTGCGTGTAGGAGGAAGAGGAGAAGGTTTGAGGTGGGCTGAAATCTATATTTCAGCATGTGATAGGAATGCAATCCTCAGATCCAGGGCTCGTGCTGCCTGCATGATTAGAGGTTTGCAGAAGGGTCCAGACTTCTACCTCCTCTCTTTGACAGTCTACCCAACCCCCATTACCAGATGTATGCCGCTCTGAGCCCGAAGCACAATGATGCACAGTCTACTTCACACACACACACACAAGCATCCAGGCCTCCCCTCATTTTGAAAATAACCACACACATGGCCCCTTTCTGCCATGTTAACATGTTTCCCTGCCTTTCTACACAAAAAGCTAAACTAGAGTGATTCTTTGACCATAATTATTTGTTCTAGCTTTGTTTTCTTATTATATGAATTAAGTAAACTAGTTTGCCAGATTTGAATACAAAGAAAGAAGGAGACTTAAACTGCTTTTCTCCATCAGTTTTTGTCCTCTTAAATGTATATTAAAATATTTTTGTTCCATTTGTTCCCAGCAAATCACAGCTCTGAAGAAAGAGAACTTCAACTTGAAGTTACGCATTTACTTCATGGAAGAACGTATGCAGCAGAAATGTGATGACTCCACTGAGGACATTTTTAAAACGGTGTTGTATTTATAATCTGTATTAGTCTTGTATTTATGTAACATATCTCTATGTCTCTCCATCTGTATCTCTCTGTGTGTGCCATTTGTCCTGCGCTTGACTGTTTTTTTTTTCTTTTCTTTTTAATGGGCCTTGAATGAGATCACAAGTTAGAGACAACAGCTGGATTTTATTTAGCTTGCTAGTTAGTTTATCATCTTAGAATAGCATTTCACTTTTTGAAGTGAGACATAAGCACATGGGAATATTTCTGATTTCTAAACATAGATTCAAGTTTTATATTGATCTAAATTTAGATTTTTAAGATTTACTTGTATTGGTGTGTTCTTGCACGATAAGTTGATGTATTTCAGTGGAGTAGTTTTAGGAAATCCAGCCAGCTCTTCAGCCCGGGTCAGGCATATTTATTCTGCCCATGTTGTCTTTGCCTTTATAGGACAGAAAACGTTATTTCAGATCGTATATCCCCCTCTGAAGAATGCTTAAAAAAAAAAAAAAAAAAATCTGTTTCTTATTGCTGTCTCTGACTAGTACAGGAGAATTTATAAGATCGACTAAATGAAAAGATAATTAATACAATGATGTCATGACAATGAACAACTGAAACAGGCACTTATGTTTCAGTTTTTATTTTCTTTCTTCTTTGGAATTTGGTCCACTTATCACTTTCTGAATGATCTCCTTATAGAACATTGAGCTGAAAGTGGAGTTGGAGTCAATGAAGCGAGAGCTGGCCGAGAAGCAAGAGCTACTTGTGTCTGCATCGTATGTATCATTTTCTTGCTCAGACAGTTTGAGTCACGTATATCATCTGATTTAAGTGTCCATGCAAGCACAAGATCTCAGTTGAGGTGAAACTATGTGCACCCTAACTTAATCTCTAAATGTTTTTGTTTGTTTTTTCAGCAAAGCACTGGAAAGTCTGGCTGGTCGAGAATCAGGAGAGCCCCAGCGTGTGAGAGAGCAAGCTCAGAGGGAGATAGAGGCGCTGAGAGACGCATTCAGCAAAAGGATATCTGACTTGGAACAGGTGAGTCAAAAATAATCTCAGCCAATTTAAAAGATGATTAGAAAGTCACTTTCCAATGTTTATGATTAATGAAGTGATGTGCTGGTCCTTAAAATCACAAAACCCTTGGTTGTTCTGTGATGTTTCTTCCCCCCTTTGTTTGAATGTTCATTTTTACCAAATTGTATTTGTCTATTTTAAGTTTGAAAAAGATTTTCTTCAAATGAACACAACTTCAGTGAACATGATCAGTAGATTAATGGTTCAGTGCACCATTAAAATGATCCTAGGTCATACTGATGACGATTGCTTTAGTGATTGTATTATTTATTTTTCCTTTTATCAGAGTCTGCGAACAGCAGAGGAAGAGGTTGAGAAGATGGCGGCCATTGCTGAGCAAGAAAAACGTAGGAATATAAATATGGAGAAGCAGCTCCAAGTCCTTGCTCCTCAAAGTGACTTCATCCCTAGTTCGATCCCCAGTCCAGTTCAAGACCTGCAACAGGCACTCCAGGAGAAAGACAAGTATGAAAAAAAGATGTTTGAAGACAAAAAAGTAGTTTTCTTTTGGTTTAAACCTGAAGCAATATTGTTGTAAGTTTTCTCTTCCTTATAACAGTATCATCGAGCAGCTCAAGATCACGCTATCTAACCAGGAAGCTATGATCCATCAGAAATGCAGCAAAGACCAACAGACAGATGCACCATCAGCCAAGCAGCTATCTGATCTCATTGCAGAGAAGGATCAGGAACTTAAGGTATGAATTTGAAGACAATAAAATAGAACGAAGAAGCAGTTTTTGGAGCTTTCTCTTTGCAGTGTCATTGGAACAGATAAAGTAGCTTATATGGCCTACCACATATTTAGGAATATTGCATTAATCATCATTTTGCTTTCATCATCATAGTAATTAAACTTTGTTTCAATTTACTTGTCATATGAAAAAAAAACAACTCCAGAACTGTTGATTTTCTCTCTTTTAGGCACTTAGAGATGAGTTAAGTAGAGAAAAGGACAAAACACAGCCAGACCAGCAGGTTGGTGGTCTTTACATACTTTCTCTTAAGCTTTTCCCATAAAACTCCAAAACATAAATTGTTTTGTGTTTTGGAGACTTTGTTTCCCCCCAAATCTAGGAGCTCTTATGTCTGTCATTTTTTCCTGCACTCTGGTGACTCTGTCAGCACTACAGCCAATGAGAAAGCAAGGCAAAGGGTGAGGTCAGGAGGGGAAACCCAGGAAGAAAAAGGAATGAAACATGGATTTGAATTATGTGGACGAAATCCAGGTTGGAGACTGGATGGAGTTTTTGACTGAGTAATTGTCACATCATGTAGTATAAACCCACCCTAATGTTTCATTTGTGTTTGTAATAATTTAAAGTCAGAGACTAAACAGGCACACACACAGTGTTTTCTCTCACCACTCAAAGTAGGTGCTGATGACTTAAAAGGGTTATCTGTTGTCATTACACTCTGGACATGTTCACCGGTGTGTCTGTTTGGATATGCACTGTGCATTCTGGATACAATCAAGATGGCTGAATGTTATGACATATTCAACAGAAAATCTAGATCTTGATTGAAGAACAGTTGGATTTTCATGTTTTGTGATTGTTTTTCAACATTATGCAGCTTGTGGTTTGTCCTGGTTGTTAAAGACAGTGTAATTTGAAAGTGATCTTAAATGCATTATGTAAGCTACTGGTAAAAGTTTGATCTTGGTGATGTTTGGAATAGAAAGCTTTTAGTTGGGTAGTGTCCATAGTTCTTCATCAGACTTGGCATCTAGGCTCAGGTCATGGCTTTAAGAGTGGATTACCATGCTGTCTGGACATGGTCCCTCCTCGACGTTATTTTTGTTCCATCCTTCTTTATGACGTAGGAGGAGGGAAAAAAGTGTTACCTCATGCTGCTTTTTGATCTGCTAAACAACTTCCTGTACCAAAAAGATATGTCTACCAGAAATACTTAACAAAACTTCAAATTTTCTCTAAGATCAAATAATCAAATAGCTATAGGGTGTACCTCTGTGATCTCCAAATCACTTTTTATCTGAACTGGCAGACAGTGTAGGCACTACAGGAATGATTGTCCTCTGCCATCGCCACCACCGCTCTTACTCCTGATGTGTTTTTCTGGGCATTTTAGAAGAGGTACTCTGAAATGTTCTGACATCAGTCATAACAGAAATTACTGCAGGACTCCTAGAGGATTTGATGTGATTGAATGCGTGGGGGAGAGTGGAATAGAGGCGGAGGCAGGGATTATTAAGGCTTAAGGCTTATAGAGCTTTGCAGTCAGTCATTCTCCTCTGTGCTTCGCTTGCTGGTGCAGTGAGAGAAGATGATAGATGGCTATCCTATGGCTGGCAGGCTGATGGTCATCAAGGCACTGGACCCTCGATGTGTAAATGAGAGATTTTTTTTTAACTTAATTTAAGTGTGTGAATGTGGACGATCCATGGTGCCATGAGGGACCCATGTCGTATTTGTGGTGCTGGTCTGGTGGGAAGCCAGTGTCGCTGGATCTTCAGCTCGGCAGGAAAGAGGAAGTTACAAGTCATCCTATCACATGTGCTGGGCCGGGACGTGATTCGTGATGGTCGTGGAGAGTTCCTCTGTGGGAAATGTGTGTTCCAGTTGGAGAAGGTGGTTCAGTTTGACATTAATATCAGCCAGCTGCAGGATGAACACAGCAGTCAGATCCAGAAACTGCAAGCGGAGAAGGAACACCTGATCCAGTGCATTGTCCACATCTACAACAAAAACAACCCAGGGAGATGTGACAGGGAGAGAACCATCTCCAGGATTCCCCTCAAGGCTTCTAGAGTGGTTAGTCCTGATGATGGAGCTGCATGTCAGCTGGCTCATGACGGACTCTCTTTCAGGGACAATGGTCAGGGGCAGAGTCGCATGAGAAGGTGTGTGAGTCTGGATAGAATTGTCAGTAAAGGGGCTTTTCCTGGGCGCTTGGGCCTTAAAAGCAGCAGACTTGGCTCAGGAGCAGGGCTTGGTGGCTCCATGAAGAGTGTTGGAAACATCCGTCACCGTTCCCAGAGCATGTACCTTGACCTGGTCCAGCGTAAGGGTACACTGTCTCGGCATGGATTCAAAGGTCGCTCCACATCCCTCCAGTCACTGAATCGGGAGTTTTCCACAGACATTCCTCCAGACCCTACACCAAAACGGAAACTAAGGGAGCCTAAAGTTTTTGGTGCTAGACATGGTACCATTGGTGATCCAGGAGGAAAGGTTCAGGCCAGAGCCCTGCTCCACAGTTCCTCTGGTCAGCCATCTGTGATCTCTGACCTAATCCAGATCCTACGATGCATCTCTAAGCAGCAAATGTCTGCCCCTGCAGGCAGTCGTATTCCTGTACTGAAGAGGTTAAATGCTTGCACTGTTGTCACTCGAGCCAAGCTCAGACACAGGGACATAGATTGGAAGTCTCTGCATGACCTCACAGAGGAGTTTCATGATGAATACACTCCTGTCAGAGTGAAGGTAGTTTATATCAGTGCTACTAGCCGGGGACATCTATTTATCTCTGATGCACTACTATGATAAAAAAAAAATGCTTTGTTGCTTAATGTACTTGTTTTTCCTCCCTCTCCTATTTGCTTTTATTGAGAAGAAGAGTGACATTAATCGATTGGAGTCTGTCAATAAAAGGCTCAGTGAGGAGCTAAATCAAGTAAAAAGCACCATTGAGAACCTGACAAGAACACTGGAGGATTCCCAGAACCAGAACAAGGTACATTGAGAGGTTAAATTACTACATATTTTCTAGTTGCAATAAAACATGAATTTTTATTAAATCTTTTACCCTCTTGTGTGAGCAGGTCTTATCAGAGAAGTTGGATGAGAAGGAGAATGATCTAAACTCTGAGAAGAAAAATGCTCTGAAGCGGGATAAAACAATCCAGGGGCTCACGCAGGTCCTCGGAGAAAAGGAAAAAGAGGTGAGATGAATTCCATTATAAACAAACTTAATTTATTCTGGATGGTAAAATAATTGTAAAATCACCATTCGGTTTCATATAAATCCCTTACTAGTTTTTACCTGTGTATTACACAGATTGCTGAGCTTTGTCATGAAATTGAGGACAGAGATGATGCTTTGGCCAAGGCAAGGGAGGCAGCACATAAAGCCCAACTCCAGAGATACCAGGCATGTCAAATGTACCTTTTGTACAATAACAAACTTTAATTTGCATCAACTCTTTCCTTGAAAGGAGAATGAAGCATAATGACTTTCTTCTTGTTTCATGTGTGACTGTATATTTATAATATTAAGAAGTTATTGTCAGTGATGTTAAATGTCAGACATTTCTTTTGTGTGTTCTTCAGGGAGTGGAGGAGCATCAAAATCTATTAATGGAAAAACAAAATGAGTTGGCTCAACTCCAGGGAGAACACCATAGCAAAGTGCTCGAAGCCCAAAAATTACAGCGTGCCCTTGACAGAAAAGAGCAGGAGTTGGCAGACTTGCAGCAGACAAAGGACCAGCTTGAGGTGGAACTGGAAGACATGCAGCAACAGAAGAAAAAAGGAGACAAAGCCCTGAACGTAAGAAAGCAGAAGGACCAATACTCTCGCCAGAATATTTCCAGACTTGGTATCTTCTCCGGAACAAACATATTTGCTAATTCTAAATCATCTCTCCATTTCCTTCTAGGATCTGAACAATCAGCTGAAAAAGCTGAGTGGTGAGATAGGGGAAAGGGAGAGTGCTCTTGAGCAGCAGTACCAGGACATGCTGGAGCAAACCAAAAGAAAACTACACACTCATGAAGTCACCATCCAGCGGCTCACGTCCACTTTGGCCGATAAAGAGCAGCAGCTACAGGTGGCTTAACACATATAGATGGATTCTGAACCAAAAGATTTCCATTTTCAATAAAAAAAAAAAAATCCAAAGGCAAATCTGATTCTCAGGTTTTGTAACATTGTTTGTGTTTGTTAGGAGTACATGAACATGGTCAAAGACTTTGAGCAAAGCAGAAGTCCTGGCAGTAACGACAGTGTGCTCACCAAGCTCCGCCAAAGGCTGAAAGAAAAGGAGAGTGCTCTGGAAGTAGGTATTCCTTCTTTCTTTTCTGGCTCTGGTAAGACTGATTTAGTTCTGACATTTTTCTGTTTGCTCACTATCAGCAAGCACTGGATGAGAAATTTGCTGCCATTGAGGAGAAAGACAATGAGATTCACCAGCTGCAGCTGCAGCTAAGGGAAAAGGAACGGGACTTGGATAGACTCAACAACTTGCTGGCTCACAATGAGGAAACCATTAATGTAAGTAGTTATTATCTTAATCTTCTTGAGATAATGAATGTGTTTTGTGGTGGTCTGCCTGACCAATTCTCTCCTTCTAGAATTTTGATACTCTGATTAAGGAAAAAGATGTGGAACTGCAGCATCTTACAAACACTCTAAAGAACTTGCAGAGAGCCAAGCAAGATGTAGAAGATAATCTGAACAGATCACTGAGAGAGAAAGACTCCATCATCAACCAGCTGCAGCTCTCCCTGGAGGGCAAGACGAAGGACATGGAGGTTAGTGGGAGAAATTCCCTTTAATGCAACTTCTACTTTATCTTCAATTATAGTCCCTACCCTGCTCTTTATATTGTTAGATGTGTTTGTGTGGTACATTTCTTTTATTTTGACACCCTTTGGTTTTAGGAAATGGCTGAATCACTGCTGAACCAGTCACAGACTCACTCGCGGGATCTTGCTGAACAAATGGGCCAGAGGTTAAAGGTCACAGAGGCTATGTTAGCTGAGGCTGTGAAAGCCAGAGAAAGACTTGTTGCTGACAATGAGAGTGCTGTGGAAGGGCTGTTGGCCACAATTAGCAGCAAGGACCAGCTCCTCAAGGTAAGCATTTACTTATGTTGATTTTAATGAACAAAACAGGGAAAATGATCACATGAATTATGTATTATGCACATAAGAAAATTAACTCAGTAGTAATGTGGGTCAAAAAATATTTGTAATAATGGAAGAAATGCAAATTGCCGTTTATGTGTATAAAGTGATGGTAAAGACCAGTAACTCATTCCTGGGATCTGCTGTTTGTCTCCCCAAGGAGTCTGCTGAGCACTTCAACCGTATGCTCTCTGAACGTACTCAAGAGATTCAGGAACTCAGGAAGCAGCTGTCTGAAAAGCAACAGGAAGTTGCCAATGCAGAGAAGCAAAGCTCCTCAGCAGCCCAGGAGAATTATTTAGAGACTGCAGAACTCAGAGCCCTGCTTACAGAAAAAGACAGCCTCATCGATGTAAGATCCTCAGAGCACAACAATGTCATTCAGCTGCTAACCTGCTTGACTTAACAGAGGAAGTTGAAATCCCAAAGAGATTTAACCTTTCTTTCCTCCGTTACGACTGCCAATTGCTTGGTTACCTATCTTGAAAAAGTCCATTATCTATACATGTTTGAATGTGCATACTTGTTTTATGTGCAACCTACAGAAGCTTCTGCAGCGTGGTCAGGAGAGAGACCAGTTCCTGGCACAGATGAGTCACAAGGTGGAATCGGATCATGTGGTGGAACTCAGACAAACCATCCAGATCATGCAAGAGAAGCTGGACGAGAGGGATGGTGAGGCCTTAAGAACTGTTACATTCTTACATATATTTATTATTATATTTAAAGAAAGAATATTTGAAGAGAGCCTTTTTGATTTTGTTCTGCCCAAAAGCTGAACTGTCCAGGAGAAACAGTGAGGACATTCATGAGAGCAATCCGCTTTCCAAGAAAACGGTCATCCTGAAGAAAGAGTTGGCACAGAAAACTGAAGCGCTGAACAAAGCACTGAAAAGAGAAAATGAACTGAAGGTTCGAGAGTGGGGATCCTTTCTTGCATGCATAATTGGATTATTTGTAAAATTTATGATTTTTATACACCCACAGATTTGTTTGTTTTGTTTTGAGTTTTTTTTAATTCTCTGTTTCATTTGTCAGATTTCATTGGCTGACCTCCAGTCATTGCTATCTGAGCTTGAGGGTCGCACTGAAGGACAGACTGCTAATATTGAGTCCCTGACTTCCACTCTGAACACCAAGGAGGAGATTATCAATGTAAGAGCCCTCCACTCACAGTCACTCCATGTAGCTAAGGAACTAAAGTCTGGATTTTATCTAAACTTTCAGCTTTTGGCATCTTTATAGTTCTTCAGGGGATGTTTATGACTTTGAGCAGGTTCTCCACCAGCAGCTTGGTCAGGGAGGCGACAGTCGGGTTGATCATACCCAGGACCACGTAATTGACTCTGGCATGGAGAGGTCACTACCTGTACTTCCTCAAAGAGAGAAAACCATGATAGGGGGAGACAGACAGCAAGAAGTAAAGCTTTACTTTCTTCTCGAACAGCTGAAATGTAACAAATAATTTTGTCGGCGCTTCTGAGAGTGTTTTCATTTTGCCCACAGTCGTTGCCCAACCTTATGGCCTTGCAACAGGAGCATGATGCTCTAAATAAAGCCCTGAGAGCAGAACAACAGCTCTACTCCAACTTGGTCAGAACTGTGAAGGAGCAGGACAGGTAGGAAAGTTCTACAAACACAAATGACAATAAATCATGCAAATAGTTCATTTTAAATTTACTTGTTGACCTTTGTGGTCAAGGTTGTTTGAACTGATTTTTATTTTGTTCTTTTTGTTTCTTTTTTCTTCTTCTTCTCCAGTGCCCAGCGTCTCCATGCTCTCCAGCTGGAGCTTACAGCAGTGCAGCTTCTCAGACAGCAGCTAGAAGATGGCATCAAAACTAACGAGGAGCTAAGGGATGACTTGGAGAGAGAGATACTAAGAGCCAAACTGAGAGAAGGTGCAGTGCAAACATGTTGGGTTATAAACCAAGGTGGTGACTAAAGATATAAAACAAGTAAAAAAGGGAAAGACTTTCTATATCATTTAGGCTTTAAAATAAACTATTAATAGCTACTGTGGATTATTTTCAAAGAGGCACTTTTGTCAACTGCTTTTACTCCAATTGCGCAAGCAGATGACAAGCTCATATCCACTTTTTATCTATCCTTTTATTCACCACACACCTCTGGTTCCTATGTTTGTCATCCGTGTGCACGTTCTATCCCGTTCTCTTTCCATCATCACTTTCTCATCTGTATGTCTTTTTTTGCACCTGAGTTGATTTTCATTCCACTGTCACTCAATTAATGTATTAATTTTCACCTATTTTATCAGCACTGTCTGTCCTTTCTAAAATAATAAATAAAGGCCGCCCTTGGCCTCTCCTCTGTTTGTGTTTACATGCTGTCTGTTTTTGACTGAACAACCTTTGATTGTTTGTTTGTCCATTGCATGATCTCTTTAAAAGCCCTCTATTCATTAATCTAACCCATCTGACCATCTGTCACATGAATTATATTTAGACACACAAGCACTGCATTTCATTATATAACAAATACAACAAATAAATAAGTTAAAGGATTTCATTGGGTGTTCTGACTGAATTGCATAATGATGCACTGAGTATCCTGTTTAAAGGACAAAACGCTTTTTAATGGCCCCTAATCCAGAGAATCCTCTGACCTTTCACAGTATGTGTGTAATAGCAGGACCCCTGATGTCATAGTGCTAAGAACTTAGTACCATAAGCCCTTCGTGTATATTGTGACTTCAAAGCACAGCATTCAGACAAACAAAAAGTGTCCTCTAAAGAGCATGAGTCGAGTGTCTGTCCATGTGCACGTGTTCTCACACGAGTGAGCGCATTAAGTGCATGCTCCTCCCACACTCCTGTTTTCTTAGTGTCAGGTGTGTAAATAGGTCAGCCCACACTCGCTGACTGGAAGGTGTAAGTGGGTTAACGTGTTTAGATGATATATATGAACATCAAAACTACAACAAAAAAAACCACAGTAGTAATCACATTCCTGATGGTTCATTTCTGTCACTGTAGATTTAAAACTTTCTTTTACGAATGACTTGATGTGCATGAAACAAGCAATCTAAAGCTAATTAAATAGTGTGCAGTTATTTTGCATAAATGTTAAACAATAAATATTAGGTAAGGTTTTTTTTCTTATTTAAGCTGAATCTTGGCACCTCAACAGTGTTAAGATTCAAAAAAAAAATTTTAAAGAAACTGAATCAAAAATTATGAAACTTGTGTTTTTTATTTTACACTTAATTACAAATGTGATCTTGGCTATTTTAAGCATTGTTTGGTGTCTTTTTTTTTCATGAAAAGTCATTTAGTGTGTAGTATGTTTATATAAATTCTTTAATTTAACTTGGTGATTTAGGATACGCATCATTTTGAAGTACCATTAGAAATACTGTTAGAACTGAAAGCCTGATGGAAATGTTTGAAGAACCTGGGTGTGGATAACTATATATATATATATATGTGTGTGTGTGTGTGTATTTAGGTGTGAACCTGACTGATCATTCGGAAGAACTGGAAAGCATGAGGCATCAGCTTGAGGATGCCCAGCGCTGGAATGCATCTCTACAGGCTCGCTTAGGAGCAATTCAGAACCGTGGGGGAGGGGTTGGTGGAGCCAATGATGGCGGTAAGACTAGAAAGAAAAGCACAAAACACGTTATATACAAGTATCTTCATAAACTTTTTTTTTTTTTTTTTTAAATAAAGTTAATTTTCCTTAGGCCTTATTGAAATGCATGTCATACTTTTGTCAAAACAGCACAAAGATACAGCACTAAAGCTCCCTTTCAACAATGTCTTGGTTGAAAGCAGACAGTTTAGGGGTGGAGTCAGTCACTCGACTCCACTCTTCTGTCAGCTGTGCCTCTTTTGAAGTTGGTGTTGAAGCTTTGTGCTACCCAGGTCTGAAGTAGAGCTTCATGATGTAAAGTTGGGTGGAGGTGTAGATGTCAAAGCTACGTAATTATTCTCCGATCTACCTCTGTGATGTCACAGTGTCCTTCAAATCTGAGTGTTTGCTGAATGAGCAATTTTCAGACTTGGAAAAACCTCATAGCCCGCAACCTCAAATTATTTGGCAAATAAAAGCTCACAAGCACAAAAATGTTTAAATATGTTTCGTGAAGAGTAATGTGTCTATTTTTTAATTTTCAGGCGATACTTTGAGTTTTATTGGAGATCAGACTTCCTATATGAGTATCTGTGTAGGAGACGGACTGGATGATAGCTTATCTCATCTCTCTGCTCAGGAGCTCCGACAAAAGGTGAACTTTCAAAATAAGTGGATCTGTAATGAGGAAGTTTTGTCTCAGTTCATATTTATTCATGCAGAAGTTGTTGAAATGTGACAGTAGTCTAAACAATGACAGAAGATGAGATTAAATAAGTGTACATACAAATGTTTGAAAACTGTCCCTTTTGTGTCATAGGTGCTGGATCTGCAAGAGCGAGCCAGTGGACTGCAGAGTTTAAACGATGAACTACAGAGTTTAAATGACGAACTACAGAGTTTAAATGATGAACTACAGAACCGTCTGTCACTGATGGAGGAGTCGAAGGGTGGTGCTCATGACATGGAAGACAAAACTCTGAGCACCAGGAGTCCGTCCAAACAGGTTAGAGACCTATAAAGACAGCTGCAAGGGGATGAAGTTATACATAAAGTTATGCCGTGAGAGTTTTTAAATTTTTTTTAACTTTAAAAATTGAGGATTTTTTAATTATTAATTTATTATTATTATTATTATTATTATTATTATTATTATTACTATTTGGGATATTTTCTTCAACAGTATGTCTATGAAAGAAATAACTTGAGTCATGCCATAGCTTAACATCTACCTTTTATTAGCTTTTTTGTTTGTTTTTTTTTTAGTCTTGAACCTATGTCTTAACCTCTATTTTGTCTAGCTTGTTACTAATGTCTCTTAGCTCTGTAGTACATGTCTTGTTTCTCTAACAAGTGCTTTTCTTGTCTGTAGTAGAAACAACCCTCTTGCTCTATCCTTCTTTTTCCTAATCGGTCCCTGTTTTGTTGTCTTTTTTTTTTTTTTTTTTTTTTTTGTATCTGTGTCCCATGAAACGGTCTCTCTTTGCCATGCCACATTAGACACATCAGACACATCATGCCATTCTGCTGTTGCTGTGCAGTGTTTTATGGATTTTGTTCCCTCTTTAAGTTTTCTTTTACCGGGTCATCTGTGTCATGCTCGCCTCCCATCCCATTTACTCTAGCAGTCTCAGAAGACAGGTGAGACACAGCTACCATCTCACAGTACCAAGACATGTCTTCCTGATCAGGATAAAGAGAGCCAGACAAGTATTGAACCAGGACAGGTATGACATAAGCAATTATTTAATTATCATTTAAAGTGCTGTCTTTCATTATTGCGTAAATGTGATGTTGAAGTGCCTTATTTACAGCATTGCTAACTACATTTCTGAACGGTTTTTAGATGGAGTCTGAAAAACGTTTTTGTGAGGAGAGCATGGGCGCTTGCCGTGGCCTGAGTAAAGAGCATGCTCTCTCTGATAGAAGCCTCTCAGACACTGAAGAGAGGGATTCCAGGGAGATGAACAGAGATGTAATGATGCTTAAATCTCTTTTGACTGACTGTGGGTCCACCTCAGTCTTGCACCTTAGGTGGGTCCTATCTTCAGCACGGTTCCTAACATTATCCATATATTTAAGTTTAGGGACATTTGTGTTGTGACCATAACACTCATCAGATGCTGCTTATTTCAGAGAGGAACTACTCCAACTTAGGTCAGAAAATGCAGAGTTGCGAGGCCTCCTGAAGGAACAAAAGTCTGCTGAGTGTAAAGAAAAAGAGAGCACAGATGTTTCTGGGAACAGCAGTGATGGACAGGCTGAACTGAGAAGGAGCTTAGAAACCCTGCATGCTGAAGCCAAAGATTATTCTGAGGTCATCGGACTGTTAAAAGAGAGGGGTGAGAAGAAACTGACTGAAGTGTCAGATGGGGAAACCTCTGTAACTACTGCCATTGCTGCTGATGCGATGAAGAATCTAAAACCTCAAAGTCAGTCCCAAACCAAGAGTGCAAAGCAGCAGTTGACAAGGCAGAGGGTAAGTTTTATACTGAGAGAGAAGTGGAGAGAATCTGTGTTTTTTTTTACTTACATTCAGCCGAACTGCTAGTTACTGGTGATCCATTTGTTTTAATTATAGGCCACTGTCAAATCCCGTCTTCCTGTGCCTGTGAGGCTGAGGGTGGAGGCTAACAACGCCAGTCAGCCTGCGAGCTCTGACCAGCTTCAAACTGATGCAAACCAGCATCTTAACTTGGATGATGTTTATGGTTCTGACCAGCTTACAGACTCAGACTCTCCAACAACACTCCAGCACAGCACTTCCCCTTCCTCCACCATAGAATGTATTCCACGTGGCGGTAGTCCATCAGGGTCTGACAAGGGCTCAGAGTCCAGAATAGCAGTGGAGCCCACCCAGACTGACTCTGATCTCCTGACTCAGTTGGAGCTTCTCCACCAAGAATGTCAAGAAAAAGAGGCCCTTATCAACAAGTTGGGTGAACAGCTTGCTGATTGGGAAGAGCTTCATGTTCAGCTTCAGGAAAAGGAGAGACTTATTCGTCAGTACACAGAGGCCTTGCAGGCGGCTGAGTCAACTATAGCTTATCTGACTGCCTGCACTATGGACAGCCAGAGCGGATTTGGTTTACACACAGATTCTGGTTTTGTTGGTTCAGATGCTACCCTCCACAGTAAGTGCATAGAGCTTCAGAAAGCTTTACAGGAGAAGGAAGAACTCAACAACCAGCTTATTGAACTTCTGAACATGGTAGAGGAGGCCATTTCCTCCGCTTGCAAACAAAAAAACTATCCAGAAGTCAGTGATCTTTCTTTAAAGATAAAGGATGCTTTACAGAGGGTAAATGCATCTTCAAACAGGGGCAGCCTGAAAAGTATCTTTGGAGGTTCTGATGATTCTCATGAGCTACAACGGCATGCTGACTCTTTGCAAGAGGCACTTTTTGAACAGAATAGGCTTAATGCAGAGCTTCAGGAACAGTTGTGGGTTGCAAACTCTTCTGCACAACGTGGTAGCGTCAGTGATATAACTGATACCACCTCTGTGGCAGCAGAGTCACTTCGAGAGGAAACGAAGGAAAGCCATAGTCCGGCTGGAGGGTCTGATAATAGTTTAAATCAAAAGATGTTTAAAGTTTTAATGAATTGTTTTACTGCGACAGAATCTGCCGTTGCCTCATTAGCAGCTCACTGTGCAAATACTGCCTCCTTGAGCTCTGTTACATCATCACAAATCAATCCTGACCTGGAGAGGAATTTGGAAAAACTTCAGAAGGCCCTGCAAGAGAAAAGACAACTTGATGAACCTGCCGAGCCAACAACCAAATCCAGCGTCATTCTGCTCACTTCTTCCACCAAAACAGAAGGCCAGAAGCTTCATCAGGATCTCTGGCACCTCTACAAGGTTTTCAGCGATTGCTCTCAAAGGATATCAGATCTCCAGGCTTCCCTACAAGAAGTGAGGGGCCGCAGAGGGGAGAGCGAGGCTCACAGGACCGTGCAAGACGCCAAGGGATTACCACCGAGTGTTCAGGTCCAACTGGAGACATTACACAAGGCTCTGAGGGAGAAGAAGAAGGCATGTAAAAACCTGGAAGAGAAGCTGGCCACTGCTCTTACTAAATCTTCATCCCCTGAAGCTGCACGAAAAGGTTAGATAACACACTGATATGCCTGGTTGCTGTTCTTTGCAACAGATCAAATTAAAAGTTTGACATTGCAGTGGCATATATGTTAGAATTTCAACTCTTTGATCATCAAAATAATAAAAACCCACAAAAAGAATAGAACAAATAATATTTAAACTATTTCTTTCTAACATGAAATATATTGCTTTCAACACCAGCTCCTGAGCATGGCGACAAAGCCGTACAGGTGGATTTGCAGGACCTGGGTTACGAAACCAGTGGCAAGAGTGAGAACGATAGGGAAGAGAGCAGTAGCACAGGTAGACAGCCTTCAGGCAGACTCTGCATGTCTGTCAGCTGAGTGGACACTAATCCCACTAGTGGATAGATGCTTTAAAAATGCTTGCATGAGAAGGGAACAAAGGGTGTTTTCAGTTTGGGTCTTATAACACACATGGTGTCTTTTCCAGTTTTAACTTTGGATTTCTTCTGCACTCTTCTCTGAATTTCAGTGGTTGTGATTATTATTATTTTTGCATGTATCCACTCTGAAGTTTGGAAATGTATTTTGAGCACCTATTAACCTCTCAAATGTATTTCTTTACTTAATCCAGTCTAGCTGTATCCCAAACAATTTATTCACTCACACGGCTCTTTTCCAATCTATTTTTGTAACAGATTTGTTCAGTAGTGTAATGCATCTGCGTCCATGTGTTACCAGATTTAGAGGCGGGCGTGAACCCCAGTTGCAGTGCTTCTAGCCTGCCTTCCCTGCTGAAACATGAACAAGCTGCTTTCTCTTCTACTGAAAATTTGGACTCAACCTCCAGTACTCCATACCCTAGTTCCCCAGCTCAGAGCTCAGCCAAGGTAGGTGTCCTATTGTTCTCTGTCAATGATTTTTTTTTCTACTCCAGTGTCAGCTGTGTCATCTTTTTTGGTCTCTGTGTTGTTGTTTTTTGTTTTGTTGTACAGCTGTAGATGGTAGAACTGCTTAAATGCAGGCATGAGAAGCATCTTACTTTGCTGCACAAAATCACAACCTGTTATTACTTTGCAGCTGTTTTGCAGTTCTAGCCGTAGTGTTCTCACATGTTGGGTCCAGAGCCAGTAAATGTAATCTGTTACAGTATAAATTTAAAAATAAAAACACTGTTTAGTCAGTTTCTACCCTGTGAAAACAGAAAGCACACAAGCTCCATAAAACAGATACATTTTTGTCTTGGTTCTTCTTAACTTTAGTTTCTCTTATAAAAGAGAGTGTATGTATATGCAAACTAAAACTAGTTTCAGTAACCACCATCTGTCGGTTCATAGGTCAGTCTGAAAAGTCTGCAGGTGTACGATGAGTACGGTTCTTCAGAGGACCCACTTCAGCTTCAAGCACAAGTCAGAGAGCTGAAGATCCAGCTGGAAAACCAGACCAAACTCATCCTCCAAATGCAAAGTCTTCTGCGGAGGAACTCCCTCTCCAGTGACCTAGTGGCCAGCACTTCTGACCCACCTGTCGTCAGGGAACGAGAAGGCGCACACAAAGTTGACCGTAGCCAAGAAAGAAACTACAAAAGCGGGCAAGTAAGGGAGAACAAAGAGGCTGAGAGTCATCCACTGAGGAACAGAACCAGCCATCTAAATATGGACCTGGAGAGCGAGAGGACACCAGACAGAAGCATTAGTGAACAACTGCAGCAGACCCGGAGTCGCTCCACATCACCTGCTAGGTCAACATTCTTTTAAGTGCATTATTGAATCTGTACTATTTATAGCCTGTGACAAAGTAGCACAACTTTTTTTTTTTTTTTTCTTGTAAAGGATAATCTTGATCATCATTGCCAAGTGTTTATTCCATGTATCTTGGCTTCTCCACAGGCTGGATTCTCTGGTCCAGTCACAGGCCAGGGAATTGTCCCAACTGAGGCAGCAGATCAAGGAGAGCCGGAGGCTGGGATCAATGCAGCGTCGGCAGTTGGAGGAGCTGAACAAGGCTTTTAAGGAGCTGCTGCATGCTGGCGAAGTCGACTATTACATGGGGGAAGTGGTCAAAGAGCAGCTGGACAAGAGCCTGAGCATTCTGGACAGACTGGAGGGACGTCTGGACAAAGGTAACAGCTGATTTGATCATAACTGCTTTAGTTATCTTGCACAAAGTTAACAATTATTTCTTTTAATCCAGTTTAAATATTGAGCCAAAAGAGAGAGACCCAAACTTCTGTTCAAGCTATTAATTTTTTTGTAAAATTTAATACTTTAGGTCAGCATTTAGTAAAAGTAAAGATGTTGAAAGTTTATAAAGCATCTTTGATGAGCTATGCCAAAGAGGAAGCAGTAGCTGCCTGTAAAAGATATGAATACAAAAGAAGAGTCCTTTGTAACTGTGTACTGACTGGTTCATGACGAGCCTTTTCCTCTGTCTTGTAGGAGAATCTCATCTGGATAAGGAGGACGTAGCAGCACTCGAACTTTCTCGCAGGTTTGCATACATCCTGAATTTTATTTTTCTCTGCACTGCATCTTTGCTTTTGGGTAAACCAAAAGTAGTTTACGTGCTTAAAAAAAATTAAACTAATCCTAAAAAAGTTGAATTATGTGTTCTTCATATTTCTATTTCTCACTTAAAGGTATAGTTTTTAAATTATTATTATGTATTAAATGAATGGTTAGAGCAAGTAGCTACTAGCATTAGCCATTATTAATTTGGCTATTTAGAGAATGAATGAGAGAGAAATAATTGTCATTGCTTGTGTTTTTGTCTTGAATTAAGCGAATGCGAATTTTTGTCTTTTGGGATGATAATGAGCAGATCCTGCTTTCATTTAGCAGATTCAGTTTCCCCATCTTTGTGCTCAGCTAATGATCCACTCAAATGTAAAATGTCAAACTCTTCTTTAAGTGACAACTAGTATTACATATATTGTAAGCTAACTTCACTTTCGCAGTGCATAATCAAAGATTCAATAAATTGTCCAAAAAATATATTTTCTTTTAAAACAAATGCACAGATGCACTGACTTCCCTTTTTGATTCATATGACCAAGATATTTATGTCAGTGTATGTAGGGAGCATGTTATTCTAGTCAGTATTTTTAGGTAATGTTTTACTACATGGTGGTTACTTGCTGAGGTGTCTTGAACTATGTTTCATGACCTTTTAAAATGATCAAGAAGAGGTATTTCTTCCTGTCATCCTGTTTTATGACCCTGGTCTGGGTGTGTGTGTGTATTATTGCTTTTAAATGCTTTCCTACAGTTGGCCTAGTTTAATCCGTCAACTAAAACATTGGGGTCAGTCTACCTCTAAATGGGTCACTGGTGTCTCACAAATTAGATGTGCACAGGCATGGCAAATTTCTTTCCAGCCCGTCCCTTTAAAAAAACAAACACACACACTTTCATTTTTTCATGACCGTCAGCATATGCTGATCCCAAAACATTGTTAAAATTGTAAAATTTAAATTCATTTTAGATTGATCTATTTTACTCACTCATATTAAGTTTTAACTTTGCATGACATAGTCATATTTTTATTTTAACTGGACTAGTTGTTCAGTGTGACACAAACAATAATCCATATTACTACTGATGCACGCAGTCCTGGTGAGCCTCACCGGGCATCAAAGTCACTTCTCTCCTTTGAGGAGAGCATGGAGGACCCTCCTGACAGCCTGTCTAGAATCCAGCAGGACATAGATTATCTGCATCTGGAGCTGGAGGCCGAGAGAGCGCTGCTGCAGCAGCACGTCAGCCTCCTGGTCCACCATAATCTCAACCTGGCCGAGTTCACCAGGGAGCAGCTGGACCTGTGAGTGGGTTTGATCCACTTGGACAGCATGACGATTGCTGTGTCCTTTCAAATTTTCCAGCTGTGTGTTTCTACCAAACGTTATCAGAGTGCCCTCTGGTTAGGAACATAAAGTAGTTCTCTTTATGTCTGATGTCCTTATTTATCTTTCTTTTTCTTTTTGGGTGTCATTTTTGCTGTCCTGTTAATATCAGATGGATGCTGTTTTAACACATCATCTTAACATGAATTATTGAACTTTCTCCTAGGCTGGCTAAGGAGCTGCAGGAGAAGAATCGACTCATCCAGAGCCTGCAAAGTCAGATCAGAGGCCAAAGTCCCAGCAGCCACCACAGTTCTCAGTCTGATCTGTTCCACTCTGACAGGACCTGTTCGTCTCACCACAGCAGCCCCACCGCACAAGGTACCAGTCATTAAGAGCTCCTATACTTAAACATCATTTAAGACTGAAATTTATTTATGAATGGGTTTGAAAGTTCAATTATTGTCTAAAGTGTCACAAATGGATGCTAGACAGGATTAAGTCAACCTACGTCATTAATAATGAATATTTTCTCCATCTCTTGCTTCATAGTATGTCATTGAGATTACTTGAATCCACGTCTGTGGGCAAAGTCAGTATAGTTACGCCTGTAATGGCACTTATTTTCCACTCAGGTCCATTCTCTTCCATTGAGGCGTACTGCACGACAAAGCATGCTGCCCAAGGGCAGAGCTGGTGTCCAGTTTCAAGTCACCTCCACCTAAAGTTGCATTATTCAGTGGTGCCTATCCGGTTCAATCCTTAAATTGTGTTTCCCTTCAGGGGAAAAGGCAGTAAATGTCATTAGAGTCTCTAAAAACCTAAGACTTCTGGTTTATAAATTCCAGCTAAGGAGTCTCGTGCACAATGATTTACAAAAGCTCATTTCATGCAGTGATGAGGAACTTCTATGTTGGACGTTTTTTTGTTGAGGTTATATCTGTTGTTGTCTTCCTGGGCACTTTCAGACCAGCTGCACCACCCTGATTGGGCAGGAGTGGCTGTCCCTACTGGAGGAGGAGCTGAGGAGGAAGGTGTGACTGGTCACAGGGAAGCTGCCAGCAGGTTTCAGGGTCTGCAGAGGGAGAACGGGCGTTTACAGGAGCAGCTGAGGAGCAGTGAGGAGCTCAACGCCACTCTTCGCAGTGAACTGGACCTGCATCAGTCAATCATGGCCCAGACCAGCTCTCAGCATCAGGAACAGGATAAAGGCCAAGTCTCAGGTCCTCAGACAGAAGCACATAGACAAGATGGAGACATCGGCTCACAAAAGAATGCCGTGGAAGTGCCTCATACAATGAATTCAGGTAAATCTGAAGCTTTGGTACTTTGGTGCCATGTAATATGTTTAGACTACTTGCATTTCTTTAAGCAGTTTGACTGAGGCTAGAGGCTTAAAGTCACATTTGTTGGCTCAATTATAGCAGTTTCTGTTACAGTATCTCTCCTAAAAGGCCCTTATTTTCGAATGATAAGGTTTAAGGTTTTTTTCTCGTTTTTTCTGTTTGTACATGTTTTCTTGAGCCCTCAGAGTCACTATAAAATTCTTCAGAGGTACTCTTTTTAATTCGACTTTGTGCTTGTTTGTCTGTTAGACCTACTTGCAGAACATCTGCAGGAAATCAGAGCTTTGCGACAACGTCTGGAGGAAAGCATTCGCACTAATGACCGCCTTAGGGAACAGCTGGAGAAGAGGCTAGCTGAGGTGGAGAAGGACCCAGGTACACACAATATCCAGCACTGTTTTGTCAAGCAGTCCTTCTTTTGGTTTTTCTTTTTCTTTTTTCTTCACCCTCCATTGGCATGGCCTGAAATGCTAACCGTCAACATTTGTATGTGCTTCTTTTAGCATCTACCAACATCTTCATCCATGGCAATGAGGATCAAGGTCAGTTGGCCAATGAGGTGCGATTCCTTTGGGGACAAAACCAAGCCCTCCAGGATCAGCTCAACATGGGTTCGAGAGGTAAATGCTTGTATTTTCTCACAAATTTTTGACACTTGCATTAAGTTTCTAAGTCAGTTAAATAAATATGAAAAGACAAACATTGTATGGTTTAAAAATTAAAAAGTGTAGTAGAAAAGTGTGATATGATAAGTGAGGATGTTGGAGGATTAGAAGAGGAGGTGTTCTTTGAAGAGACCTGTCTTCAAGAGTTTCTTGAAAGTCAAGAGAGATGCTTCTGCTCTGGTAGCTCCACCACAAATGAAAATGGTCTGGATTGTCTTTTGTGTAAGAGTGGTTGTGCCAGACAGCGTCCCATATAGGAACATAATGATCAGGCAGAAGTATAAGCCTCAGAAATAGCATTTAAATAACCAGGTACAGACCCAAAGTCACTTTATAGGCAACCATTCGTGACTTGAACGTTATCTGGGCAGTTGAGGGTAGCTGTTGGTGTTCACTGAGTAACAGTGTGACATGAGCCCTGTTTGTTTGAACACCAGACATGCAAGAAGAAGATGGCACTACTCAAGGCAAGAGAAAGGCTGGACCAGTAGTTATGGCATGTTGAGATGGGTGCAGATTGATTCTTTTCTTACATACAACACAAATCAGCAAGTGTGAGATCCAGACTGTTCTGGATTGGCTGGGATCACCAACAGTTCAGTCCTGAAGAGGTTTAGTTCAAGGTCGCGTTCCTCCTCCTGTGCAGTTGTATCTGAGAGACAAGTTGAGATTCACGCCAAGACTGAGGAGTCACGAGTCGGAAATGAAAGACACAGATGGGCATCATCTGGTAGCAGTGATGAGAAAAACCATGCGAGGTGATAGCCGGGCCCAAGGATGACATATTGAAGAGAAGGGGTCCCAGTACTGAGACTTGGGGGACTCCTGTAGAGAGGTGATGAGGTATGTTGGCCCTCGCCATGACATGCTGAAGGAACGTCCTAAGAGATATTTTGCCCTAAATGCCCATTCTTGAGAGTACAGATAGCAGGATATTGTGGTTAAACATGTAAAAGGCAGTCGAAAGGCCCAGAAGGATAAGAACCAAGGACTTAGAGGCAGCGTTTTCTTTCTCCAGGGCCTCTCAGACTACTGGGCCGTTTTAGTGGAATGACCACTTTTAAAGTTAGACTGATTTGGACTGAAGAAGTCATTTTGTTAAAGCCAGTTCAGCGTGCTCCAACAAGTTTTCATTTTATGTATCAAGTATATAAACAAATAAACCGTTCATGTGGTGTCAATCACTTAAATTAGACATTTTAATTTCCTTCAGATAAGCAGAAGGAGAACGAGAAGCTCCGTGAGGCAGTGGCTCGACGAAGTGCCAAACTTGAACAGAGTAGGAGGGAGTGTGAAGCTCTGAGGCAGGAGATCAGCCGGCTGACCGAGAGGCTGGAGAACAGCAGCCAGGAAAATTCAGCGCTCCAGGATTCACTTCGCTCCAGCAGAGAAGAGCAGCAAAGGTACACAAGCACTTAGCGTCATTACTGCTCTTCCTCATGCAAGCCCAAACCACAAACGGCTGCTGATTACCATCCGAAGGAGCAATTCCCATTATTCCATCGAATTAGTACGACTCTGAAACTTGAGTCTATCATTTGAAGGT
>JAOWBL010000004.1:4041079-4118789 GCA_028564865.1 Zenarchopterus dispar | reverse complement strand
GCAGAGAAATCCTGTTGCTGCCCGTGATGGTGGATATCACAAATTCCGCAGTCATTCTCAACAAATAAATTTTTCCTCTTTTTTTTTTTGGAGAGCTGGTTAAAACCAGTTCTCTTCACTCTGTAATTTCCTGTTTGCCTTCATTTGGCTTGTGAATGAATAAACAAATGTCCACTTTGGCCCGGAGCAAACTGAGCATGATAAATATACACAAAGAGCTCGCACAGAGACTTCTGGGTACTTGAGTCAGCATTTCTTGACCTCCGTTTCATAGCTTCTGCTCATCCCTCTCTCGAGGTGTTGAAGATGCGAGATGAGATCTCATGATACGGGGAGAATAAATTCACGTGAATTAGTATTAATGGACTAAATCAACTGTCTTCAAAGAAAAAAAAAAAAAAAGGGCAGAAAAGAACCGTGACTGTGTCTGAGAAGCTAACCGTAAGAGCAACATCAATGCAAGTAGAGGACTGAGTATCAATTTACATTTTAGTCTGTGAAGCAAAATATATAAGCTCTGAAATGAGCAAAGGTCACTTAAGATATCTGACTATCGGGATTTTTCCAGAAGCTTAGAATAAATGTTCAGTCATAATTACATATTAGTAGATTATAATAAATTCTTCCCTTTTTTCCCCCAAAAACACTTGAACACAATGATACAAAGCTTCTCTTACAGCTCATTAAGACACGTTTTCTTACATTTGATTTTTAAGTCAGAATAAACCAATGCCTGTGTCACACACTTAAGTAGGAAACGTGTTTTGTGATGAAAAGTAATGAGTCCAAGAAGAAAGTAGCATTCTCCACCACCACTCCAACGACAGTCTGCCAAACCAGAGGATGTTATAATTTAACCACTGTTTTTAGACATTGCACTGTAGAGTTTGTTCCTGTTTAAGTTCCTCTGAATATCTGACGGCTCTCCTTTGAAGTCATCTGATCAAATCCTCAGAGTTAAGGCCTAAGCTGTGAAATCACCTGTGGGATGATTTGTTAAGCTTCATCAGTTATTTTGCTCACATAAAAATATGTTTCCAGGCGGGTCGAGCGTGAAGGGGGCCTGAGGACAGAAACACGGCCAAGTCGTCGTGCCTCAGCAGATCGGGGGTATGAAATGCATCTAATAACATCTGTTGATATATTAAGCCACACTGCAGTGCAACTGCAAACGTTGGTTACCCAAACCAACAAACACTGCTCGGAGCAAGTTCAAATTTATGCAAGTATCTTTCAGCTCACTAAAGAGGCTTTGTCGTGCAAAGATGTCTCACTCTAAGAAAGAAGTTTGCTTTAGAAAGGTCTAGTGTGGCATGCACATTCAACTTTAACTGCCAGCAATCTTGCAGTTCTGGTACTGTTACCCAAGCTTGGTTAGGAAGAGATCTAGCCTTCACAAGCATGAGTGTCATCATTTCCACAACAACAACAAAAAAACCATCCTTACTTTCCTGCTGTATTGTTCTCAAGGTTAACGTGGCTTTAACAAAACTCTGCTCGTCTGCTCCTCTGACCCGACAGCGGTATGGCTCATACTTGCTCCTTGTCGGCCCTCCAAAGCTGCTCTTTGACTTCTGACGGCAGAGTGTTGAACAGGTCTTCCTCCACCACCAGACCGCTCCTCTTCAACTGCCGGCAGTCCCCGAGCTCAACAGGGAGGCACTCCAGACGGTTCCCCCTCAGCTCCAGCTGAGTCAGCCCGGTGAGCTCCCCGAAGCGCGACGGCAGCGTCTGCAAGCAGTTGTTCCCCAAATTCAGCGTACGTAGTTTCTTACACTGGAACAGCTCCGGAGGCAGAGTCTCGATCTGCAGTGGAGAGGACGAGAGGCGTAAGGTGAGCCAAGTGAACACTGTAGGTGACTTGTCCAGTTGTTCAATCCATATTCCCAGTAACAGCTAACATCAAGACAAGACGGTTCCTGCTTTCACTTTACCCAAAAGCTACTAAATAAAATAACTTAACACAACCTGGACCACAGTACAAAAACAAGATTAAAGGCTGCTGAAATTTAGGCTTCGATATCTCTATACTGGATTCAAGAAAAATAATTCTAGAAATGGTTTGAAATTCTTTGAACGAAAATAATAAAGACCTTGAGTCTAATTTATGTTTGTAGATATCCAATTAACTCCACCACAGATAAAATATTCAGATTTGTTTTTGTTCAGCTCATTTGGTTTGATAATGCACCAAAAACTTTAAAGAGACCAAAGAGGGGAAAAAAAGGAAGAAAAAAAAAACAAGACACATAAAAGGAGCTATTTCTGGCTGCTCCCAAAATTGTTGGAGGTAATTTTTTTTAGCTCGCAGCCACACAAGCAAACTAAGTAAAAACAACAACAACAACAAAAGTGGACTTCACTAAAAACATGTGATTTTGGAAACTTTCTCGAGGACTAAGCTGAATTTCCAGTTCAGTTTTAAACTCTGATCCAATAAAATGCATCAACAAGAATTCAATTCCAACCTTTCAACATGTTTAGTAAAAATTTAAATAAAAAAGGTGAAATCATAAAGTGTTGACACTGAATAGAAAACTAAATTGGTAAACATATTTATTTTGATGTTGACACAAAGGTCTTATCAACATTTGCTATCATCCATCTATATTTGCACGTCAGTCAATTGAGCAATGACAGGAAAAAGGAAGTTTGCATAATGAGAGACTGCAATCTGGCACAACAGCCATGAGACACACACATACAAACATGTATGTATATACATACATATATATATGCTTCCCAACCCCCTCAGGTAATCAAGATCCGGTTTTCAATCAGTTCCCAGAGTCAGAACCAGACTTGGAGAAGTTGCATTCAGCTTCTATGCTCCATATGTCTGGAACCAACTCCCAGAAAGCTGAAACACTCAGTTTACTTAAATCCCGGTTAAAGACACATCTGTTCTCAGCTGTATTTGAATAAACTTCCAAATCTGCATCGTTACTTTTAAGCTTCAATTTAAAAACATGATCAAATTTTAACTACTGGTTTTATCCATTGCTCTTCCTTTTTTATTTACATTTTAAAATCGTACCTTTTCTACTATATTTCTGTTCTCCTTTATTTTCTGCTATATGATGATGTTTTAGAGTACTTTGAATTATGTTGTTGTTGAAATTCTACTGCTGTGCTACACAGTCCAAGCCCGACATGGCAAGGAGTATGTGTTCACCCGTAAAGTTTAATGTTTTATTTGGAATAAGTGCACTTACTTTTTAATAAAAGAGTTAAATAGCTGCTTTGTTGCAATCAGAAGAACAAATACATGAAACACAGATGTACACTTATACACATAAAAACTACACAGGCCATAAGCACTGATCTCATTTTTTTCATTTTTAATTTTTTTTTAAATCCCCTGACCTTGAGACAATCTTGTGCAAAACTATCACAAGCACTTTGGTGCAAAAACAATTAAATCCAGAATTTAAATCCTTCATCACTAGCGGTTCAGCTTAGGGTTAGCATTGTTAACATTGTTTTGAGTTGCATTCTTTGACTGTAGAGCTGAAGATTTGGGCATGTGGGTCATCATTTGCTAGTTGGATATCTGGTTACCTAAACCGACACACGCCAGGTGAACGGGATGAACGATGATACTACGACTGATTACATTATAGTTGAAGCATCTGCTACATTAGTTATGGGTGTTCTCTATCTGTAAGTTGTTGCTGCCAGTTTCAGACTCAGTGTGATACTTTATAGTGAGAATGTTTGTTGTTGTTTAAGAAAAAAAAAAAAAAGAGCATGTTCACACAGCTGGTGTGTTGCTATCAATGCCAGTAAGAGCCCTCGTTTGATGTGAACTGAAGACTAAACACTTTCGCACAGCACGCAAAAGTCAGATGTTTAGTACGTTACAAGTAGGAAGATAAAGGATTAGCAATGGGAAATAAAATTGCACAGTTTTGCTTCTTACCCTGTTTGCCGTCACGGCGAAGTACTGCAGATTCTGGAGGAAGCCCACGTCAGCGTGGATGCTGGTCAGATTGTTGTGGCTCAGGTCTAAAAAGCGCAACTTCCGGCAGAAGAAAAGCTGGCTGGGGATCTTCTCAATCTTGTTTCTGTTCAGATACAGCCTCTCCAGGTTAGTCAGCGTTCCGATCTGAATAGGAATATAGGCGATCTGGTTGTACCAGAGCTTCAGGCACACGAGGCGGTGCAGGTGCTGGAAGCTGATGATCTCCTCGATCGTCTTCAGGTTGTTGTCCTTCAGGTCAATTTCCTGAAGGTTGTGCAGACTAAATATGGAGTGTGGAATGCGTTCAAGATCACAGCGAATAAGTTCAAGCTCTGTCAGGTTAACCATTTTCTTCAGGCTGTTGAGCACTATCAGCTTGGTGCCCTCGTTATTGATGGAGAGCTTCTGGAGGTGCACCCCCACATCAGTCACCACCTGTGGAAGCTTGGTCAGGTTGCTTTTCAGACGGAGAACTTTGAGACTTTTGAGCTCCCTCAGCCCATCAATCACGATGAAACGATTGTTCTCGGCACTCAAATTTCCAGTCAGGTGTAGCTCACTGAGGTTCTTCAAGCTGTAGATCCACAGGGGGATCTCCTTGATATCAGTGAACTTGATGTGGAGTGACTTCAGGTTCTCTCTCAGGAAAGCTAGAGCTGGCGCTTCAATTTTCGCCGGCGTGTGGTAGAGCCACATCTCTCTCAGGTTGGAAAGCTGAGCAATGATTGGTGGGATAGTTACGTCTGGGATGAGCTCAAGCTTGAGCACCTCTAGCTCAACCAGATCAAAAACTGTGTCAGGGATACCACTGAGCATAAAGAGATGGAGCTCCAGCTTATCCTGGGAGTTCTTGGTGATGCGCTGCCTCAGCTTCTCTAGTGTCCACTCGTTGTTTAGGTTCAGCTGCCTCAGCTTGTTCTCGCTAACCTCTGACAGGAACACGGCGAAGCGCTTTGAGTAGAGAGGGTCATACTGATCTATCATGTGCAGCATGAAGGCAAAGTCATTCTTCAAGTCGGGGATGTCACTGTAACTGCTTTCCTCGCGGATCGACTCAAAGGAGTACCGTTTGAGAGAGCGGGTGACCATCCAACAAATAGTGTACATGCAGATGAGACCATAAACCACCACCAAGCTGATATAGAAGCAGGCCAGAATCTTGAAAAGGGTTGCTAATGGGTGAGCACAATAAAACATGCTGTATCCCGTCAGTTTCTCAATGTTCACTGGGCAAAGAACATTGAACTTGATCTTTCCTACATAGTAGACAGTGTAGCTGATTATAAGTATAAACTTTATTACCTTGATGATAGTCTGACGTATGTAAAGACGGTATACTATGTCACCTTCCTCCACGTGGATCCTGAACTTCTTAACCTTCTCAAAAAGCGCCTTAGCCTGCTCCCCTTCCTTTTTATCCAAAACTCCAGTTTCAGAGCGATCCACAATTCCTTGCTCAATTCTGGACTTTGTCCGTTGAAGCATGGGCACGCTGGCTTCAACGTCCTCGCTCACACTCGAGGTCTTCTTGTCCATCGAACCGTTCATTTTTCCCACTGGCTTGGGGTCACTCTCCTCCACCACAGTCTCAGACAAAGCCCTCGTTGTCCACGGAGAGTCAAAGCACTTGAGGAGGATGGAAACAAAGTGCTCCAGTTTGGAGCTCGTGCGGGGAAACTTGAACCAGAAATTGCTGCAAGCCAGGAAGATGAGGGTGTGGAGTAGCACCAAATAGGGAAAATATTTGGCAAACCAGTGGAGCTTGTTCTCGTAGCAGACGGCATCCACGTAGTTATACTGATGACGGTCGAGGTCGTACTGAATCCCTTTGGGCTCCGCCAAGGTCATATTCGGGGCTTCGCACGATTTGTTGGCGACCCACTTGCAAGGTAGGCAGATCATTTTGTCCTGCGTGACCTGCAGAGTCCCACCAAACACAGCAATCATCAGCATGACGATTGA
Source organism: Zenarchopterus dispar (assembly GCA_028564865.1). Classification (NCBI taxonomy): domain Eukaryota; kingdom Metazoa; phylum Chordata; class Actinopteri; order Beloniformes; family Zenarchopteridae; genus Zenarchopterus; species Zenarchopterus dispar. The sequence goes on along the minus strand of JAOWBL010000004.1, from coordinate 4,112,863 downwards.
GATGTAGTCGGTGAAAACGTCCCACCATGGCTTTAGGATGCGGTACGCTGGCTGGGTGTCAGCAAAGTACCGGAGCTCTGTGATGGGAATCATGATGGTTTATCTGAAAAAGGCAAAAGGAAAAAGCGAATTAAGAGACAAAGCATCATATATTTTCATAACGCTATTGTGCTGGGGTAAGCTTCAGCAGGTCAAAATGTGAAAACAGCCATAAGGTGGCAATTAGAGAATTTACAGGCAGAACAGTGGTTTTTGTGGTTTCTAGTTCAAATCCCAGCAGGAGATTTTCTGTGTGGAATTTGCCTGTTCCACCAGTGTTTGTGTGTGGGTTTCTACGGCTAGTCTGGCTTCCTCCCACGGTCTAAAAATATGCAATTTGGGCTGACTGTTAAAGGCAGGCGTACATAGATGTTTGTCTCCTATCTTTGTGGCACTTTGATACACTAGCGACCTGCCTCCTCCCTGAAAACAGCTGGGGAACAAAAATACCAAACAGACTGTGCTCAAACATGACTGAAAGGGAAAAATAAAACAATAAAATGTTACATTTACAATTACATAAAAAAGAAAAAGCAACATCACATCATTCGGTTTTAAATCATTGTCTGTAGTGTTGTATTCAAACATTTCTACTGCATACAGTACTTTCAAAGTTTTAACTAAGCACAAGCAGTTCAGTATTTACAATATTCAGTATATTAATCCCTATTTTAATTAAGTATAAAAATGTTTATATTCTTTCTCATGCTGTCTAATCAGAACAAACTTCCTTGAATCTTTTGAGTGCTTTGAGAGCAGAACTACTTAGGTTACTTAATGTCAATAATTAAATAACATTATTCATGATGATCAAAAAAAAAAAAGCCAACCAGAACTCTGTTCATGCTGATTCAAGCAAGCAACAAGTAAGCTATGAACCTTAAACCAGTAAACACCAACGTACGTGTTTGATCATGCCAAGTCTGGAGTTTATTAAAAAATAAATAAATGAGTATAAGTACAAAAGAAACAAAGAAATAAATGATTTCAACTATGACCTGAAAACCCAGACAAAAAGTGGTTGAAACTTGTTAAAATGCTGACAAATTCAGAAAATAAAACTCAAAACCATCTGAGCTGTTCATTTATGCTTCAGCAAATTTGTAAAAGCAGAACTAGGTTTCACAGTGCACGTAATGGTGCATGTGACAAGAGAAATACAGCAGACTAAACAATTTCAAAGCTTAATGTTAACAACTAAATGAACTACTATGAATGTGGAAAGTGTATATATATATATATATATATATATATATATATATATATATATATATATAAATATATAATATACACACACACAGGTTAGTCGAGCTTCGTCTATAGTTCAACTAGCCGCTCCTTTACATTTCTTACATGCATTTTAAAACTGTGATTTAAGGTCACATTAACATATTAATTCATTATTTTTTCCACATTCATATAAACACATTGACCATTTGTTCAGCCTCACTTCCTCACCCAGGCCCCAACAACTTAATAATAACAATAATTCATATGGTATAACAGAACAGCAGGAAATCTTTAACTTGAATGGTATTTTCTTTTCCCTTTAAGTACATTAAATATGTCTTGGTTAAAAGTGTGCCATATTGAAATTAAGGCAGTAAAACTCCCTTAAGCACCGGCTCTCTTTCCAAACACAAGTATGGAGTAAAGGCTTAAACAATTGTGGTTCGAAAGTTACAACAAAAAGGTTCGTCAGAGGAATGTACTGACAAGCTCAAGTAAACTTTATAGATAAAAGATCCTCATAACACAAAACAGGTACAGTAAACATACAGTATGATGTCCCAGTGAACAATAGCTCTAGTTTAAAAAAAAAAAAAAAATGTTCAGGCACTGCAAGTAAAATGTTTTTTAAAAAGTTTTCAAGCATCTTATGACATCAGAGAGACACACTAAGCAGAGCTTCTCTGATAAACAGAACCACCCACTCGTGCTTTTATAAACAGTCCCATGAAGACATGCCACTGTTATCTGAACATTCAAACTAGATTAAAAAGAAAGTCAAAACTGGATTATATATAGTGACGCTGCACTTGGTGCCATATCTTAGTGCATTTCTCCTGAATTCTCAAACAAAGCCACCTTTGTGCAGACGATCGTTGTCAATAAAACTTGGACAGAGGTTCAGGTGAACTCGGCTACTGCAGGAGCCACAATATTGCAGAGCCCACTATCTTGTTTCCCTGAAGGACAACAGTGTCTCTCAGCTGGAGCCAAACAGAAGAACAGACCGATAAGCCTCCTGCATCTCACTCAAAATAATACCCATCCTGAACATGACTTCATTATTGACACACAAAAATTGAACAACAGGAGAAAAACATCCTTATAAACCAAAGCAGGGCTCACTCTTCTTGAACAGCATAAATAACTTAAAGAACAGACAGATGGAGACTAAAATATGGATGCATGCCAATATTCCTAACACTTAAACAGACTTACGACTCCTTTCAGTTTAGTCCAACTATCAATACTTTCCCTGCATCAAATTCACGGATTTCAGCATAAAAACCAGAAAACACCCAAAGGATGTGAGAGCATCACATATTTACCAAATCTTATGGACAACAAATAAAAAAAAGTAATCCATTTAAGGTTGTCTGATGGATGCCAAATTTAGTTTGGCATTCATCAACACAGGATTGTTATTAGTGGACGAACATCTCAAGTTGGTCACAAGTCTTTTGTTGCATAAATTCCTAGAACATCAGTTATATCACTCGTTTAGAAATATATGCACATTTAAAATCTAGCATGAAATAAAAATCCTGCAAGGAAAACGTATGCCGCTTCCCTGGATACATATTGGGAGTGAATTTTACCAACTTCTGGATTTCTGTTTCCACAACAGGTCCCAGCCTTATCAGGTTGGTAACAAATTACAGCGTCTCCAAAACCAATCCCTGGAAAGACTTACCACTGATTCTGCGTCTTAAGAGGCCAGTTTTACACTGACGGGAGTTTCCCACAAACAAACTCCACAACACACTTAATTTGTCATTTATTCTGATTACCTTTCACTTCAGTAGTAACCCGGGACCTTTGACATACCTTTATAATCTGCTCCTGGTTCACCAATTCTTGCTAAAACTTTAATCACATACACACAGACTTGACCTCTTTTAAAAAGTGCTTTTAATTTGATCTTTAAGTAGCATTGTCTTTGCTTGCTGACCTGCATTGATCATCTGGGTTCAAGGAAAGTCCACACAGCCAGGCTCGTTGTTGCAGACACTAAACTCTAGTCAGGAATGATTAGAGATAACCAGAGATCCTTCTTGAGCTGGTACCTTTTCTTAACAGTCATCACAGCTTCCAGTTTCAGCCAACCTGCCCCATAGGCTGCCAGTGACTCAAGTAATCGAGAATGGATAAGCCAGTGTTGTAACCGGGTCTAACTGGTTCTGAAAATGGGAACTTCACTTTTCTTTTTTTTTTTCTGGTCACACCAGTGACAACATGGTGACAGCACACATCTGAAAGCAGGGCCATTAAAAATGATCTTGTGTTAATCTTGGTGTAAGGCTATTAATAACTCAGACACTCATTTAAAACAAAACAAAGGAAAAAAAAAAAAGCAAATGGCTCTAATAGTGTCTGACACTGACACAATAATACAAGTATACACATGCAAAAGCAGGATGGTTACAAATGCAAATAATGCTTCCTAAACCCAAAAAAAACACAATTCAAAGTGCAATTTTGTTCAACGACTCCCTCCCACCTCCTCCCAAAAAACGGTTAAAATGTGCATCATTTATGTCAAGCTTTGTATTTGAATCTTTTGTTTTCAGTCTGACCGCTTCATCAGCAATCTTCTTTGTGCCAAAACACCTTTTGCTGGCCTCCGAGTGGAAAATTATGTTTAAATTTAATTCTCTAAAATTAAAAGTCTTGCTGTTACGTAATCGGATCAAATTGTTGGGGAATCTAAGAGATAGTATGACCCCCTCTTTTTTTTTTTTTTTTTAAATGGTTTCTTGAAGACAGTCCAGGAGGAGCGGGGACTGGAAACGACGTCTCATCCGACCTCACGCCGACGCGCTGCGGCACTGAAATCGCTCACAGCTAGCTTGCTAGCCACGCCGATAAACTAACGAAAATACTCACCTGTTTTATTTAGGCTGCTGACTCTCGTCTCTTCCGCACACGGATGAGACATTTCTCAAACGTTTCTCGGCGACGTGAGGCCCGTCAGACCACAGGCCGGAGCTTCGTCTGACAGTCGAGGAGAACAGAAAACAGCATGAGAGTGCTGGGTCTTTTTAACAGAGCGGCGGAAGTGCTGAAGTGGCACGCTATCAAAATAAAAGCACAATCGTAATCAAGTACGTGATGATTGTGAGGTCAAGTTGGAAAATATTTTACTATACACTATTTAGATGTTTTCTTAAGCGTTTTAAATGTCTATTACTGCTTTCTGGTGTAACTGTGTTTCTGCCTTTTTTCAGTGGTTATTTTGCTCAGTTCTACATCTGGAGTAAAATACTGAACATCAGCATTTCGGTGGTAACTAGTAAGGCTATGACATATTCAAATGATATTGCACAAATGTGCATATTAAATAGATGAAAATTATTTCAGAAAAAATTGCTCTTTTATAGACATTGCTTATATATTCATTTATATACAATAAAGTAACATAAAAAACAACAAACAAGCAATAATTTGAAGCCAAAACCCCCAATATCTATGACTTAAACCACTATTTAAATTGTCCCTTGTTCTCTACATGTTAAATATAATTTTTAGGATTACAAACAAGCTTGTTTTTCATCAAATCTCAATAACAAGTACACTCTGTTACATCTTGTGCAAAACATACATTTGTAATAACCAGTGACAAGAATCATCTTATGTACAAGGCTTTGTTTTTCTTTTTTTTAAAAGCCATTTTCTCCTAAGTGTCTTTGAGGAAATTTTCATTGTTACTCAATTCTCCATTCTGTCTGTTCATGTAATCTCTGAACTAACTCACAAATGTTGAAATTATTGTCCCTCCAGACCAAGTATTGTATTCAAGTCTACCCCTGTAAAAATGCATATTATAAATAAAATGCCTACAGTCATGTTTTAAGACAGAACTGTTTAAATTTAATAAAATATGTTGGATTAAAGTGTTGTCTTGTGAATCAGGAATAAATGCATCTTGCATGAATTCTTTTAAACTACACTGTATCCTAATGTGTGCAAATTGCCAGCATATGTTTTCTATCCACAGTTAATTATCAGATCTTTTTAATGACATTTACAATAATCTTATTCTGCTGCACCACACGCTGTTGGAATGAAACCATTCTTTTGGATGATTTTGCAGTAAAAAGGGAATAGTGTTTACAAAAAACAACACAAGGGCTCAATGATGATTAAGCATCAGTGACCTCTAAATTTTTTGGCTGACCAGAGTTTCACCCAAAACAAACTCCTCCCACTTTTCTCAAAAGGATTAAGCAACACACTCTTTAGTCACCATCGCCTTCAGAAATGTAGTATACCTGTGAACGGTCAGTGGATCTAAACAGTGAGTGTGAAGATATTTATAGAACATATGAAATCTCATAAATTTGTTCTCATTGCCTCAGTTTAGCTCTTCAGCTTTGGTCAACATCCATTTTGTGTTGAAAGAATTTACTTCACTTGAATTCATATTTATCATAAGGAGAGATGAAGGAGTGAGAGTCGGGATGTATAGTCTTTCCATCACAGTGCCTGCACTTATTTACTAAACCAAAAGTTACATTTGATTTGGTCTTTTTGGCTTAAAAACTGCAGGCAAATCTGTTTCTTTTATACTTTTACAGACACTGATATATAAAGATGACAATCAAGAAGGCCTGAACACCCAGAAAATACATGACTCTTAAAAATGACCCTTTGGATTAAAGTGTTGTCTTGTGAATAAATTATATTATATATACACTTGAAATGTAATAGCATACTTATTAACATAGACCACTGGAACATAGAACACTGAAAAACACATTTCAAGTGCTCACTTATCCTTTTTTAGTCTTTCCTGCTGTTTTATGGTGTGATTCATTTTTCTTGATCTCTAGATACGGGTATCTGTGGATGAATCTTCTGAAACAGTTGTCTGGGCTCTTTTTGTGTAATTTTCTGCCCCATAAAACAAGACTTCCTTCATATTGTATTTAAATGCTTGGGTGGTCTTTGTGAGCACTGGCATTCTGAAAGTCCAGATGTTCTTGAGCTCCAGGAAAATTGCTCTGAAAGTAGGCCGAATAAAGCATAGCAAAATTAAATACAGTTCTTTAGAATGAAACACAAAACCATTCAGTCCTTATGTAAACATTATTGAAAAGTCCTTAGGGTGATCAGTTAATTAAACATAAGCATTGCATTTTAAATATGTGAAAGTTAAAATCGAATTTAAGATTATAAATACATTTAATGCAGCAACACATGATTCGTCAGAGCTGCTCACTGTATTTTGATGTTATTACAATAAAACCCAGACTTTGCCTTAATACACTTTATTTTGAAAGCACAAGGATGTGTGATGCAATCAAAGCGCGTCAACTTCCTTGTTGACGAAATAGTGGTGTAACACATAAAACCGTCTTCTAGCCCTCTAGAAACACAAACTATCATGTTTATCTTACAAAAGTGTATCACCTTTTCTCAATTTCCGAGGCTGAAGCGCACTTTCAGCCTGTTATTGTGGAGTTATCGTAGTCGTTCAACTGTGTCCAGAGCCTGCGTCGCGTTTCACTGTCCAACACCCACGACCAAGACCAAAGAGCAGCCAAATGATCAGAAACAACTAACGTTTCGCCGTTTTTTACCTTCTAACGCCCGTAAAGCTGGGATTACCTGTTACAGAGGGTTGTCAACTACACCGGCCGACACAGGAGACGCTATTGGGAAGATCCAGTCAACACATTATCATCTCATTTACACCTGCAAGGTAGCAGAACCAGCCCACGGGCGTGATTTTACTTCACACTTAATTTAACAAGCGATTTTATGCAAAGCGACTTGCTAAAACAGGAACACAATCAAGCCAGAAGGTAGAGAGAGACTTGGGAGGGTTAGGGTTAGTCTTGAAGACAGGGAGGGACACACCTGATCTGATACTAAACATTTCCACCTGTGTTCTGGATCACCTGTAAAGGTTCTTACAACACAAGGTGGAAGACAAGAAATGAGTATGGTCTGAACCAGGACTTGGGTGGCATGGCTAGTTAGGTCCGGCCTGATTACCTTTATGATGTACGATGCAAAGCAGGATGACTGGATAACAGCAACAACCTGGTTAGAGAAGAACAGCTGGTCATCAGTCAAGTGATAACCAGAGGCTGTTTGATGAGTCCGAATGACAGTGAGCTTGGTCTTGGAAATGTTTAGTTGAAGGGCTATTCCTTCATCCACGAGAAGATGTCAGAGTAGGTGGGTGATATGGTCATCTGGAGTGAAGACGGATCATCTTGCATTGCAGTGATGTGAGACACCATGCAAGTGGATGACCTGGCCCAGTGAAGTTGTGTAAATGGCAAACAGAATAGGCCCCAACACTGAGCTTTGTGGAAACCCGGTAGAGAGGCGATGAGAAAGGGATGACTGCCCTTGTCATGGCATTGTGACTGAACGCCCTGTGAGATACGATTCAAACCAACAGAATGGTTAGCCCGAGACGCTCTTATCTGACAGTACTGATAGCAGTATATATGATTAACTGTGTCAAAGGCAGCGAATATGTCTAGCAGAGTGTGGACTATGATTGATCTGCAGCTTTAGCCGCTTTCAAGGACTTTGTCACAGACAAAAGAGCCGTTACAGAGTAGTGGCCCCTTTTGAAGCCAGACTGGTAAGGACCTAGGAGGTTGTTCAGAGAGAGGAACTCTGAGACCTGTTTGGAAAGCACCCTTTCAACAGAGTTACTGATAGTCCCATTTCCCCAAATCCCATCACTTTTCATTATGTTTGTTATCTGTCTTCACTTTTTTTGTTTACAATTCTAATATCTGACAGGCAGACTGTGTCACGTTCACAGGTTTGCTCTACCAGATCCATGCAGAAGATTTCTAAGATGGCTTATCACAAAGGTGTTGTGATCGTGACCTGTTCAGGGTGTAAGAATCATCATATCATTGCTGACAACCTCGGCTGGTTCTCCGACCTAGAGGGGAAGAGGTATGTAGAGATGCTGCATTCAGATTCAGATTGATTTATTGATCAAGAAAGGGTAATGTATTTGGAGCTTACTAAGTTGACACAGCTTTAAACTTAAAGGTAAAATAAGTTATACCTTGGAGGAAACAACACATGCAGTAACTGGGTGAGAAGAACAAACAACAATGTATAAAACAGAAATATAAACTAATGAATAAATAACAGATTTATTAGGAATATACTAGGCATATAAAATTGACCCGTCTCTATGTTCAGTAGTTTAATAACAAAAGAAATTAATATCTTGAGCTGAATATAGTCAGATTGACTATGAATGTACAATATTAATACTTTTTCTCTCCAGAGCATTTGTTACCCCTAGTGGAGCTCGGTTTGAAGTCTCATTGGTCAAAATTTCACAGTATAATTTGGGCTCTTCTTGCCCTTTATAGACAAGTAAATAAGAACCTCAGAAGTCCTTCATTAAATACAAAAGTGTATGCAGTATCATTAGAAATATGAAAATAGGCAGTCTTTTGATTCAAGTTAACTGACTTTGTGTTTACTTTAACTAAAAACTGAGTCAAACAGTGCTTCTAAATCTTAATTGATGTTCACAGTTAAGTACCCTCAGAATACTGGATTAACCTAAAATTGATTATTAAATGCTCAGTTTTCATTAGATCAAATAAAAAAAAGGTTTTCATTTCATCCTTCAACAGTATCAGGAAAGACACAAGCATGTTCTCTGCTCTTTAAACTACTATATTATCATGACAACATTATAATATAGTGTGAATTTTATCATTATGATTAAGATTTTGATGTTATCATTGACAACATCCCAACCACAACCATTAAAGCTTGGAATGTGACGAGAATATTGTTATGATTATTTGCTCATAAAGTGACATGTCCTGAGTCCATTTATTTTGCACAAGAAATGTAATAGAGAAAGAAACATGCGTGATTTACAACCATATGCAACCTGGAAGTGTTTTGAATGACCCGTGCTGTGTTACTTTATGCTTTAGAAACATTGAGGAAATCCTGGCTGCCAAAGGAGAAAGAGTGAAGAGAGTTGAAGGAAGTCCGGCACTGGAGATAGTGATGGATGAAAGCAACAGAGACAAGTCACAGCATAGTGATGACCCAGAAACGTCGGAAAATGACTCTAGGAAACAATAACAATGACTTTTATATCTTTAAAAAAAATTTTTTTTACTGTATATATCCTTTGTTGTATGTTTATTTTAAATTTTGTAATAAATGAGATATTCTCAGTTGCTTTTCGTGGTCATTCTGAGAGGGGAGTGAAACAATATTCAGAAGGAATACTGGAGATTTATAACAGATACATGGTTACAAGTGAACGCCTTTTTGTGGAAAAAAAAGTTCATTCATAACATACATTTCCAGTTCGAAACTGCGTTAGTTCTCGCGAGAACAGCGCATTGCGATCCGGCTGGTAGCACAGGTAGCAGCCGCAGCAGCTACGTCGGTTTCTTCAATCCGCCTTCCGGTTAACTGCGATGGATGCTCCTGAAGTCCTTGACGAGGCAGAAAGGCCAAGACATCGTCCTTTCTTAATTGGCGTTAGTGGAGGAACAGCCAGCGGCAAGGTCGGTCTTTTTTTTTTTTTAAATCAAGTACTTCACATACATGTTAGCTTAGCAACCATTAGCCCTAATTTCAACATCCACAAACTGTCAAAAACATTGGCACGCCCACTTATCAAAGAAAATGTTTTTATTTCATAAGTACGTCATTTCTTACCTTTGCCGCCTCTTTCTTGTTTATCAACAGGTTAAAACGACAACATGCGTAACAGTTATAAGTTAACGGTCTCCGGACGGAGTCAGCTGATTAACATTAAACTGAACTCAGTGATGCAACTCAACCTCAAACAAGAACCTTTGTCCCTGTCTAGTCCTTGAAACGCATCCACACACCGAAATGTGGTTTCGCTTTCGCTGTTTTAGCCGCTCCGGCGTCATTACAGGTTTTGAATGTTGACAGTAATTTGAACGATATCTCACACAGTCAACAGTTTGCGCCAAGATCATGGAGCTCCTCGGTCAGAACAAGGTGGACCATCGCCAGAGGAAGGTGGTCATCGTCAGCCAGGACAGCTTCTACAAAGTCCTGACACCGGAGCAAAAGGCCAAAGCACTTAAAGGACAGTACAACTTTGATCACCCAGGTAGGATCGATCTGGAGATGATACATTTTACTCCCACTTCACATTTCATTACAATATCTCTTTGTGTTTCTAATGGACATAAAATCAGTTATTCTGATCTTGACCTCATAATCAAAACGTCTTCTTAAAGGTTATTTTTAAAAATGAACATTATTAGGTCATGTACCATTTGGGGATATACTTCATAATTACCCGTAAAAAAGGCCAATCTTAGGTACTTGATTTTATCTGACTGGAAAAAAAAGCATGTTGAGATGCCTGGTCTGCTCTAATCCTACTGTGCTCTAGATTATTGAATATTTGACATATTCAGATAAACAATTATGAAAAGTTTAAGGATTTAAATAAAACAATATTTTTGACTCCACATCAATATCTATCCAGCCCTAATGTCAGCTAACAGGAGAGTGTTTACTGTAAGGCGTACTTTATTACATTGTGAACCATTATGATTAATAACATTGTGTTTCTTGTGCAACAAACTTGTCATGTGATGCATCCATTGTATTTATTAAGTTCTACTGTTTCTTTTTAACATCTTGCAGAGGCATTTGACAATGAACTAATGTACAAAACGCTGAAGGACATTGTGGAGGGCAAGGTGGTTGAAGTGCCAACATATGACTTCGTCACCCATTCCAGGTAGGAAGAAAGCGCTTTACACTAACTAAGCCCTGACGAAAGATCCTCGTCCTTCTCATGTTTTCTCTGCTTTTAGTCTGAGACAACTTTGTGCCTTTGTAGGTTGGAAGAAAGGATCACCGTTTACCCAGCGGATGTGGTCCTGTTCGAGGGAATCCTCGTTTTCTACCCCCAGAAAGTTCGGGACATGTTCCACATGAAGCTCTTCGTGGATACAGATTCAGATGTTAGACTGTCCCGGAGAGGTACTGATGTCTCCATCACACATAATTCCAGATCTTGCCACAGTCTGTCTGTAGCCTGACCTAATTTTCCCGTAGTCCTGCGAGACATGAGCAGAGGGAGAGACTTGGAGCAGATTCTCAGTCAGTACACAACATTTGTAAAGCCTGCTTTTGAAGAGTTTTGTTTGCCTGTAAGTATAATGTTTGGTGATCTTGTACTTAGAAATAAAGTGTAATAAACAAAAAATGGCTAAGCATAATTTCCTCTCTTTAGACTAAGAAGTATGCAGATGTAATCATTCCAAGGGGAGTTGATAATATGGGTAAGTAACTAGATGAAATACCTCTTGATATCTCCAGAATCAGAAATGCTTAAAAATTCTTATCTGTCTGTCACTAGTGGCGATCAACCTCATTGTTCAGCATATCCAAGATATTCTGAATGGTGATATTTGCAAATGGCAGCGTGGATCCATTAATGGCCACGGGCGAGGCTTCAAACGGGGTAACTCTGACCAGAGCGACCTGCAGAGCGGAGGAAAGAGGGTCCTGCTGGAACCGAGTAGTCGGCCTCACTGAGACTGAGTGAATGTGTGTGTGGGAGTGGATGGGTCCAGAGTGAATATGAACTTTGAGTTGGAGTTGTTATCGTGTTCAGAGTACTGCTTTTTTTGGGGGGGAAGTATTAGTTACAGGTCCATTTTGTAAGTATTCAAAGTAGTGATTTCTTCACAGTTTTACCAGTACATTCATGTGGCAAAGGAACTAGGACTTCTGTCAACACTAAGGTTTTACATGTCAGGACTGCACAGAATAAAAAGATCTGGTTCTTATCGGGTCTTAAAAGCTGAAGGTTGGTTGAAATTGGGTAATGCACGAGTAGTATAATAATCCCAACCACACCAGAAAAAGCATGAAGGCTGAAAAAGAGAAGAGTCAAGGTGTTAAAAAAAACTCAGACATCAACCTTGATTAAAGTGTTGTGGTTTGACTTCGAGATGTGCATATGCCTGCAAACCTTGCTGAAATGAAGCAACGGAGTGTGTGTGTTGTCCAGAATCATTTTACAACCATGTAAGAGACGGATGACGTGAAACAGAGAGCGATTACTTTTCATTTACCGATGCTAAAGACGATTCTGGAAACTACCGAATCCTGGAGGCATTTAACACATAGTTTCTGCCAAATGACAGTGAAATATGTTTATCTAAGGCTTTATTTATCAACTGACACCTGATATGAACAGTTTTATTTTGTCTTGACAGTAAAACCTTAGAACTGAAAGAGGGATACTCTTGTTCACGTGGCTGTATAACAGTTTTTTCTTTTCAAAATAAGTATCATACAGTAAAATTTTATTTGTTAAATGTTCAACTATGCTGTTACTGAAATGGAAGAAGTATTAAAAGGTTAATTTTAGTGTTTTTAGATTTTGACTGTACAGGGTAAACTGTCTCACACTTGTTGCTTGAAAAAAATAGAATATTTAAATTATATTAATAAATTAAATGTAGTTGTCTTTGCCTTTACTCTTAGTAATATATTCTTTTATCAAATTATGTTGCAATGTGAATTTTAATAATCACACCAAATGTAATACTGAGTGCTTCCTTTCCATTATTTAATTCTGAATCGATGCCTTAATTTCTCTTTTTTTTTTTTAAATTTATTTTTCCACTCACTGTACAACAATAAATGGAAATTCTCCTGCGAGCTACTTTGGTGTCTGTTTTATTAACCGGAGAATGAAGGTACGGACAAAGGTGGTGTTTTTCTAGAAACAAAGCTGTTTGTTTTATTGGAGTTTGAGAGCACAGTGTGATGTGTTGGCTTCTGACCCTTATCCCAAAAAGAAATCAGATGATTTACAACAACAAATGTTGGAATGAGAAACACACAAGCCACTGAGGACTCCAGTCACGCACACTCACGCCGACATGACCGGGACTTGATTGTGATTGCCTGATGGTTCGTCTATACTTAACACGGCACTCGATGATTCAGTATGACATACATAGATCACAGCATCTTTAGTATTAATCTTTTTGTGTTTTTTGCTTTGCTTTTTTAGTGCACATACATATGGCACTTGGGAGAAGCTAAGCTCTTCTTATTAGCATAAACATCCTTTTTAAGAACAAAAGGAGCACTGTATATAATACATGTCATAACCATACATGATTTTTTACACAAAATGTTTCAAAACAAACTCATAAATTCCAGTCTATAATGGCCTTCCTCTCTTCAAGTTCAGATCTCCTCACACCCACAGCAGATTCTCAGTCTGCATGTGGACGCGACATTTTGAGGCAAGTTGCTCCCAAGGTTCTGCTGTTTGACGGTAACTCCTAAATCCAGGAGAGAGCTGTGAAAGATGACTGGCAAATGGCACATACATAAAGGAGGAGGAAGGATGGGGCTTAGAGAGTAATGGACAATTCAGTTCAATCACACGCACACGCAACAGCTCCACTCGAAAACAAAGAGCCCAGGGAGCAGACTTTGGCCTTTCCCGTAGTGTCTCCCGTCCGCTCTGTGAGATTACTCGCTCCTCCTCGGCACCAGGTTTCCTCTGGTTTCCCCATGATCTCTGAATCTCTCCCTGCCTTCATGCCGTAGACAAAGTAATCCCGATTATAACCTCCCAGAGTGGCGGAGCTTTTTGTAAACCTTGACGAGTTGTCTGTAGTTTGTTCTGGATTTCCCACGAGTCTCCCATTAGCTTCAGCAGATTGATTCTGTTTGTCTCTAAGTCTGTGGTAAAGTGGAGTTAGTGTCATGAAGCACAGTTGCAGGTCAGTGTTGAGGGGGTGGGGGGGGGCCCACGGGCCCTAGGTCTTTTCTTCGCGGTCCGTCTTGCGCCTAGCAATATTTCGGGGCTTAATTTTCAATGACAGTTCCCACAGGGCCTCCTCGGCCAGGTGGTCACTGAAGTCGTTGAAGAAAGAGATGATGTCTTCATTACGCTTCAGCTCGTAGTGCCTGAAATCAGAAGAAGTCTGATGAACGCAGGAGTTTAACGCTAAAGAAGCAAACGACTTACATGGAGGTGACAGATGTGTTTTATGACACCAAAAGATCTTTTTCATTTATCCGTTTTCACAGGTTCTCCTGGACTTTCAGTGAACTTACACTTGCTGGAAGCGCCGCATGCTGTCCAGAATGTTAAACTGCTGCCAACGCTTGGAGAAATTGACCTTCCCGTCAATGAGGTCAGGGTTTCCCAAGTGGACGAATGTCAGATCCTGGAGAATGAGACCTCTGCAAAGAAGAAGACGACGGTCAAATCTGTGGTTAAGCAGTGGGTGTGTACAGGTCTAAACGTGCATGTTTACTCACAAGTATGGGATACATGGGGGCTCCACCTCAGCCAGAGCAGCTCTGTATGCTCTGAAGGAGGAGGAGCTGTCGATCAGCGTGCAGTACTCCTCCAATCCCTAGTAACGAGAATTCAGAGATGTGCAGAGTCAAAAACAAACATTTAAATCTGTTGGACATGACGCTTTATCATTTAGTTAACCAAATCATCTCCTCACCTCTGAAGTTTGTTTCTGCCACTCCAATCTCCTGATGGGTGCAGAGTCCAGAGCGGACAGTATTGCCAGGTAGGAGTTGAAATTATTCAGCTTTCTTAAGTGCTGTAATTAAAACGAAGAGCCTGAATGTTAAATACAAATTATAGAATGACATGAGTTTGTGTTTTTAAAGCTTAAGGCATCGAACCTTCATTATCTTAATGAACTTGAGAAGCAGTTTCTCTCTGTCTTGGGCTTTCTCCTGCTGAATTATCAAAGAGCGAACCCTGCAGGAAACAGAGAGAGAGAAAAAAAAAAAACTAAAGGCGTCAGTATTTATAAAAGCAGCGGAGAAAAGGCAGGACTTCTAATGACGGGAAAGTTTGAATATTACATCGTATGATCAGGACTTTCTCTCCTCTCTTACCAATAGCTCATGTTGTTAAAGTGCTCTGTGAATTGAGTCAGGTTTGGGCTTTTCTCCTCATTCTGCTCCTTTGCCCAAAGCAAAACTTCTGGAATCTGAGAGGAATCAGGATTAAAAGTTATTTCAGACTCCATGTAGCACAGTCGGTGAAAAACGGTAAGAGGAGGGAAGTTACTGCACCTCAATTTTGTAGAAAAGTTCAGCGTCTAGAAGAGTGAGCTGATCGGCAATCTCGTGACTGCGGAAGTCATGAAGAGTTCCCGGCCTGTTAAAACACAGCATTAGGCATCTTCAGCATCAGTTGCTGCAGTCATGACGTGTTGAGAAATCCAGTTTAACTTAATATGTTAAAAATATGAAAACGGCTTTTTCAATGGACTAACTTGTCTTGAATTTTTTCCAACTTGTCTTGAATTTTTTAAACGTTCAGTGGGTGCCATTCTCCATTTGTCCACCAGATGTCCTCAAACTCTCCTCTACGCCCTCATACCTGTCTTTCTCTTCACCTTCATCAGTCCTGTAGGTTTATTACTTCCACTAGCTCATGTCCACCTGTCCTCTGGCAGACTGTCAACATTATGTCCATTATGCTTTCCAGCCACCTGACTGTGTTTTTGACTTTTTGTTTATGACGTGGCACCACGCAGGTGTATCTGGGTTTTTGTCTTGAACCTCTTCCTGCCATTTTGTGTCTGAATTTGAGTTTTCTGTCCCGTTTTGTACATAAACTGTGATACAAGAACATGCCAATAGTAATGCTAAAAATAGCTTACTAAGTCCAACAAGTTATGACTACTTTTATCACTTTATCTTGTTGAGGGTTTTTCTATCAGAAAGAAATCACTATGATTACATTTTGCCTGATAGAGGCAAAAATATCTTTGTACAATGATGAGAATTCATGTAGAAAACATTTAAGGATAGCCCTTCTTATTTAAAAACGTTACTGCCTGGCAGTGAATGAAATATTTTTTTTCTCAAGGCTACAAAAACAGAAAAATGGTTTAACTGAGGGGTTACAGTTCTGCTCGTTTTTCCCACAGTTACCTTGCAGAGACCCCCCGGGCGGAGAGGGGCTTGAGGGAGTTAGTGTAGCGCAGCAGCTTCTTTTGTTCCACCTTATCCAGGATGTTCTTGCGGAGCACACGGGCAAGGCTGAGCTCGCCGTTGCACACCAGCGTGAACACCAGGTCCATGAGCTGCTTCAAGATGTCCTCCGTTAGCTCCACGAGGCTGGAAGAGAGAAACAGAAGACGAGAAGTTTAGAAATATTTACAATTCGGGATGTGACAAACAGCAAAAACGACGACAAGGCCTCCTTAAGTTGCTGATGTTCAACTAAAAAAACTGTTGAAAATTATTATAGTTAATATAATTAATACAGTTAATTTTCAAAAATATTTCAAAAGTTAGAACAAATTTATAACAACTTTTAAATGTAGCTGCAAGTAAGACAATAATAGACTGCTTTTCATAACATTGTCTTTAAACAAAGGAATCATAAGTTTAATAACTAACATTTAAGTGTGAATGTGAGATTAATATATTTACTAATCAGATAATATTCCATCGGTGTGATCTTCCTCCAGAGGTGCTGCTGATAAGAGTTATTTATAATCTTACAGTATTTACTGACTCACCACAGCTCGTCCACCACACGAACCAGGACGAAGAACGTGTTCTTGCTGACTCGCTTCTTGAAAGTGTCTGGACTGTGGCAAAATGTAGTATATGTGCTTTTGTGGTCAAGGACAATGCATCTATCGTACTTCACTGTCACCATTATATTTGATCCAAAAACGTAGCTTTTCAGTGTGTATTATAAATAAAAATACTTCATTTATTTACGAGGGGGGAAAACCAGGCTTTTTGAACGTTTAAGATTTTCTATTGCAGGATGAGACAACAATAATGAGACAACGATAATGCAGTTTTGCTTTCCACAAATACAGTGCTGTGCATCCTTTTTTCTGTCTAATTTAAAAAAAAAAAAGAGACTATTTTGTTACAAAAAATAGGACAAAAAAACTGCACAAGTATGTACTTTTTTAAGCACTAGTTTTATCTCAGCTTAATTTCTTTATGTAAACAATATCTATCATTACACAGCAAGGGTAAGCTAATGATTTTTTTTAACATGATGATGGAAAATAAACACACAATTCATCATTTACAACTGTGTTACTGGCAAATGCTGCATCACATTAAACATATATATTTAGTACGCTTATGACACATAAGTTTGACAGGTTGTCATCAAGAACAAAGACATGTCTCTTGGGACATTATCAACTGTGTGGGCAACCTTAAGTAGCCTCAGTTCTCACAGTATGCAAAGTTTGGGTTTATTAGCTTGTAAATCAGCCTTTATCCACTGATGCTGCTATGCTGTCCTTCCAGTTTTGCAATAAAAATCAGCAGGACCGCATCTTTTTTTCCATTGAGTATTAATCTGCTTATTACATCTTGAGCTTATTAGCTGTTCAAACATTACAAGTCAGATGATAATAAAATAAACTGACAAGAAAAAAAATCCACTTTATAATCACAAGTCTGACAATAATAGTGGAAGAACTGTTAAAATAATTCTCTTAATTTTCTGTCACTTGATTAAATCATCCAAATAATATTATTATTATTATTATTATTATTATTAAGCTTTTCCGCAGTAGTAGCAAAGCAGAGAAGGAATTATAATGCTGCAGTCTATCGTGCTGAGAATAATTCAGAACACTGGGATGGCAACACCCGGAAGAGCTCCCATATTTTCTGCTGTAGATTAGATGACAGTATCCATCAACACAGAATTACAGATCAACTGGATTTAAATATGCACTAAATTCTTTTTAACTCAATAACCTGAATAAGAAAAACAAGATAAGTCTTTCCTTGGTAAATAAGGATTAAAGGGAGAAAAGCAGCCGCCTGCCAACAAAAAAAGCAATTAACCACAGAGTGACATGTTGAATGGCTTTAAAAGGATATCTGTAGTGTAGCTTCTTAATGAGGTCCTCTGGGGTTATAAAAGTCCTATATGTAGTCAGAAAGGCTTCACAGTACAAAACAAGATCTGTCAAGCAAAAGACAGAAGAAAAAGCAGCAGATTTCAGTTGACATGTAGCCAGCGTTAACGACTCAAAGCTGACAACACCTCATCAAACATGAAGGCTTTATACCCAGAATGACACACTCTGAATAACAGAAGATCAAGCTATTTGAGATTCTACACATCAAATAAAGAAATCCATTCTTAGCAAATGAAAATAACCCGTCCTTCAAGTTAAAATGACGGTAAATCTGTCAGAGCTGTGCCAGGGATTCAGAAGCCCAGCAGCACACTGCTGTGCAAGTAAACACTGTACCTTTGCGGTCTGTTTCCGTAGCGTGGACTAATAGGATATCTCCTGATCCAGCACGAACATCAGGGCCGTCGTCGTTCTGTGGAAAATGAATAGGAAAAAAATGAGGAGGGGGAATTAGGAACTTAAAAAAAAAAAGGCCAAAAGGTAAAGAAATATTTATGAGACTGGCAGCGAGAGAAGGCTGGTAAGACTTGTTTTGAGGTGATGCAGTCTAGACCAAAACGTAGCAGGCACTTTTCCTTGGTCTCTCCCCCTCCAACCCTCCCTGTCCTGCAGCAGCTCCTCTGATGACGAAGAAAAAGTCAGACTTGTCTACGATAAAATCACCACCTCTGCAGTACGTTTTCTGTAACAACTCTGAAATGTTGCCACAGGCTAAAAGGATCTTTCCCAAATCTTTCCAAGGCATTTCTGATCACTTCCTTTCTCCCCTGGTAAATCACTGTAGCCACATTTCCCCTAACCTTGCAGAGAGGTGTGCAGCTTTTTCACACATCTGTAAATCAGACTGCACCACAGGACAAAGGAGGAGGAGGAGGAATAAAAGGAGGCTTTGGCAGCATTTGCTCTGCAATTTCAGGTATTTAACTCCAGAGGGCAGCAGTGGTTGTAACGCAGCATCTCACTTCACATCTTAATGACTGAACTTTACCCTGAGCTACGCTGGTGGGATAAAATAAACCTTGCATGCTGGTGCCACTGCACGGTTACATTACAGCACATTTCTGAAAAGAGCATACAGAATGGGCAGTTGTTGTCTTACTTCTTGCTTTAGTGTTATTCTGCTCATGATCTCCTTGTGGTCTATGAGAGAGAGCTCGTCCACGTCTTCCTCGTCGCTCGCGGGCAGTTCTGTTACCTTCTGCCTCCTGAAACGTACACACCACACCATCAACACAGACACACTCGCATCCATCTGAGGCATAAATAACAAAAGCCCACTTCCAAATCCCCACTCCATGCTGCAGCCGAAACAACTGATTACGTGATCAACAGAAACTGGAGAATAAAATCGAGTGATTACCTTTCCTTGTCCAAAGCTTCTTTGCTATTACTAGATGGCATCTGGGGGGCGGGGTCTTGAAGTACCTCATCAGCTGCAATTGTTTCCTAATCAAGGCAGAAAAAGAAATAAATAAAAAATAAAGCAAATCAGCCTCTTCACTGCAGGTTGCATGGATCGGGACTGATGATTGCTTCCATGCAGTGACAGGAGGACGGCTACAGATGAGACTGCATGAGCCACCACAATCTCATGCACATGTTGGATGAAAGGAAGGATGAATGCTTTATACAAATGTGCATCACATTTTCATAATAATCCTGACGCAGATTAGGTGTAAAGACCTGACTTGTAAAATGCTGCTTTTCCTCAGCACTAGCAGGTAAAACCCAAAAGACAACACCCATGAAACACCACCACCAGAGAGGAGAATCAACTTGAACTGAAACCACAGCAAATGTAAATAAAAAGTACAAATCAACCAGACGTTTACATGCACACCAATATCCAGACGGATGGCCTCATTGCTAATAATAAAATATTCCACTTACAACATTAACATGATTTGCATTTAGGTTATTCCCATTATATAGGATATGTTCGGATTAATGTCTCACACCTAAAATGTTTCCCACTGTGAAGTTTTCACCCATTAACAGAGCAATACTCTACTTCCTTTAACACCAAAAAAGTGCATCTCCTGGTTTCTACACTTTCTGTTCTGCATCGACGGGAGCTGAGGGCAGTTTCTGCAAAACAGCAGCATGTCAAAAATGCTACAAAACTCTTACACACTGTAACAGTGTATAAAATACACACGTTAACAAAATATGATTACCATTGGCTTCCTCCACGTGGGGTAATTTGATTATTGCTAAGTAAGAAAATGACCTTAGTGAAGTTAAGGTAATCAAATAATGCAATTTACATGGCAGTGTCTTTTTCAGAGTTGTGTCCTAAATTAGGTAAGTTTTGGTATATTGATGTACACGTAAATGTAGCCATTGTCCCTTCTGCATAGTCTCCACCATCACGTGTTAGGGGTAACAAAAAAAAGAGAGACAAGAAAAAATACAAAAACCCCATTCAACCATGCCTAAAACACACCCCAAATACACAAGTTGGCCCAAACGAACACAATTACACGCATACATAAGCTTGCACACATGCACAGGTGCGTATAATTTGTTTAGGGGAATGTTATTGGAAAACTGGAAACCCACTGAGAATCCCTTCTTGGAGCAAAGATATGTCAGGAGTTACATTAGAGCGAGGGCAAATGCTTGTTACAGTTGAAGCGCAGCCAGAAAGACGGCAGTCAAAACAACAAACAGATAGACATCTTTTCTGCAAACGCCCACCAGAGCACATGATTCTCTTACAGGCAAACCTGTGAACCTGAAGTCATGCTCAGTCAGGTTTGGATACACTCACATTCCATTTCAGTGCCACTCGACCAGGACATGAATCAATAAAAGCTGCTCAGTGCAACACATGTGAGAGTGACATGTGCTGGCCAAACAGGCCTCCATCTTTCAAATCTCTCACCGCAACTGAATTGATTCATACCCTGAGGTGATGAAAGGCGAAAATGGAATCGACCTTTTACCCGTGGCAATCAGCTACTTACTCTGAGGGAGAGAGGCAGCTCCCCATTGGCCTGGGTTGATGTGTACAAGTTGACATACTCCCCCTCCCCGCCCTCGTCATTCGCGCTCTCGCTCTATGGGAAAAGAGGAGGGACACAGACCGCGGCGTAAAGCAGCAAAGAGGGGAACAGAGTGTTTGCTTAAGGTGTAGCAAACATGAAGAGTGAATATGTGGCAAAGGAGGAGAGCAAACCGAGGTCAAGAACTCTAGAGAGAGCGGCGTGTTTTCCTGCTCTGCCTCCTCATGACCACCAGATGGCACTGGACAGCATCATATGTGAAAGTAATAGCACTTATTGGCAAGAACATGCAGTGCAACATGCTCCACTGGGATTCTTTTAAGACCAATAATCAGACAGCAGACAGTTTGTGGGCAGTGGTAATGACAACAAGATGCCACTAAGGGAATGAGTCACCATATTATCATATGAGCAACAATAGAGAAAACCAAACAGCTGTTATCTAACTTCAATCTGCCGAGAAGAGGGGTCTGGTATCAGATTTCATTATCTGTCTTAAAGAAGTGCTGCATATACATGTCCTGCTTGTGCTTCCAACAGCTATCCTTTGTGAGCTCACCGCTGAGGTGTGAAGAGAGTCAGTGAGAGAAGACCCAGAAGGAAGACATACAGCCACTGAACCCACTGAGCCGGCCAGGGAACCGTTGGGCCCACCCCTGCTGCCATCCAGAGTGGTGGCATTGGTCAAGGCAACCTGGTCCAAGCTCTGTGATTGGTGGAAAGAACGAAAGCAGGAAAGGAAAAAAATAAAATAAAACAAAAAGGACAGGACTGAGAGATCAGAGGAGAAGTCAGGGCAGACAGAAACAGAAGGCGAACAATAGGAAGCAAGGGGAGGGAGTAGTGTTCACCTCAATCTCCAACACATGCATTAAACCCAGACTACAGGAGTGATGTGCCTGAACATGAAATGCACTGCGCACACACGCACAGGAAAAAAAAAAACAAAAAAAAACAAAACAGCGGCAACAGAGAGAACTCTAGTGCTCCCGTAAGACAATAACAAATAAAAAAACAAATCTAGACGTTTACATGGACTAGATCATTAACTTAACTAAGATCAAAAATGACTTAAGAGATGTCTTCAAGTGTAAGAGTGCGAGGCCAGATGCTTGTCAGCAGAGATAGATGTAACCTGTTTTAACTTGCTTCACATACCAGCTCTGTTTTAGCATACCAGCATTGAGCCATGCAGACACAGATCAATGATAAACACTCCGCGCTCACACGAATGCAGATGTTCATGCGCAAACGGCCTCTTTTTAACATATTTTTTCCACAACTAACATAATCAAATAAAATTGAGAAATTTTATCTAACTGAATATTTCCTTTTCCTCTAAAAAGCATACAAAATCAGCTACTACAGCAACTTCCAAGAATTGTTAATCACAGTTGAAGAATGTGATTTTCTACGCAAAGGCACAAATGTGGTTGCCGTGGAACCGCAGACATAGAGATGGGAAGGTGAGGGGGGAATCTAGATGGGTATGAGACAATAGCGAGTGTGGACAGCAACTGACGCTGGAGGATAAAGAAGACGAGGAGAAAAAGAGTAGTCGAAACAATGTGTTTTCCATCAAGTCCATCTGGTGGTGCATTCCACTCGAGATATCCTGAGGGAGACCCACACTATGTCTTAGCGTGCCTCGCACATCATGAGGTCATCAAAGGTCAACTCTCCCAAAATACTGATGAGAACAATGTCACACATGGCCACGCCAACTTTGAGTCAGGTCATACCGTAACTAAATGAAATATAGCATCAACTGACCACAAGTTAATCTATTCCCAGAAACATTCAGCATTTTATTCTGACCTACATAGAGAAAATTTGTTCTTTATGATCCCAAACCAAATATCACAGTCCCTTGTGATACCGTCATGAGCTGTTCAAGACACACAATTTGAAGAAAAAAAATAAAAAAAGAATGACTCGCCTGTAGCAACACAAAATAATAAATAACTACACACACTGATGACACAGAAGCACACAATAACTGCATTCTATCTAATATTCCAAATAAAACAACAAAACACAATGACTCAGACTAAAATGCACACATAGATTGGTGGTTGAACTAAATTAAAGACCACACAGCAACCAGTGCACTGACCCTTGAGGTACAACCACAGAGGTGAACATACTGAGGCACATTTGGAACACAAATGGGTCATGCCACCACTGGACCAGTCCAGGACCACACAACACCCACGCCAAAGCATAAAATGTGAGGGATTGTGGGGGTTTAGAGAAGCTGAGGGGGGAGGGGCAACTCACCGTGGGTGTGGTCAAAGATGCCTGGCCGTTCAGGTAGGAGTTAGAGACGGACATGCTGAGGCCCAGCCCAGAGCCCGCCTCCTCCATGGCCGTTACAGACGGCTGGAGGTGGCAGGAGAGGGAAGAGGAGGAGGAAGAAGAAGGGGAAGAAGAGTGGGAGGCCTGAGAAAGAAAGGACAAATAGAGAAAGAAAAGAAAAGAGAAAGATAAAAAGTAAAAAAAAAAAAAGGGGGTTGACGAAAGGTAAGGAAAAAAGAAAAGAGGGGACAGTTGATTAAACCAGTAAGAAAGACTGAATTAGAGCAGATTTAATCAAAGTGAAGTCAGAGTGGTGAAAGCTGAGGAAATCTGAGGAGGATTATTCCAGTTAAGATGAGAAGCATCAACTCAGTGGCTGAAGATATAAATACATCAGAAAAGGGGATCCACAGACTACTGAAGTTAGGGCATCACCATATAGATTTAGTTCCTTCTAGAAAAGCTTAAGAACTAAAAATTTATACAATGTGTGCAGGTAACACCCACTGATATCTCCCGTGACAGCAGACAGTCCAATAAACCTTTAAATGTCCTTAGCTTTAAGGGCTTTACAGAAACCAGGCCAGATGCAACATGGTCTAAACAGAGCCAATATGCTCCAACGGTTTTTTCTTTCTTTCCCCCCAGTCATTTCCTTATCCATGCAGCAGCTGGATTTTTTTTTTTTTTTTGCAAAGCCGTGTAAAGTCGCCAAAGCATGTAAGCCTTTAACATGGGTTTATGCAGGGCAAACAGGCTTATTCCACTGGGCCACGAGCTCATCAAGTCCAAAACATGGGACCAGATTAGGCCTTGCAGCAGCAGCAGTGTCAATAAAAATAAAAGCTCTTCAAAATACACAGTTGAGGTGGGAAAAAAGAGGAGAATAGACAAAGAAAGGGAAGGTGGTCTGAGGTTTGATGAGACTGCAACTCAGCCAGTCCATTTCCTTCTCTAGCCAATATCGCCCATTTACCAACTACAAATGTGCCATCATCCATGCTACCACCAAGCTTTAGATCAACAACAGACCAATTTGTCACCCACTTTTCACAAATTGTGCTTGTATTTTATCAGTGAGAATTAAATGTTTCACAAAAGTTGCATTAAAGCTGTTAAAACATTACCATTTTAAATATCTAGCTATTACGTGACTCAGAATCTTGGCCAATCTCCATCAAAACAACCGCAGGATTTGCTATTCAGCTGAGATAAAAGAAATGTCCAATAAGTCCAGATACAGGAGGTTTAAAGACTTCAGGTCATACTTGGAGAGCTCTCCTCCGTGATGACCCATTCTGTTGTGTCTCCTCTTTCATTGACTCACTAGCAGACGGCTGTCTCAATTAACCCAGATGCCACCCAAGATTAAGATAAGTGGACTGGATCTGATGTGAAGCTGATAAAAGCTGGTTTTATCTCCTGTTAACGAACAAACACCTGCATGTGAGAACAAATATCTGCTCTGGCTACAGAAATGACAAAGAGAAGAGGGAGACAGAGCAGAGAGAGGGAGCTAAATAGGTGAGGGAGATAACAAGACAGGACGAGCTCCAGAGAAAATTGATGAGGATTACCACTGGAGTGCACTTTAAGTCCAGTCCAGAATGCTCTATGCATTTTTCCCCTCTTTCCTTCAAGCCAGCAGAAAATAAGACAGATATGATCAGCGATATCTACCACAGAGGCTGTTTATTGTTCATTTGTCAGTGGTTTCCTTCTTAAATTTCAATCAGCTTTACTCATTTATTACAAATTAGAGAACGAAACTAATAAACTATTTCCACCATGGCAGCTTGGAAACATATCGGAATATCTAACAGGGTCGTGGTAGTTTGAGGGATGAGTGTTTGTATAAATAAAGACACGGAGGAGTTTCTTACCAGTTGTCTTTGTTTCGGGGGCAATGCTGGGGGCTGCAGGGGCTCATGAACCGAGTCGGTGCTGCTGAACGAGTCATTGAAGCCACACACCTCCTGGAAACGCTTGTTGCGCTGTTCGTATATGCTTTCACTCTGTGGCATCTGGTAGAAAACGGAAGGCTGTGGCTCTGAGTAGTCCTCCACAAACTGCATGTACTGAAGGACTGGAGAAGGAACAAGGATCAGGTTATAACAGTCTTGTTTTCAAATCATGTTTATAGTTTTATTAAACTCAATTAAGTAAAGACCGACTTAGTTTAGAGATGATTAATGAAAGGGCGAGCATTTTCCTGTCCAGATCAGCATGGCGTCATTAGTCTCTTTCACAAAAGTTACAAAATTCCTTCAGTGACACAGAAGTGACTAGTCCTATGACTAGTAAATAGAAATTAATGTGGAAATTTTTGGTTTCTTTAAATCCATTCTTGAAGCTTGCTGTCATTTTGACATTCTCCTTAACTATAGTCATTCACTATGAAAAGTATTTTATCAAGCAGGAAGGCCTGACTGTATGGATGACATAATACAGTAGCTTGAGAGGAGGTGTTGTAGCAGGCGGGCAAGGAAATGACCAAACATTGCCCTCTGCGCTCCTTGAACCAGACCCATTGTGGCACATCCTAGTAATCACTTCCTGTCTCTATTCACAAAGAATATTTCTTTGGCTTAAACTATGCTTCAATGAGCTGATGACGAAATACAGCTAATGTTCCGCTTTCCTTTCCTCTGTTGACCTCATCCCGTCCTTAACTCTTCCCTTTGTTTCCCACAGCCTCTCTGCCCTACATTCATCTCAATTTAAAGGTCTTCTTCCCCCACCATGACTTACTGTGTCTGCTTTTCTTTTCTGGGAGAGGCGGTGGGCTGGCAGGGACATCTGAACTCTCACTCGCCATGTATTGAGAAACAAACACTCCTCCGTTTGTCTGGGGCATGGGTGAAATGGGTGTAAAAAGGGGGAATGGTGGTGTAGGGTGGAGCTCTTCCTCTGACAGGTTGTCATACTGGGAGGGGTACCGGTCATATAGAACCCTGGAACCCACATCTGTAAAAAGACCAGATGTTTGGGTGCTGCGTCGCTTCTTTTCTGGCAGAGCAGGGGGAGCACTAATGCGTGAGGACACTAGAGGGTTGGTTTGATTAGGCTGGGGGGTCCAGTATTCTGGATGGTGGGGTGGAGGCGCACTGAAGCGGGGATGTGACGGATGCTGTCCGGGAACAGGGGACGAGGACTCGCTGTGAGACTCAGGCAGGGGGCTGAGGCAACCTCCCACGGTTATTGGAGGAAGGTTATCCCCAGCAGACAAGTCCTGGTGCAGGAAGTCATAATCCGGGTCATAATTCTCTGTGTTGTCTGTAAACATGAAGAAAAAGTGGCACTTATTAAAAATTTATGATCATACAGTTATATAACATTATTTGCTTAAAAGTTCACATTTTTTAGAATTCTTCCTCAAAAAAGCTGATTTGGAACTATTTAGCAAAACCTTATTCAACCCACACAGATTTGATTTTGCCAAACTCCCTGGCGGGCCAATGTCCACTTTGCCCATTTTGCAGGCATGGGCTGGGTTTTTGTCATTCAATGAAACCTTCACAAAACGGACTTCAAATGAAATATTCTGTGGATTACAGCATGTCAAAAGTATAAAGGTTCCCCAGCTATGAAATAGTAGTGAAACCCAACTTGTACATTTCTCTCTGCATCCTTACCGAGGGTCTCGCAGCTGGTGTTACGAGAACACTGACCACTGTCCTGCTCCATGGAAGAAAGCTGCTCATCAGATTTGCTGAGTTTCCCCATGCTGCTGCACGGTGAAAGCCGTGGAGAGTCCCCTCCGTAAGAATGGCTCCCCCCAGAGAAACGCCTCTGAAGGAGCTCCTGCTCGTACTCCTGCATACAGTAAAATCTACCCTGAACTACTTTTCTACATGGCTGGCTTGTTGCAATGATATGTTCTTGAAATAAACAAATAAAGCCACTATAAATTCTGTCTTTTACCTGTCTGTGGTCGCTGCACGGCAAGCTAGAGCCGCGGCTCATAGGGGCAACCACTGCCACTGGTGTAGGCGAAGGGGCTGACTGGCGCTTCTTAGGTGGAAGAGCTGGTGGTGGGCTATTGACAAACAATCACAAACTGAATTAAGTCAAAATAAAATGAAAAATATGGATTGGATCAGAACCGATAAAGATGATCAGCCAAGCACAAGGGGGGAAAAGCAGACTTTTTGACATATGTAGAGAAAAATCCATGTATAGATACATGAACACACGCATTATCATCCCTCCTTTGGAATAGTGAGATGAAATTTAGGGTGGTTCATGTTAGCCTCTTTCAGCTATGACATGAATTAATCCTGCCTGCCAAACCTAAATACTCTCACTGAGTTAATATCAGGAAAGAATGGAGGGAACGAGCAAACGTAAGCGACCATGATATGGTTTCTAGCGAAAAAGACACTTCATAGGTCAGTCACACACGCTCATGCACTTGACGGCCTTCTGATTGGATGATGAGGTCCTCGGGGAACATCAAGGATGACACAAACTTGAGGATTATGCAACCATGCAAATCAAAAGCTTTCATCCAATCCAGAAGTTTCATGGGGTTTGAGGGTGGGGTGTTACTATGGAACTGGATGAACCTATGGGCTTGACATACTTCTCCTTCTGAGAGGGTCTCCTTTGGCCAGCGTCAGCACTCAACTGTGCTCTGATCCCAGAGTCCAAAGGAAGACCAAGGATAGAAATTGAAAGACAGAGCAAAGAGAGTAAGGAAGGAAAAGGCAAGACGACAAACAGAAGTGATCCAGATTTTAAATCTCAAGTGTGTAAGTTGTGAATGAGCCAAAAACAGAAATACTATCAACACCAAAATGTTCAAACCCAGACAAAAAAAAAAAAATGAAATCCCTGTCACATCCATATACAACATCTTTTATAAGATGATTTAAAGCCTAGGTTATAATTATGGCCCAAATGCCACAAAAACGAGACATTACTAAGTACTTCTACTTTTCAGTTACTTTACACTCAGAAGGAAAGCCCGAACGAGAACTGAAATAAGATCTTAGTCCATTGTCAGCTTTCAATTTTAAGAATACTCTCTATACAGAGAAAATGTGTAATAGTTCAGTTTTAATGTGCATCATCCTCACCTGAGCTCAGCCATTTTGGCTTCGGGAAGGGGGGGTTTGGGAGGGGCCACATCTTCATCTGCTAATTCAGGGGCTGACTCTGGAGGGGAGGCTGCCGGAGCTGTCTTATTGGAGATCTCCTGCTCCTGATCAATCAAGGGCATCTCCGATGACACACTGCTGTGAACATAAAACATGTGAGCGATCGAACTGCTTTGAGTTAATGTTTGTATCCCCGCGAGCATGCTTGGTTCCTACCTCTCCGTTGTGGTAACAGGTGGTGCTGGTTTGTTGGGGGTGGTGGGTGATGGTTGCTCTTGTTTTTCTATGGTCAGCTTCACCAGTTCCTATTTACAAAAAAAGGTTCAGTTTGTATAAATAAGAGTGAACTTGTTTCAAACTGGCAGAAAAAAAAAAGCTAATACCTTTACTCCATCCAGCACTGCTTTGATGACACTGGTGACAGACGCCACATTCTCTTTATCCTCCAAGTCAATGCCATCCAGCATCACCTGGTCTGCCCAGCGGATGAGGTTGGCCAGGCTCTGATACACACGGCTATGGCAAGAAGTCAGCGCCGAACTGTGGAAGAGGTGTGATATTGAAGTTGGACAAGGGTATGGGGTGAATGAACACATGGAAGTGGAAGTGAGGAAGGACAGAAATAGATGTTGTGGAAGGTCATGTAAAGTTGAAGAAATAAATGCAGAAAATAGAAGGATTCACGATCACAGTGGGATGTGGAAGAAAATAATGGATTTGCTTATGTTAGAAAGAGAAAAAAATGACAGATTCAGGAGCAACACAAGACTTGTTTCAATGTATCTTTGTTTGGTAACTGCAGGAATGTCCATTTGTAACCTTGCAAACTGGAATAAGCCTTGCAGCTCTGAAAGGAGAATGTATAACTACACCGGGAAGCGAGCTGTTGTTTTTTCCCCGTAGCCGATTGTGTATTCGGACCTAACACTAAGGTGTGGCAAAGGCCTGTATCAACATGCTGCAGCTGATTCACTCTGGAGGAATACACTTCCACTGTCTCGGCAGGACTTAGTCCTGAAGTGAGTGGAAGACACTGAGACAATAAGAATAAGACGGGCTTGAGAGATGGATAGATACAAATTACAGTGTGTCTGGTTAGATATACTACAATTCTTTTAAAAGATAGTTGCCCTGACTGTCATATCATTATGCTCAATGACTGAAATTCAAAAGTTTATGGGAAAAAAAGAAAAAGAAAAAAAAAAGCACTTCGATCAACTACAGAATGATGGAACTGCAATCACCAAGTTATTCAGTTAATACTGATTTAAATCTTTTTTTTTTTTAATCTAACAAAGATGTGCTCAGATTAACAAGCGTCTTTTTCACCTTTGCAGTTATTTACACAACTTCTGCCACACAATATTTACTTGACTTAGAGTATTTGCCAAAAAACATCTGGGTGGGTTGGGAAATAATTGACTTTTGGTGGGAGTATTTAACTTGTTGCCTGTAGCCTAAGTTTACAGAAAAACACTAAATTTCTACTGTGTCCTCCTGGAATTTGACAACCCATAACTAATTATAAACGTAGCTGAGAGTTACTAAATCTGTCACCTCTGACTTCTGTATTTTGACCGGTACTGATGGTTAGGGAAAGTCAAAAATGGTGAAAACAGGGAAGTTTCAATATGTCCAAACAATGTCAGCAAAATTGCAGATAAGCTCACTTTTACAGTATGTTTGATTTAACTACATGGAAAGTAAAAGAAAATCACTCATATTGAGTCTGAAAGATTAGTGTGATCTTGAAAAGCGACATTCCTGATAATGTGGCACGACAACAGCGAATGTCAATTTAAAGGAATGTGTAAAGCTTCAAGTTTAAGCCTTGAGGTGAAGAATAACATCAGCCAAAACACCTCATCAATCAGATAGTAAAAGACAACCTCATGCAAGTCTCACCATGAAACCAGGCATGTTATAAATTGAGGCATAAGGCAAGAATGATAACAATCAACACTGTATTATGGCATGTGCTTTATAAGAGGAAGAGAACTGCAAGCACCTTGCATACATTTCCTAATTACAGTCTTATACAAACTAGGGACTTACCTGTGCTGTATCCGTGTCTCCACCTGGACCAGAGGCAGAATTGCTTCGAGCACCTTGCTGGCTGACCCTGGAAGCATCTCTAGCACCTTCTTCTCAACCACCATTTTGTCCACGATTGTCTTGAAGTAGCGCAGTGCATTGACCACCTCCTTCTCATGCTCTTCTAGCCGGCTAACTTTCTGCAAAATAAAATGAAGAAAAACAACAAGAATCACAAAACAGTAGCTTTCAATTTAACTAATTGATATTAATAATAAAATTAAAAACTCAAATATAAACTATGGGACAACCTATTTAGTATTTAGTCTGGATTTTCTAGTAAAATTCTACTAATCCCCTGGTGTGCTCACAGTTCAAAGCGCGATCTATCAAGTGATCCGGCCTTGAGCAATCTTTGTGTTAGTCTCAAGAGCTCTTTAAGCCTGTCTGCTCTCTCAGCAGGGCTGTTAGGGAGTAAATTCTTTACAGCAAAACCCAAAGAGGAGTAGAGGAGTTTATTCAGAAAGCAGCCGAGCTCCTTTAATGCCTTCTACTTGAGACACCAGCTGTACGGCAACCGGTTCCCAAAGCTCAGAAGTTCAGAGGCTGTGGGATCCAGCAGGGAAACACCCACACAGACAGGCACAATGGAATACAAGGAATAAGACGGGAAAACAATAGTCTCACAAATGGGAGAACAAATGCAGGGAATAGTTGGAAAAAGGAGTGATTTCCCATAATGCTTCCCTCTTTTTTTAACCCCAGCAAATAATTGCACACACACCTTGTTAGCAGGTTTCTCAGTACTCTTGGCTGCTGGCTCAGGCTGCAGCGGCTTCCCTTTCTTGGAAGGAGTCCTCTTGATCTTGGGAGAGTGGAACTTTTCCATTATTATGGTGAAAGTGGACCGATGGGACCGTTGTGAGTCTATGGACAGGAAGAAAACAGAGTAGTGAGTCAAAGGGTAAAGATTCTGGAGGTTCCCAAATAAACAGATGGTCCAAGCTAAGTCAAGCATTGATGTCGCCATCACATGATGACGCTCCTCTCAAACAGAGCTCAAGCAAGCATCAGGATTTTCTCTTTTGTGTGTTCAATAAAAATGAGCTGGACAGGCTCTTCCAGCAACATGGGATAAATGTAGCAAAAATAAAACAGCACTCAGAGCAGAGTTGAAAATTGCCTCATGATACACTACTCAGAACAGCTTCATAATAGAGTATTTTAATAATTTAGTGTATTCACTGCAGAAGGGTTAGTTACATCTATAGTTTGCCATTTGAAAATATTCAAAATAGCTGATCACTAGCTCATCTTTGTGGATCTTTATCTCAAATCCAAAGTGAATCAGGAAATGCATACTAATGAGTAGTGAGACCAGACAGAATATATGTTTTTTTTTAAATTAGCTACAAGTGTATACTTCTATCTGCTGATATCCCCCCTGTCAGCTGAAGACAGCAGGATCTAGCCTTACACGGCCATCAGAGCAAAAACACTGAATGTTAAACAGCAATCAACGTCAGGAAAACACTACAATCAGACTTCCAGTCGGGCAGTCCTTTCATCTGCGCCATCGATCAACATGGCACGCACATATTCACTCCACTGTGCTCTCTCTACCCACTCTTAATTCTCATCATCCTTTACTCTGAGCAAAAGCCAAAGATCCCTAAGCCAGTCGAGGACGGCCATGTGTCTCATCAAAAATGCTGATGAGAATGCTTTCAGGGGAGTTTCCTTCTGATACCAGTCCATGACCCTCAGCCTACAGTTTCTCTTCTTTCTTTTAAATAAATATTATCTTTCTGCTGTGCAAAAATAACCCAACCACTGGCTGCTTTGTAAGCATGAGTAACTTACTTATGCTGAAAAGCTGATTCAATAAAACTACATAGCTACTGGAAGTGTGTCTCATGACGCTTGATCGCCTGTAAAATACATTTGACCTAGTTGTTTTTTTTTTGTTTTTTTAACCTTTTAAATTATCCAAACAGGTCAAATGAATCACATATAAATGCAAGCCAAAATGATGCACCCACATAAATATCGCTGTACTGTTCATACAAAAAATAACTGTTACAGTTATTTAAAAAAATGTTTAAATATCTGTCTTTGATTTGTTTAGGTATTTGAGCATAAAGGCAAAACCACTCTGAGTCAGAGACAGTGGCCTCTTTATAGTATAATGGATGCGCTTAAAAAAAAAAGACGGACAGCAAAAATAGATTTGAAAAAAAAAAAAAACCCAAACAAAACAATGAAAGACATAAAAAGAAACATCTAGTCACCAGGGAAGGGTAAGGAAACAGTAAAGGAGATTATAAGAGGGACAGAGTAGTGACTGGGCAAAGGATAAAGAGCCTGTGGACAGGCACAAGCTTCTCATCTTAACAGCTGTTTGGACTAGTGAACTGTAGCTAAGCCACATCAGACACTGTGTTTCTTCAGAACACCCAGAACAACACAGCAATGGTTAAAATAGTGAGTGGATTCAACTTTTTTTGAACCCTGTGGCTATATGGACCCTTGTTAGTTGGTTTTGCTGCAAAGGGACTTCTATTCTGCCAAGATGTTACTTCATGGTAACATGTAGCACAATATTCTTTTAAATGTAAGGAAATCTTCACATGACTTTAACCTTATTACTTGCAGCTTCCACTTGGAATGAGAGCAGGGACTGTGACTGACATCAAAGTATGCTAGACATTTTCACTCAGTTACAGCTGAAAAAGTCCCACAAGGACTATGTCTGAGTTTGCAGCTGCAGCCTGGCGCCAGAGCTGAAAAGCGGTGAGATGAGTAAAATGAGTTACCACCATGATGGATACAGCTTGTCCTCAAGACATGATTTCAGTTCCTGTAACTCAGCTATTTGCTATGCACATGAAGCTGGTTCCCTGAATCTTCTTCTACCTATTTACTTCTCTTCTCACTCTCTCTCTTCAGTTCTGCAAACAAAAACACCTCCAACACAGAAAGTTGGACCTGCTACATGAACATTGCATCAGCAGCAGAAAGAAATGAAAAGCGGGAAAGAAAGTCAGCAAGAGGCTGAAAGTGGTTGGGAGAAGACAGTGATGTGCTCTGTTACAGTCATGCAGGCCTCCCAGTGTCCACCCTCCACTCCTCCACAGAAGAATGGCCCGCCGTCTCTTCTGCTCTCCCTAGCTTCCTGTCTGCTGCTGGCCAGAATTATGAGCTGGTGAGGTCATTGGTTGTAATGTCTCTCACACTGAATCGGTCCAGTCACGGATGAAGCAAAACAGTAGAAGACACCTCAGTGGAAACCTCTCTTTCAGCTGCTTAATCACTAAACAACTATACTGATGTGGCTCTTAAACACTACAATTAAATACATCTCTGACCAATCTAATGCACACATTTTTATAACCTTAAAAAAAGCTTACAGAAACAGAACCTTAGACGTAACCGACACTGACTTGATGGTTCCCATTTGAGGCCTCTGTACTCGGATTAGAGTACAATACAGCAACAGACTTCAAGTAAAATAAATAAATAAATGTGGTTGAACTTCAATAAAGGGTTAAGTTTGTCTCTTAGGTTGTAAATGGCTTCAGTCAAATGAAGACCCAAGTTCACAATATTTTCTTGAGCTTCAAACTCACAATCACTTGTAAAACAAAGTGTGTTTGGTTTACAGCTCAATTAAAAAAGACAATTAAAAGTTTGTGAATGCCAGCACATTAAAAGGATTTGGTTTCAAACAGTTTGCTGAACTGTCTCAATTGATGTTGAGGGCAAAACTTAAAAAGGATTTATGATAAAAGATATACACAACTCTGACTGATACATGTAAATGAGGGACTTATTAAGCAACCATCTTTTGTAGATATTTAAACTGTATTGACCGTTTCCTGCTCTAAATGGCCACAAGGGAAAATTTTAAAAGCAGCACTCCAGTATGAACAACTCTACAATAAAGTCTGTTTATTTATATACATCTTTTTGATATGAGAGTTGCCAGAATGTTTTCAGCTGTTAAACTGTATGAAAAAAAAACATCAAAAAGCATTAAGTGTATGACTTTTAACTGATTCTGTGTTTAAGACCTTGTAACTACAGTTAATCTTAATGCATTTAGAAAATGCAAAGTGTAAACATCAGTTTTGCATGTTACAATATTGTTCCTGAAAATACAGCCAACTGGGGACCTCTGCCCAAGTGAAACATAGACCTGTCACACTAGACAGACCTACGCTCAGTGGTTCTAGGCTACAAAATATTCTACATTATGTTAACATTAAAAAAAAATCTTTATAGCGTTCATTTAGCTCAGCTATTTAAGGGATAACAGCATGGCTCTGACTGACATGTTAAACTGTGACTATTTGTTTTGAAGTACTTATAAACAGGATACATGTTATTTGTGAACTCAAATAGTAACTGGTGACGGGTGCAAGTTTAGACTCAGGGACTTAGAGGGGGGCTAATGGATGCAGTTCCTGATCAGTCGAGGTGCGATCTACACAGCACAGCAGGTTCGACCTACATAAGGAGGATGAAAAAGAGGTGGAAAGATTCAGAGGAGATTGCACTTTAGGTCGCACAGGCATGTCGACTCCTCCTGAAGTTAAGCTCTGAAAAAATGTGCAAGCCGGTCATTGCTGGACATGTTTTGAAAGCTTGTGAAGCAAAACAAGAATCCCAAAAGTCGTAGTGCCACCTGTTCATGAGGGAAGAAGGCAAATAAATTTTTTAAAAAAAAAGAAGAAGAAGAAAAATCTGAAAGTATGTATAAGACTTGGCTGGCGAAGTAAACCTCACAGAAAAATGAGAAATTTTCTGGTATGCAAAAACGTAGAAAACAATGCTTTGTTTACTCTGTTCATATTGCTAAATTATTGATTCATTATAATGACAACACTGTTATTGAACAACTCTGTTACACTGCAGAATGAAAAACACGGAGGAGCTGAGCCGAGTTATCAATTTTCCACAGACAAGACCTGTCATGCAGAAACAGTAGAGAGTGCAAGCCTGAGGCAGGTAAGATAACCAGCAGAGAGCAAAAATGCAGAGGAAAGAGAAATGTTCAACAGGAAATAGTTAACAGCTTAGTGTATCATTTATTCTCTCAATTGCAGTGGTCTCTTCCTGTTGGCTTTGTTTGGGGAATCCTCATTATATCTGCGGTTACCACCATGGAGCACTGTGGGAAACACTGTGTGTTTGTGTATTGTAGGTCAAGGAAAGCAGAGAAGCAAGGAAGCCCTGGAATGGGTCACAGTTAATGGCAGATTTAAGAAGTACAGTAATGGAGGCAGAAGTCCAGAGGCGGGCTTTTACAACATGCTGAAACTGAGAGCATTAAGCTCACTAAGTAAATGACATCCAGTGGATGCTAAGTGCACAGTCCTCTCACCAAGTATCGTATTTCACTTAACATATGAGTAAATGACGCACAAGAGAGTTTCTATGTGAAAAATACAATTACCAATTATCAACGGGCATAGCTGAATGTTGGATTTCACAAGCCAGTTACTTCTCTCTTTTTCAAGTCTAAAATTAACACAACAGACAAAATACAGACTTAATATCTGAGCAGATCGAAACAAAAAGTCTATATTGAAATAAATGTTTCAGTGAAAAGACATACTTTAGAAATATATATCAATTGCTTTTAAGAAGTGATTCTGATTTCCATTTTTTTTTTCCACATTATGACCTTCAAATAATTCTGAAAATTTTCTATTTAACTATGGGAGCATAAAATATAAATTTTAATTTTATCATTTTAGCTTTAATTCAACATTAAGCTATGACTTTCTAATGAAAAATTAATTTACGTAATTAACTTTAACATTATTATTATTCTTAAACTGAAGGCGATTATGTCTTTTCTCTCTGTAAGTGGTAATTTAATAAGGATTTAAAGTATCTCCCCTTTTGTGAACCAGACTATTAGACCACTAGATATTATCAACTCCTCACCCTCACCCATGATTTAATAATTCAAGATTCTTCAGAGATCTAAAAATCAAATACATACATACATACAAGTACACACCATAGCTATAACATATTGCTAAGACACAGTTTCTCAGAAATATGTATTTATTTTGTGGTGAGAATAAATAAAGGGGAATGGTTGTGTTTAAAGTATTATGCCTAATATATTATGACTAGAACATATTCAGTTGTGAAAATATATCAAATAACACTATTAAGGTTTAATTCAGCTACTAAATCTTAGGAAACCAAGCAGCATCTCAAAAGCATAAAATTACAAAAAAAATTAACTGAATTTTTTTTTTTTTAGACATTAGTAATATTTACTGTGTTCCAGTTGGCACACTGTATCCAGCCTGTTTTGTCAGATGTAATCCAACTAATGAATAATCTTAGGAAATGATGTCAATACCTCAAAAACACAACATGACAGAGAGTACACAAATATACATTTGTTTTTGGACATAAGCAATGTTTACTGTGCTCTAGTGGCCCGGTGTGTTTAGTACATTTCCAATCGTTCCACTGGTCGATAATTGCTAATGACATAAACATTAGACGTAAATGGAGTTGCCCACATTGTTTATCTGATTAGAAATAGCTTTTTAAAAAAAATAAAATCACTGAAAATAATAAATGTGCAAAAACAACAAGCGTAAACTATTTTGGATATAATATTAGAAGTTGTAGATACAAAAAAAAAAAAAAGAAAAAAAGGTCTTTCTTGATAGGATCATTTAAACGAAAACTGCGGTTGGCCCACTATCAAACCTGATCAATTTTTAAAAAAAAAAGTTTTAAATCAAGCTTTTTCTGCTTCAAGCAAGTCACAGTATGATCAAATTAATTGGTTAATCAACCCATTTTGTCCTTCTAGCAGCTTCCCTTCATACCTTCTCTCTGTATCAACTCTTGCCATGATAATCCACACTGGAAAGATCAAAACATGTCTAAATTAAGTTCGCTTAACTGATCAGTGAGGGAAAACCTTTTGGGCCATTGTAATCGGTAAAACATCAGCGTGCTTGAGCTGCAACTACATTCAGACCTGTTACTGTCACAACATGCCGTTTTTTAGAGTTTACAATTTTTCTAACAAAAAAAAAAAAAAAAAAAGTAAAAACAAAGCTAAATAAAGTATTTCATTAATCTGTTCATATTTTGTGGTCATATATGGCTTCTCATTAAATTTCTAATTATCAGAAGCTCTTGTTTTTTACAATGTAGTTGTCATATTACTGCCACCAATATTTTCAACAAAACCCGTCTAATGAGACACCTCCTGTTTGTGTCCTCTGTATTTTCTCATACTTTTTTTTTTTTTAAACCATAAACAATACATACCTCCTATTTGTCAAGAGCAATAGTTAACTTGCAGGATACAAAGGACACAATTACCCAGCTGCGAACACATACATTCATCTTGGGAACAATAAAGACAGGTACATTTCTTTTGAAACTGCAAACAATGCGTGGCAAATTGGAACTTAATAGTTCTAAACATTAAACTATTAAATCATCTGAGGTAACTAATTTAAGTAGAGTTGTGTGTATTGTAACCTGTTTGAGTGGCAGCTTACATTAATGAGCTTTCTATTGGCACATATTATTGAACAGTACCCTACATACCTCCATCCTCTGCCTGGTTGTGCAGTGCTGGCAGATACTAGAAAAACAATTATTTATTTTAAATGTCCATCTTGCAGAAATTACAAACTGCTAGCTTCTTAATTCTGTAAATTAATAATCATGTAAATTATGTGAATTAATAATTCTATAGATTCAATTCATGTCTTTAAAAAAATGGTATGAGATTGTGATTTACCCATCACTTGTCACAGGCAGTGAAGCTGAAAACCGGTCTATTCTGGTCACCAGCAGAGCAACTGATGCATCTCTAATTTGATCAAACCTCACTTTTGGCTCAATTATTCTTTTCAAATCCAAGATGCAAAGAAAAAATTACCTTGTAAAACTAGTTTTGTATATTAATGCTTTCCCCACTCTTCTGCAACGTCAAAACTCCCTTTTTTGATCATATTATAAAGTGTTTCTTCCCCTTTGATGAGTCAAAAGCTTTCACAAATACACCCACACTCTGTATGTTATATACTTGTAAAATAGCACAAACAGCCACAGGTCACTGACCACGAGTAAATATCAGCGTGGTGATGGAGGCGCTCTGCATGTTAGGTCGAATGGGAACAGAGAACCTGCTCAACCATGACTAACAAAGTGTCCCCACACAGCAAAGGCAATCTATAAAGTAGATCTGCTTTATGAAAGGGAGGGGAAATCAGGTTCATGGTGAGAATGTATTTGGTTGTCTGTGTTCAGTGTGTGTGAGAAACATAACGGTAATAGTATATGACACAACAAATGGGCTGATGATTTTGAATAAATCTATAAAAAGGGAAAACACCTACACCATGACATAAATCCTACCCTCATGACTCATGAGATAACACTTGTGAGTCATCAGGAGTATCACAACAACTATTTCCCACTTTCTTCCCGTTGTGTCAATTTGGAGATGTGATTATGGCTTAGAATGGATAATATATTAAAAAAAAAAGAAAAAAAAAAGAAGAAGAGCAATATTGCAGCATATTATGTACAGACCTAGCTCTAACAGGTCTTGGATGCTTGGATCACTAGTAGCGAGCATTTAATAGAAGTTTGAATGCACCCAATGCAATATTCTTATAAAAAGTGTCCTGAACCACACTGAATGACCACCTACCGACTAGAAGTGTCAGTTCAATTCAATTCAATTCAAGAGCCACTAATCAACATGAGACATCATATGTTGACTGAATGTCATCATTTCTATAAATATGAAATCAAACTAATGGCTAGAATATTATTCACATTTTTATTTCTGGGTTCCACTAAACAGTTTAGTAAAAATAGATTACTGGCTTCATTGGGCATGTTAGGAAACCTGCTAAAATGATTGACGTAACTGGGATGAAAGATAGCATTTACCTACCACAGGAGATGGGTGGAGTCTGAGTCAGAAGCAGTCAAATTCGTCTTTGACCAAGGAATTTTTATTTTTCAATTTTTCATGATAAGAGACAGACCTACAATGGTAACAGAAAGTTGCCCAGTTTTTTTTTTTTTTTTTTAACCGCTAGGACTAAGATGGGTAAATTCTAAGACAGGCTCCAGGACCAACAGTCTAGCTGTCTGGATCCATCTACTATAAAATCATCGCTACCATCTACTAATCATAATGAAACTGCTGGCATTCGACAATGACATTTAACTTACCAGTTAGTTGACATTTTCTGCTTGTTGTGGAAAAACTTTGAGATGTGTGCCAACACCACAAAATGTAACTTAAATGAGCAATGGATCTATTAATATCCAGAGTGCTGCTCACCGGACTGTGTAATCTTGGCTATGTGTTTGCATAATTAAAGATTAACTGACATCAAGTCAAAAGTGGTCACTCAAGAAAGTCAGGTATGATCACCCAGGACGGATAATGGCTCTTTTTAATTTGATAATACTGTTAAGCCCTCTGTGCTGCTTTTTACTGTATAAAAGGGTTTTTTGTTGTTTTTTTTTTTTTTAAAAACAAAGTTTGTGTTGATGAACAATCACATAAATGTACAACCCTGAAGAATAGTGAGAAGACTTCACACATGAACTGAAACCAAAATTATCAGAAGGAATAAAAATGTCCTGCATTATATAAAACAGGCAGCATGTAGGGGTGCATAAAAAAGAAAAAAAATCAATTTGTTGGTAGCACACCTTGTATTCTTCAGTATGTTTATTTGTACAGTGTCGCAGTTATATAACTCATGAAATAACTTCCGTTTAATGGCCTCTGAAATAAATGAGTATTCTCATGGATCCTGAAGCCTACATAGCCGCTGGGCTAGTCATGATCTATTACCTATCTATTTTACATGAAAACTCAAGATTATACTGATATAACTCAATGACAGTAAAAAGAGAGAAAATACTGTGAAAAGTAACCAGCATCAAGTGTTTTAGTCATAACACAGCTTGAAATAAATGACTACGCCTGATCTTGCAGCTCCCAGCTTAGGAAAGACCACGCACAGCTCCATAATTACACAGCCTGGGGAAGAGATGTGGTGGATGTTGTGAAGATGGAGGGCAGTAGGTCAGAATGAACTCTGCAAAATGCTTTTATGCAGCATGTATGCAAGTCCAGACAGAATCTGTATATTTAATGACTTAACCACAAGTAATGTTAAAGTAGGGTTTTAAAGTTAGGTGCTGGGTAAAAGTGAAATGGTGAGTAGGCTAACTATTAATAAATGAAAAACAGCAGTAAAACAGCAGGGACTTTGTTTTATGTTTCATGACAGAACAGGCGCAAACCTTACTGCAGTTATGGTCAAAAAGCAGTAAAGAGTGGGAGTAGAAGTACTACATTTTGTATTAGTTGTAAAGAAGGTATTTTCCTCACCCTTGTGGATATCAAATGAAATCCTTGTATGAAACATATCTCATTCATGAATTACCTGGAATACAAACTAAGCAGATGCACAGTCGATTTTAAATATAATAATGTATATGACTGCAATTATCTCTTCTAGCCCAGTAGCCTTGAAGGTGGTGTTTGAGACACAGAATCGGACAATGAAGCCTACTGTGCTAGGACAAACATTTACAAGTTTCTAGCTTCAGTTCCTCCTCTGCTAAAGTCTAAAACCAGCAAATTTCATTTTCTAAAGCTTTATCTATCCACCATCTGTATGCGTACACAGTTCTCTGAGCTATCCTAGCAGTGATGTTGCTCTTGTGGTTCAGTCTTCCTGGTGCTTTTATTTGTAACTACACATTTCCTCTTTTCTAGTTAATATGGTCTGACGTGAAAAAAAAAGAAAAGAAAAACAACCAAAAAAAAAACATTCTTTGTAAACATTTCCACACCACTGAGATGATTTAACAAATCCAAAATACTCTAGCCAAATTACTTCTGGTGGCTCAGCTGTAATGTTGACCGCCACACCACAGCTAGATTTCTTGGCATTAGCATGCATGAATTCCTGTGACAGACCTCTGTATTATGAAGGGTGTTCAAATAATCCTTACTCTCTCACGGAAGCGATACAAATCGGATAGTTTCAATATAGGTCGACATCTCATTATAGGAACTGAAAAAGCCAATGGTACTAGTTTGCAGGAGAACTTCACTGGGAATGTATATGAACTGAGCCCTGAGGTCTAGTTGACTCAATGTAAAACAGAGAAGCATCCACATCCAGACACAAATAGTGATACAAAGGGTTTCTCTAAACTATTCAACCACTAGCAATAGACTGCAGAGGAGGATGCCTCGGGGCGCTTGAAAACAAAACAGTGATAAAACAGGCTTGAGTCAACAACAAAGTGAAACAGAAAGATACACAGCTGAAACTGTGCCAGATGGATTATATGCTGAAAAATCTTAGTTACAGAGCAAACTATGGTCACAACCACAATAACTTTTCACTGCCGTATTTCAATAGTCTGGTTCTTCAGAATCCTACTGGGCTAAAGCTATTATTACTAGTGCTACTATTGAAAGTGATCAATTCTTAATACAATCAGAACCATGAGTACTGTAACAGCCTCCCTAGATGAGATATTTAACCCTTGTGTTGTCTTGAGGGTCAAAAGTGATCCACTACCATGTTTAGCTGTAGAAAAAATCCCTTAAGGGTTTCAACATGTCTTTAGGAGAAATTAAGATATATCTTACATTGTGCATCCATCCTAATGACCAATCAAAAATGGTACATACATTCAAATAATAACAAAATATATATATTCTGAAGATATACTGTATATATTTTTAATGCACTGAATGGGAACTACTGCACTCCCAATCTCCAATCTGCCTATTCTGCCCTGTGGCACCACATCACCCAGGTCATGCAAGAACTAACAACAAAGTAAACAAAGCAAGCAAGCAAGAAAGAAAATGCATTGATGATAGCTTTGTAAAACAAAAGCTTGAAAGATGGACACGGAGCTGCTCTTCCTGCTGCTGAGCTCGTAAATTAGATGGAAATAAATAATTGGGCTTGCTACAACTTGTCTTGCTGGTCTCCTGACTGCACCATGAAAAGGTTTCCAACTTGGTTCTGTGTAACCAAAGAACAAAAAAATAAATAAATAAAAGTCTGTGCATGTATCAACATGCAATCAACATAAAAAAAAAATACTTGCAAATACTTGTAACTATTTGAATGACTGTGCACTGAATACATCACATCATATAGACAATTTTATTCTGTCAATTCCCAATGCCACAATACATACAATTATGCAGACATGTATATTAACGGCTGCCTAACATAAATATTTTGCAATTTTTCTTTTAAATATCAAAAAAATCAAAGTATTCTTAACAATTTCGTTGGGCACAGTAGATCTGTTTAACACCTCATTTGGTCTCATACACACACATATACACTACTTCAACCACTTCTTGCCAACAAAGGCTCACTGGAGTACGCTGTTGCTTCTCCAGCTTCCATGTGTGAGCACTTTTGCCAAAGCATTTCAAGTATTTTCATATAATTTAGGCAACTTTGGTGAAGAAGGAATAAACGTTATTACGTTTACCATAATAAGTATGTGTCTGCTTCAAATATAAGAACAGTTCAGAGGACTTGACCAGAGTCTGTTTATTGGTAAAAAGAAAGAAAAAAAATCAGCATAATATTAGATGAGATAGTGAATGTGAGAAGTAAACATGAAGTTGCTTTCACTGTTATCATAGATAATAATCATAAAAATACAGCTATAAATAAATACAATTCTTTAGAGAACCTGTTAGTACAGCTTAATAAGATTTGTTGCTTTTTCTTTATGCTCTTGTTTTGTAAAAGGGCAAAACATGTCATTAAGAAATGGGAGAGGACGTAGTCCAAAAAAAAGTAAACTAACGTAATCAGCAAGAAATTATTCAACACATTTCCACAGAATAAATAACCAAGCCAGCTGATTTACTAAGAGTGAATCAGCTTACTGACTGTATTACTGACCTGAGACGCTAATAAAGCAGTAAAGACTGTCACTCATTTACCAAATTTTATTAGAATACAGGCTAAGCTTGTGTGATGTGAAATACTGAATACGGGAAATCACACAGCACACATATACACACCATCCTGGGTACCCCTCCTGTTCCTTCCCTTCTGACGCCGAAGCTGCTGGTACGATTTCCTGTCCCTTGTCTCCATCATTGAGAGCCACTCCCACTTCACAGTCCAGAACAAGCTGGACTCTGTACCTCAGCCTCTCCAGCTCCCCAGTGTAAGAATTCACCGCATGCAGCAAGTCTACCCTGACATGCTGGCAGAAAGTTAAAGAAGACAAAGAAGCTCTCCTATACAACCACCAAACACAAACAAGCTCCCAGCAGTTTGATCCCTCAAGTGACCTTCTGATTGCAGTGCTTTCACTGCATTTTTTAGCATCCCATTTAAAAGTTTTCTGAACTAAATCTTTCAGTGGAAGGAGAGCATGCCGGCTGGCAGGCAGGCAGGCAGGCAGCAGGTTCACCTTGGGTGAAACCAACAGACTTAAGAAGTGCTATAAATAACCAGCTTTTCAGTATCTCTAACATCAAACATTAGAAGACACAC
Source organism: Zenarchopterus dispar (assembly GCA_028564865.1). NCBI lineage: Eukaryota > Metazoa > Chordata > Actinopteri > Beloniformes > Zenarchopteridae > Zenarchopterus > Zenarchopterus dispar. The sequence continues at coordinate 4,068,608 of JAOWBL010000004.1, read as the reverse complement.
TGTGACAGCTTTAATAAATAAATAAATAAATAAAAATCCACTCGACTTTATGAATCCGGAGTTCTCAGTCAGCGGCAGCTGTTTGGCAAGAGCGCACAAGGCAAATAGGCGCTATAAACCACTTGAAATCGGAGACTGATCTTACTCGGAAACAAAGCCAGAAGAGAACCAGTCGCTTTACTGCTGAGTGCTTGACAGAGAAGGATACAGAGAGACAGAAGCCCAGGCAGCAGTAAATGGCCTCAAGCAGCGAGGAGTGGTACCACTCTCCTCACGATAGAGCTGTACAAAGCTGATCTTGTCTGCAGAGCGACCTATTTGTCATCCCCTCGACACTCTGCACAAACGCTGCATTGGTTACAACTGACAGACAGATGCCATGTAATATACCATCGACAAGTTGAAATGCATTGTGGTAGGCAAAATTCGGAGAAAAAACAAAAAGAAAAAAGAAAAAAAAATGACGGAGATGACAGATGGGTTTGTCACGAAGACAAGACTCGTTTTTGCACAAACACTTATAATTAGGCAGTGGTTGTTTAAACTGAATAAAGAAAAAAAAACCTCACATTTTGATTTAAAAAGGACAATAATGCACATGAACAAAACATGGAACAAGCTTTAATCAAGGCAGTTTGATTGTTGTAAATGAATCCTACTATATTATGGGATTTTTTCCCCTCCATTTTCAAAATTTAAACTCAGGGCCTCCATTTAAATTTTCATAACTGGGAGGGAATTTCCCTTTAGGGAACTTCTGCAAACTGGGGGAGATGAAACTTGCAACCTTAACTATTGGTCTTATGCTGCCATGTTCTTACCTTTGACTGCATTTTGTCACTTTCCTCCAACTTTACGGTTTCTCTCAGCTAAATATAGTGATATAATTCATTGTTGCTCTCCCTCTCCTCTCTTAGTGGTCACCTTTTTGGGATGCATCATGTGTTAGTCCCTCATTTGGTGGCTCCATTTCCTCTCATTTCCACGGCATTGCAGGGTTAACCATTTATTTGAACACATCAACGGTATGCCTGAAAATAACTTCATAATCATGAAGTTTGTCAAAATTTGCTTACATTTCATTTTATCTGTCATCGTGAAACTTCTTCATTTCACATTTTTAGTTCTTAGGTTCTCCCTTGGAAATACTCATATATGGTTATACATTGTGATAAAAAGTGTTTATGAACCATAGAGCCTGGCTAGTATGTGAAGAAGAGCCTTTTAAATGACTGGCCTGAGTGTATAGACGAAGCAGCAGCACTCATGTCTCATCTGTTGCCACAGCAACAGGACTATGCTGCAATAGCTGGAGAAACCCATAATCTTGCTCAGTAAGAAAGTGGGAACACCAAGTATGCTGTCCAGAATGGAAGTCACACAGTCTTTCAACATTTCCCTCCATTTTTCTGTCGTTCTTCACTGCTGTTTATTTTGACTGAAATTTAATCAATTATGTCAATATAAATACATGTGGAAGTTATTACAAAAGGATATTTTTATGGATTCTGTTAATTGTAGCCCAATTCTAGTAATCATGCAATGAGATCAAAGGACTAAAACTGGATATAATTCCTATAACTTCTATGTTATGAAACATTTTGAATTGTCTGCTTTGAATTAATGAAATCTACAATTTTATAAGCTATAACAAGACAATGATCTCACTAAGCTGACTATGTTATGGGATAATATTTAATAAAAAAATAAAATCACAGGGAAAAGAGATTTTTTTAATGAAATCTCCACGGGACTTGAAGCTGACTGTGGCATGACTTGAGAGTTAAAATGACAGCATGGGAAAGAAAACTAAAAAACTTTCTAACTCAGTGTCACTTTGAATAAGAACTCAAGAGCCATTTTAAAAAAATTCCATCAAAGAAAGGGGGAAAGAATTTTATGTATATTTAACCCTGGGTTGAAGAACAAGGGCCCAAACTAATCTCCTCTGGTTATAAAAGTCTCACTTGAAACCTGGAAAAATGAAAAACTGTCCATCATACGTCTTAAAATAATACGACAAAATTATTAAGGACTATAAAGACATTATGAAGAAAATGACTTCAGGTGATGACTTTATTACGATAGGCTCCCCACAGGTTTGGTTCAGCTTTGAGCTGGCGGAGAACAAAATAAAGTAATGTTCACAGCTTAACTGTAAAGACATCCCATACTGCATATGGTGGCATCCTTTTAGAATTGAAATAAATATAATAATTCATTGTTTTCATGTGCAGAATGTAAAAAGTGCTTTGACTGAAATATCCTAAGTCAAAGTTCAGCGATTAAAGAACCATTTAAATTAACTCTGGCAGAGTTATTACATCATTTCCTTAGAACCTCATAAATCTGTGGTATTGTGTGTTTTGTTGCCATACTTTCCTTTCTAGCTGCATAAGGAAAAGTATCCAAGAAGAAATGGGTCAAGAAAGACAGTCAAATAAAGCCTTACATGGCAAATTAGACCACGAGAGCAGTCACTGTCCATATTTGCAGTGAAGTATATCACTCACTATTTGGGTCTGATAAAAGACAAAAAAAACAGGACTGACAACCAAAGTAAACAAACAAGCAAACTCACATACATGTACGTATCTCAGAATCTGCCCTGACAACAGCAGTTGTGCGTGCAACGCTAATTTCTCTGTCCATTCCTGATTTAGACTGCTGTCGGAAACTGGCAGCAGCTGAGGAACATCCCCTTTCATTGTGCGCCAGCTCCCGGACCCAGCCGGGTCACTTTGGGTCTCAATGATTTGACATACTCAAAACAAGAAAAAGCACAACCTGCCATTAAACCATTTTTATTGGAGCGCCACGCTTTATGCCTTAATTATAAGTCCTTTCAAAATATCCACACTTTCTATTTATGTGGTGACAACTGAACTTGTCTGTGTCATGTTTGAATGACCGCCCAGGTGCTTTTCCATAACATTTTTAATGGTGGTCTGACTAGGTGTGACTGGGTCATAGAGGGTACAGCAGCGTCAGTGAGTCGAAGTTCTTCGCAGGTCACTCTCATCATTTCAAATCTCAGTTTGGTAAGCCTTCAGTATTTTCATTTTTTGAGGATTTTTGTATCATTACATGATGCAAATTTTATTAATTATGCATGTAAAACGATTTCAACAGATCAGACTGTACATCGTTAATATTTTTATTAGAATACTGGTCATTTTTTTAACAGTTCAGGGATTCAGAATCTAAGGAAGAAAAAAAACCTCTTTCACACAATGACCACTTTGGCAACATAAAGGCCTGATTTTGACATTAATCAGTAATGAAATCAAACTGTGACAGACTAATTAGTTCTAAGAATCAGGAACCTCCCTGCAGCAGAGCCAGATAATCTAAGGCTACACTGAAATGTCTTGATCGATGAAACCAGCCTGTGCATCTGTTTGAAACGCTTTACTAACATCCCTACAGAGGATCATCTTAGCCACAGAGACTGAGCCAATCAGAGTAGACAGACGACACACAAACCCATACAAACACTGGCTGTGGGGCTAAAATAACAAGATTTATTGGGCTGAGCACACCTTAGATCATGTGTTTTCAAAACAAGGTATTACAGCACTCAGCACTGTGTAATTACACAATGATGGACTCAACTACCTTAATTAAGGAGCCTATGTGTTACCAGCTCATCAGAGTGAATCACTTCACTGTGTCATAGGGAAAGCACAAGCTCACGAATTAATGAATCGAGCAGCCTTTACCCAACCATGTGGGTCAACAAACATGCTCAGCTACCATGGAGCAGCTTAGCAGGGAGTGCAGCGGAACCAATACCTTCATTTTTGTATTTTGCAACAGGATTAAGACCACATCAGTCCAGGCGCACTGGCAAATCCTCACCTGATGAGCCAGGATTAGAGCAGCTATGGCGTCTGTCTACGAATTTTGAAGGCGATAAGGCAACGAATCGACCCGTGATGGAGAGCTGTGGGCCTACAGGGAAGATTCCTAGAGCTGGGTCCACCCAAGGTTTCAGTGGAGCAAATGAGCACTTTCCGTAAAGCCACACGACACAAAAAGCCTGCACAGGAATGTCCCCTCCATTTTACTATGCCAGTGAGCCTATTTTACAAGAAACCTGCCATAGTGGCAGCAGCAACCCTTTAAAAAAAAAAAAAAAAGTACACATCCCTCAAAAACAATGCAAATATGCGTACATTTGACAAAAACAGTAGTTTAGCTGCATACAATAAAAATGCTGTAACCAGCAACTCAAGTGGGAGATGCAAAGGAATCATCTATTTAAAAGTATTTTTAATACAGGGTATTAAAAGAAAACACTACACCTAAAAACTAAACTAAAAGCTCAAACGCATCTCAGCACAGAGTTTTCTGTCAAACATCCACCAGAAGCACTGCATAAGCTAAACTTGTTTTTACCTGCATCCTCATCTAGATCCACCTGTAGAGAGGAGTCTGTGTCCTCTGAGGACACCTGACTCCTCCAGCTGATGTTGCCCATCCAAGAGTCCACGCAGCGATTAGTCCAGGTGATATGGATGCTTGCGCTTTCTGTGTCCTGAGAACTGATGATCAGGCTTGCAGTTCCACAGACATTGTTCAATGAAACTGCTGAGAGTTAGTCATATACCAACTAATCCTCATGACCATTCTCACGTTACGCAGCAGTTCACCGGAAAGATCCACAAATAGCACTGACAAAGTCAAGTGGAACTGAAATTCAGTATCTTTTTCCTTCCTTTTTTTCCTCCCAAATCAATAGTTTTTTTAAAAAGAAACGTTCTTGTGAAACGGCAAAAATCCCATAATCCTTGACAAAGCCGAAAGAGGGAGTCTAAGGTGTCATCAGTGATCCCTGGATGGGGTCCAGACCCCAGTTATCTGGAGTCAGGAAGTGCTCAACAGCCACGAGGAAATGAGCAGGCCACCTGCGGGAATAAATGACCTGCTCTCTAGCATGTAGGCCAACACACAGCAGTGAAGTCAAATGAAGCATCATCTTTGAAAAAAAAAAAAAAAACAGTGAAAACAGACGAGTAGATGGAAGCTGATAAACAAATATGACCTTCAAATTAAATCTTTACAGATTTATGAGCGCTCTGAGAATGGTCTTAGCTGTTGCCTTTAGTCCTTCTGAAGATGTTGCTGAAGATCCTGAAAGTAAAACAGCCTTGAAAATATTTATATTTCAAAAGCTCCATCGCCTCCGCTGACACAGCCTTCTACTTCTCATCGATTGCCTCGGCCGGGTCATTACAAAACGTGTAATCCAGCCACTTTTCAACCCGAACGTTCTTCATGAGCAGAGATTTGATTCCTCTCAACGCACCACCTTACTCCACCCTCTTTTTCTCTCCCTTCGCTCAATTTCCCATACACAGAACACATGCAAAAAGAAAAAGGAAAAAAAAAAAAAGTAATTACAACACAACTAAACCTACATGGGAACAGTAGGCCTCTCATTCTGTGGTAAAGGGAGGGTGAAATGCTTGCTCCCATCAAACCTCAAAATTGTAGCATGCCAAATCAAGACCCACAGCTTGCCCTGTGCAACAGTGGGATCACTCATCAGCTATGCGGGTAGACCAAATTGTCTGCGGAAACCTTTTGTAATCAGAACTACTTTAGCTCTTGCTCAGAGTTCTGGTGACTAAGGTATGCAAGGTTTGCTATTTCTGTACATCACACAAAAAGATATTTCTGTCTGAAGCATTGCAGTCGCCACTTCACAAACACGGAGCCTTCTAAATAACTTACACTTTACTGTTAACTCTAAGAATACTTGAGAGTAAACGCTTTGCATTGCAGCTGAAGTCTGTCAGACGCAAACACGCAGATACACACTTCATCACTATGCTGGGGGGGGCAGGGAGTCTAAAAAAAGGAAATGATGGATCAGTTCCGCTTTGGCTGGTTACTACTATTGACTGTCCACTCAGAAAAAAAAGTCCACAAGCTAATTATAACACACTGAACTTCTGGTAGGGATTTTGCACGAACAATGATGTGTCAAGAACCATTGTGTCACAGGTGGTGGTGATTGGAGTGGGGTGGGTAGCAACAAGTTTTGCGATTGCAAATGGGGAAAAAAAGAGAAATCATGGAAAATTTAACAATACATATGAAAGCTTTTACCAGGTTCTCCTGTATTTGGTGCACTCAGTTAAGTCACCAAAGCATTCAAAATGTTCAGGACGGCATTTAAAAACGTATTTCTTTTATGATGTAGTGTACGCATCCTGCTAAGACTAAAATGTGCACAACCTGTGTGTAGCAGAAAGGAGTTTGGGGAAGAAAAGAAAAATCAACAAATATCCTGAAATCCAATCTAACAGTAGTCAAAAAAAAAAGTTGTAGCATAACTTGTTTCCTCCTTACTCTTACCTGTTTTCTTAAACACTTTAAAAATCTCTGCAGCTGACAGTAGTACATGCATGTATTCTTAAACTTAAAATCAATAATACTTCATTTCACACACAGATCTCAATTCCCATCCCCAACTAACAAATCCATGAACACATTTATTAAACAAGAGACTACATTTACATTCCACTTTTCCTTCCACTCACCAAAGATGGGCTCTGCTGTGCATAATTTTTATAACTCAAATGCCAAAGACAATCAAATCTCTTCTTGAAAATGCTGTCACAAACTCCATGAAATAATCACCTGACACACAAACCCACATAGTTATGTGGCCTGTGTGTGTGTGTGTCATGACAACTTTTCAGCATGATGTGCTAATAAACAGTTGAAGCTATGTCAGAGGGATGATGTCTGAAGAGGAAAACAAAGCAGATGGGAACCAATTCCTGTTTAGCTGTGTCAAATCATAAGTCACAACATGCAGAGAGAGAGAGGGTGGGGGGCTACAATGCACACAGATGCAGGTTATAAATGGTGGAGAAAATTAACATCTGAAAAGGTAGATTCAAACTGAGAGGGTAGAGAAAATTAATTAATTAATCCAACAGCATCGGCAGTGTCATTAAAAAAAAAAAGAAGAAAAAAAAAAAAGAACTTAGTACACCAAGCATGAACTGCCAAATAAAAACACACTCCCAAATTTCCACTCTTCTCCACCCACTTCATTTTGCCTGAGGAAAGCAGTGAGATGCAAGTTTGCCTGTCATCTGCTCTTAGTTTTAGGAGAACATCACATGACACCGAATCTGGATAACAGTTCTGGCTGCCTGAGTGATGAAGTCATGTGGGTGCGTATGCAGAGAAATCAGTCCAGTTTTAAGACAAATAAATCAACCACCCACTTGATTTTCTACAACATGACAACCTAAATACGCTCCCAACAACAGGTAACCTTGTGGGTGTTTACCTCCCTGGAGAGGAAAGTCAGTGACTTTAGAACAGTGTAACCATGGCGATCTGGCAACACATTGATGCAGCCGGTGAAAATGGCTCTGACTCTCTTTCCTGAGGTTGATGACCACACATGCATTTACAGACCAACAAAAACTGTGTCCTATAGAAATGATTTGCATGGCATGTTTCATTAAACCTTAAACAATAGCTATATCCATGTACGGGAATCTCGAATCAAAAGGCTGGAAGTAATCTGCATCATTCTTTTTCACCAAGGTGCTCTGCAGCTGATAGCTTATAAGTTTGACTGGAAGTACTCGTGGTGGTTCATTGTTCTCTTTGCAGCTGGTGTAATACCAAGTACTGTGACCTAAATATGATTTTTTTTTTTTTGTACATCCACTGCACACCCACTCCCTAGAGCGTCTGGAGCTAATTGTACAAAGGAGGATACTTCCTTAAATGAAGATCATGGACAACCCTGAGCATCCTCTTCACAGCTCATCGGTTCAGCAACAGAGTGTCTTCAGTCAGAGTTGTCGTACCTCCCTACCCACAGCAATAAACCTCTACAATGAATCTCTGAAGAGATGGAAATTATGACTACTGCAACAACTAATATCCCTTTAGGGTTTAAGAATTTTTTAATTGAATTCCAATTGTTATATTTTCTCAGGCTTATTCAAGTTAGCTGTTGTGAAATTTTCCACGATAAAAATGCTGCTCATTTTAATGATTTATATAACAAAAAAAAAAAAAAAGAATTACAAAAACAGATGTGGCCACAAATCACATGAACTGTATCTGAATACTGTTGCACCACAGTGTTAAGAAACATCAAAATTAATACAAGTTCAATAAAATATTTTAGGTAGATTAAAATCCTAATTGGGTCACAGAATCTGAAATATCAGAGAATTAGTTGTTACAGTCATAGTAAGCCTTTGGCGTGTATTTAGGGCCAATATGTGATTGACAACTGACCTTTAGGTGACCCTGTTAAAACCATTTGGAGTCCAGTGGAAAGCAAAAAAACCAGAATGGATGCAAGAGATGAGTGATGGGTTGGATTCGTTTTTTTTTTGTTGTTGTTTTTTAAAAACAAAACTGTTCAGGATCTTCAAGAAAACTTACACTGCCCCCGAGTTTTCATTAACTTGTGACCATATGTAGTCATCCGTCTAAAGGGAATCGGAAACTTTTACGCCTGTGAGAAATGACTGAACTGGTGCTGGATGACACTCCCTCTCCCCGCCTGTTACTGGGAGCTGCTGGGTTTGTGTGCGCGTTTACTGCAGGCAACATCGGGACAGGGACTGCCTGTGAAGCGAAACGCAAAAAGGGGGGGAAGACAGCTGGTGGAAGGGGATGCAAGTGTAGCTGGAGGGTATAAAGTTTCCTTCAAAAAGGCGTACACAAGACCACCCCGCTTCCTCTCCTTATATCTCTCTGTGTGCGTCTTTGTGCTCTGTGGGGCTTTATTTGTCTTTCAGTTGCATACAAAATGAGCAGCTAGTCAGACACAACATGGAGAGAAAAAAAAATGCCACGTGCACAAAGCTGAAATCATCACAACACAAATAGACACGACAGTCTGGGGCGTGAACGCGCTCCTGAGCAGCAGGTATGAGGGCAGCTAGCGCTAGCCCCTGAAAGGCTAACCCTTTAGCTGCTGCTAGCTGCCCTCGCAAATCACAAAACCCGTCTCAAAAGATGCTTTCCTGGGGGCGTTTTCATGCCGAGATTTCTCGACGTGTTCTAAACATAAAATATTAATTAAAAAAAAAACAAAAAACGGTCCCGTCCCCCGTTCAAAGCTGAAACGTTTACCCAAAAAGGTTACCAACAAAATATAGACGACCGTTGAAATCCAAGAGAATAGTGAAATGCCGGTGAAATCTCATGTCAAGCTTTGGAGCGATATCACTGTCTATTTAGCGTTTTCCAGACTACCTAAACCCCCCCACGACATCCATCTCTGTAAATGAGCTCGTACCAGTTAGCAGACACGGGTTTATTGTAACTAGGTAGCCGAGAAAAAAACCATCCATGAGGCCCAAATAAACCTCCATTTACGCTGGACGCGTTCATCCAGCGTTATCTGGAGCTCCGTATTCCAACGTATTTATCCGTATATTTCACACATTGCGAAATACCGTTATACGGTATCCGGAGGGCGAAGCAACGCGCTTTAAGAGTCTGATTCGGGCAGGACTCACCGTGCTTGCTTTCCATTTTTCTCGACATTTTCGTAGCCAGCAGCTGTGATCCCCACTCGCAGTTCAACAAAACGGTAGCTGCAGAGGAGCCTCGCCGTGCCAATTATTCCCTCATTTTCGATATACTGTTGTGTCCATGAGATGATTCCGCTGAGGTTAAGAGGATGTGTTTATAAGCCACACACATTGGTACGGTCAAACACTGTCTTGGTCCGTCTCCGGTAATATATATATATTTTTTTTTTTTCACTGGATAGACACAAACACACACCGCACTCGGTTAATGCCCTCAAAATCTTAACTCTGGCAGAGCGGCGTCACCCGGGGTAACAGCGCCCCCTTGTGTCAGGAATTAACCACGTCAATCTGTCATCGGGATGGGCGTGATTCGGCTCCGACTTGCAGCAAATCACACTCTTCCTCTGCATTCACACACGAGCAAGTGGGATGTTTATGGAGGCGCCTTAATGTATTTAAGATGCATTGAAAGAAAGAAAGGCATGCAGTTGCAGCAGAATTAATCTCACTGGTCAAAATGTGGCCAATAAAGCGTTTGTTTGAATAAAAATGCTGCTCCTTAAAATGAATCCGGAGTCTGTGGACCTACAGTGAAAGATGCAAGGCGTTTAAACATCTTCACAACATCCTCAAATAATCAATCCAATCGCAGGTAACACAACAAGCAAAATATTATATTTGCAAGTTGAAAATAAACATTAAAATTGTATATAAGCATTTCAACAGGAGGTGTGTATCCAAATGAAAGTGCTATATAAGAGTTTTTAAGGGCATAGAGTGGTATCACTGGCATCTGCTTATATTTTGAAGCAGTTTGTTGATCTGGGTTCTTCATCCGTTTTCAGAAAATGGGACTGAAATTGTTTTCTTGGTTCTAAAGAACATCCATCCATTCATCTTATTCCACTTATTCCTATTTAAGGTCGCAGGGATCTACTGGAGCCTGTTCCAGCTCTCGTCGGGCGAAATGCAGGGGTACATCCCGAACAGGTCGCCAGTCCATCATAGTCAAAAGAGCATGTTGCTTTAAATGCCTTCTTCAAACCGACTAATGAATGCTGGAACAAAATAAGAGGTCAAACTCATGTCGTGTCTTTCCTTGCAAAATACTCAGGTATACACTGTATTTTCTCCCTAAAAACTCTAAAAAAAACATAAATATATACCATATATTGTTCTTTGGGTTCATATAGCCTTGTGTAAGCCAGGTTCATTTTATTCATAGCTCTGCTGGTTCATTTAGAGTCAGGGGTAATTTTGTGCACTGGTATTTTTGATTATTTACCTTATTAATATGCAAAGTCAAGGTAGATTAACTTTTCCTCTAAATTTTTTTGTCTTAACATTACATTAATTTACAATATGTTCAGTATTGCCTATGATGGACTGGTGATCTGTCCAGGATGTGACCTGCCTCTATCCTGGTGACAGTTGGGATGGCCTCCAGCAGACCCCCATGACCATAAATAAAATGAGAGTGGGTATAAAGAAAATAGATGGATGCAAGAAAGTACAATCTTTTCTTGGAAAGTCATTAATTTTAGCTATTAGTTCAGTAAAAGGGAAACATCTGCTTTCTCCAGTGAAGTGTGTTTAATTTTTAAAAAAAATCATTTTTGCTGAAGAAATGTCTCAGGTCAGTGTGTTAGTGTTACTGTTATCAGTAGCACTTCTGGAAACATCAATATGTGTGTGTTGCATCATTGGTGGTTTTATTAGCTAATGATACAGCCAATAGTTATGCAAACTGATGGCTGTGGAATAATTGGTGGAGTTGGTTGCCCTCCAGCTGGATGGTCATGGATCGGTCCCGAGTCGTCATGTGTCAAAGAACCCCACATTGCCCTCATTGACCCAGACAGTAAGGGGTCACAAACCCTCTCATAGTTCTGCTCCCAAGTTTGGATAAATGGGAAGGTTTATGTTAGGAAGGATGCCCGAAGTAATGATAAACCAAGACATAACATTTTTTTTCTTTTTGTTCATCTGCCACTTGTTCATATGGCAGGAAAATTAAAGAATTTCTGAAGAAAATAGGGGAAAGGACAACTTCCAGCTTAATCCTGATGTTAGTAAACTGCTTACTGTGTCTTTTGCCTACTTAGCGCTGCACATTATCCCAACCATTAAGAGCCAACTGTCTGGATTGCGTCTCCGGCATATCAAGTAAGCATGCAATGTCATCTTTTTATGAATAATTGATCTCACTGACAGGATTATCTACATTCTCTAAGTGATCTGGGTCACTTCATACTCCTGCGATGCACACATGAAAGATGAGGCATGCATTAAACTACTGAGATAAAGGCCTCCTTATTTATAGAGGGACACTTCTCGAGTGCCTGGTGCCACTTAACTCATCAGCGGCTGTTTTTAACCGGTTAACAGGCCGAGGCATCGGGTGGCAAAGATTCATATTTAGATTGGCTGTCATTAAGCCCGCTTTGTTGTCTTCTTGCTTGCACAGCAGAAAACCACACCTAATGTAACAAGTGCAAAGGGCTTGTTGTGAGTGTGCGCTCATAGGAGGCACGTGGGCGTGTGTGGAAGGAGTGGAAGGAGTGGAGGGTGTGGAATGCCTTCCTTAAGGCTATGATAAAAGTCACAGATTCAAGACAATGAACCGACAAGCCACAAAAGACGAGTCAGGGCAGGATACAATCGTCAGCAAAAGGTAAAAATTCAATTACTCTGAAAAACTTCACAAGAAAAAAAAAAGAAGAAAAATGTGAAAATGGTCCAAAGCAAAGGTTTGGGCACCCTACATAACTAGCAGTTATTAACATCCTATGTGGCAGATATCATGGTTTGTAAAAGCTTCTTGTAGATAACTAAATGCTTTTCAGTTATTGCCCCCTCTCACCCCCCACCTACACACACACACACACACACACACCGTTACTTCCTCCAACCAACCCCACCTTTGTTCACAGCAGTCATAAAACTTATCAACTTTATCAGTCCACAAGAGTTGTTTCACAACACAACAGGCTTGTTTAGATTTATTTAGCCTTGTATACTGAATTTTATGACGGAAAGCAGCTTTCTTCTCTTCTAACTTTCATTGCATTTTTGTTACTTCAAAATTTTTACAGGTTCATAATAGTAAACTAATATTAGAAATGGAGAAATCTGGTCTTGACAACAGAAAAACACAGTTACAGTTTATCTGTTTGCAAGCTACATTCTGTCATTCAGTGATGATAAAATGACAAACGACTACTGGCTTTACTAATCAGATTATATATATTATATTGCATTATATGTACTAGTAGAGCTCTGTGCAGCACAAGATTGCCGATCATGACATTGAACGTAAGACAAGAGGCTCGCTAAAGTACTTTGCTCCCATCTAGTGGTTTAATAGTGCAATACAATCTAGACACTGTCGTTCTACTTTCTACCACACGATGGCGCTCACGAACTAATGATCCTTTTTGTATCCTGAAGGTCAACCTTGTGTACTCTGTACTTGTTCATTTTTAGCAGCAAACTGTATAGGGCCAGTAAAGTAAAGTGGTTATAATTTGAAAGATATTTGCCATGGATTCGTTTATTGTAATAAACCCTGGATCAAAGTGCAGTTTTCTTGATGAAATTTTTTTGTTAAAACATGATAGCCACAGTTTAAATTCTACAATAGCTATCAAAAGAACCATATCTGTACAGATATTAACTAAGCCCTTATTATATAGTAGTAGGCTGTCACAGAACAACATCATCTTACTGCTCAGGGAATAAATACTATCGTAAATTGAAACAGATTATTGAAGTACTGTAAAAAAAAAAAATCAGGCATCAATCAATACATGCTCAGATATCCAGGATCAAACTGTATAATGAACGTGGGAAGGTTCATACTGGTGCACGCTGGGAAGTTTCCCGCTGGGCTGAGAGCCTGATTAGGTCTGCTGTGGGCTGGATGCGTCTCACGTCAGACAGGGCAAAGAAAGGAGAAACGAGACTTTTTTTTTTTCTTTTTTCTTCACCGAGTTGTCAGTGGGAGTTGGGAGAAGAACAACGTTTGATCTCTATGGTGGTGGGCGTATGATGTGGAGCTCAAACACAGTTTAAGGTTCTGTTAACCTTGACCAACGGTCAGGCCCCTCTGTCTGTCTCACATCAGAGAGTTGGAGAAAGAGGGATGGAATCAGTGAGGCTTAAACGCCTGAATGCATTTAACTAAGAATAAAGAGGGGAGAACGGGGGGGGGGACTCATAGTAATTGTGGCCTGCTGTCTTTGGTCCTTCTGTCAACATTCAGTAGAAGGATTGTTCTGATGAGCTTTTCAAAGTGGAATTAAGATGGACAACTGGTGACGTCAATGAAGAGGTGAAGCAGGGAAAGGCCGAAGATGAAACGCTTTGGACAAAGAGGACAAGATGTCTAGGTCATTACTTACTCAATACTGCATGAGAATGGAGCGCTCTGTCACCGCCACAAACAAACACACTGAGACACTGGTTGACAAGGTGGGGAAAATCAGATGTGGGAGGTTGCTGACAGCCAGAATGGAAAGACAAACAGCGCTGCATCCTCTTTCCTGTCCCGTGTAAATATTGAACACACAGAAGCCCCGGAAGGCAAATGAAACATTTTGCAGCAATCCATTACCTAAATCTTAACTAATTTTTTTTTCTGTGTTTCTGACATGAGAAGAGATTAAAAAGGAAAAAAAATTCTACAAAGATATTCATTTCCAAAAAGGAGGTAAAAAAAAAAGAGAACCTGAATTAAATGTTGGTGGAGCTGTTTCTGCAGGTGTCTGATAGCCTGGTCTATTTCTTCAATTAAAATGAAAAATAAAAACTTTTTTCCCCTCCTTACAGCCTAATATAAAAGGGAACACACATATACTAATGGTTTGTACACGTGTGTATGAATACACACTGTAAGAGAGAAATTATTTATGTGCTGACACAGGTATTGTTGCGCTGTTCTTTAGAGCACTGCAGGGCGGCGGCTCTGGCTTTTGGAAAACGGCTTGCCTTTTAAGATTGCTTCATCCCATCTATACCACGCTGAAGGTCTCCTTCCCGAAACGCTCTCTTCTCTCTATTGTTCACGTTGCCTTAAAATGACAAAGTGGACCCGTCCTGGAGGTCGGAGCCCGTCCGTGCCTCTGCGCCAGTCCTTCCAGTCCTTCTGATTGACATTTAACTCTACGGTGAGGGTAAAGAGGTCAAAGAGCATGAAATGAGTCTCGCCGCAGGGGTTCGCAGTGAGACTTGACTGCTCGCTATCTCGCGCCTCCATTAGCTGCCGGAGTCCCCGGGGACTGCAGACGCCCTCAGCTGGAGAGGTGAACCTAATGGTCTGGATGTGAAAGCACACAGAGCACGGACCCGAGCGGGCCAGCCCTGTGATGTGGTGACCCAGTGAACTGCTAGTATTCATTAGATTATCATCTTAGCATCAGTCCTTTCTTCTGTTCAACCGTCCTCTCTCCACTTTGGAGGACTAAATGCCAACGTTCTACCTTTCTTTTGTATTGGTCAGCAGGTCAGAGTCATTTAATGTTTTTTTTTTTTTTTCAGGTAATGTCAGAGTGACACTTAACATTTTTCCACAGCACGTCACTGGTGTGCTTATCCCACTTCAGGCTTTATCCCTCGCAAAGCTCATATTTATTATTTTTGGAGCTTGTATTTCTTTCATACATCTGTTTTTTGTTTTTTTTTTGAAAGTGAATTCAAAAAAGTCTGAGTGACCGGCTCTTCACACCACTCGTCACACTGTTTGGGAGTGGAATGCTGGTCAGTTGTGGTGGCGGGTGTTATCAGTGAATATATCTGTGGACTGGGATGCGTCATAGTCTACTGGCACTGGTTTAGTCCATTTTTGACAGAAGAAGTTATTACGAACTACCTGTTACTGCAGAGCGAGACAGTCTGGTCTGTGGGTGTCACTTCAGTTCATGCCAGCTCTTGTGAGGAGAGAGTGGGGGGAGAGGGAGGAACATGGTCTAGCTGTGGAGATTTTCCAGTTGAAGATGGATAGTAAGCCTGATGCTGGATGCAAAAAGTGACAATGCTTTTGACAGAAGACATACAAGAGTAGCTTAATTTAACAATATATGCAGTGCAAATGTGATAGTTCAGAGGCCATGTTTAATTATAATTGCCTTTTTTTTTTTTTTTTTTGCAGAGCTGCATACCTTACTTGTGCAATTCAAGCAAGTTTACTTAGGAAAAGTTGCAAAATCAGTAGAAATTCTTCTCACGTTGGTGTGCTTTATAATTAAGTGTTGTGGTTCAGGAGGTGACGACTAGAAAATTTAAGTTTCCCGCAATGATCAAAAAGGCTCCACGAGTATCGCATACGATAAATAAACGCTTGTTTTTAATTCCCTTTCTCTCTTTTTGAACGGAGCCTCAAGTCGACAGCAGCGTTCCACAATCAGCGTTTGACTGATGTTGTTGCTGTGCATCTTGCGTTCATTTTGCTAAAAGGCAGTAAGATAAGCATTCAGTGTGTAAAGCGTTTCCTGCACCAAAAGAAGGAGGGAAAAAAAAGCACCATCCATTATTAATGGAGAACTGTCCCACCTATGAACACAGACGCAGCACCCGCTTCCTGGCAGTCCTAACGCTGAGCTTGATTGCTTATGCACAGCTTTGTCTTCAGCCTGGATCTTATTTATTTATTTTAGGATATATATTGGAGAAGAGAATGGATCTAGCACCAGTGCACACTCTGCAGAAGGCAGGGAAAGCCCCGGATATCCTGCCTGTCCGATCATAGAGCTAACACAGATTGACAGATAAACAGGCACACACTCCCATTCGTTCCTGTGGGAAATTTACAGTCTCTAATCCATCTGATTGTATGTCTCTTGGCTGTGGGAAGAAACAGGGGTAACTGGAAGAAACCTATATAAATGGAGAGAGAGAGAATAGACAGAGAATACACGAGTAGCTTAATATCAAACCTGGGACGTTTTGAGGTCAAAGTGTCCTCTTTATCATTGATTCCTTCAGGCTCAGCAGCTTTTCCCATGATCTCCTGCACAATCTTGTAAATGTCAGTTTTGACATGTAACCCTTCAGTCTGTCTTTATGTGTGTCATTCATGAACTACATGGTGAAATGTATTTTTAATCACAAAAGCAGGATCACTGCAGAGTTCATTTGTATTCAGAGAATCTAATTTAGCTCTGTTTATGTCGTTACAGTTACTTGATCTACATCCCAGTAGTGGCTTCCATCCGGAGGGTTTCTGGATCAATCCCCAGCCTCGTCACGTGCCCAAGTGTCTCTGAACCCCAGTGATCCACTGTAGTGACCCCTGAGAAAAGGAATGGAGCCAAATAATATCGTTTATAGCAATAACTGATATAAATTACTTGTTCAAATCACTCACCACCTCGATTTGACGAAGCAAGTAGGTCAGAGTCTCTTACTGGAAGAGTACTGGAGTTAATTAAATGTTATTTAACCAAAATTCATACATTCCTTAAACAACTATGTGGGAAAACACATCCTGTGGTCTTGTAAAAGATGTTCCTCTATATCAGATGGATCACGTTATTGGTCTGCACCCTCCAAACAAAACAACTAAGGGGATTAAAGCCTGGAAGGATTGTGGCGAACTGAAAAATTATTAGCTGTACAAATGGTTTATGCAACTTTTTCATCTGGTTTTCTTGCGTGACTCCTCATCCTATTGTTTTATGGGCCCTCAGTCGGTTAAATGCTGTTTTACAGGCTTCAGCTATCGCACATCTGTTATGTGTTAAAGCTATGAGTACAGTGTGGTTTGCGAGACCACCTGCATAAAGTGAAAAGGGAAAACTGGAGACCACAAAAAATAACTGTCCTGCCCCTCTCCTGCTGTAAAAGCCTGAACTCAGAGGGCGGCCTTCGAGAATAAACACTTTGTTTTGGAAAGCATATGCAATTATTTGAGTCAAGAATAAAGCACTATTCATTTTCAATTTGCAGATTTCAATTCTAACATGAATGATCATCTTGGAAGAAGAAATATGATTAGAAAAGAAAAATCTTGTTTCCAGAAATCCTTTAAACTGATTAGATCAGATCCACATCTAGAAAGGTGTTAGGTCTGAAAACGACCCTACATCCAAGGGGGCACCCACGGTTGCTTCAAGCAACCTTTGCACGCAGTTGGTTAGCGCCAACCATCTTACTTCCGGGTTGTAGTCTCATGCGGAACTAAGATTTGTTGTAGTTCCTCGACTGGCCACTAGAGGGTAGCTGCAAATGCAAGCCAATCTCCGTTGACTCGCATGTTATAATGTCCAACTTTAGAGCAGAAACAAACATATTTGCAGCCTAGTCCAAAAACTGTTTTGGGCTCAGTAGTTTGATTTTACATTCATGACTATTTTTGTAACGTGCATCCAATGGGTAGACGTACCTGCAAAGAAATGTTTAATTTGCTCCAGGTACATCTGTATTTCTAGGCTAGAAATCACTTAAACATTTAGTCAAATCCAAGCCATTAAAAGCAACAATAGACCTCACAGCAATGTTTAAAAGTGCAAGTAAGAGGATTCCTACATGTATAAAGAAAAGAGAACTAAGAGTTTAGAGAGTCTTTGGGGTGTGCTGGAGGAGACATTTTGCAGCGGACTGACTCTCTGATCATCAAAATAAATTCTTGTAGAAAAATGAAGCCAGCACTTGATATTACGCAATGTTATAACACTCTATGACTTATTTAAACAGTGGCACAGAAAGGAGTGCTGTAATTAAATTTTAGAGCGTGGGACTTTTCGGCAAGGCAGTGTATATTAGTGTAACCTGAAGAGAACATATAAATAAAAGGTTTGTAGTGTTACTGTATACTGTGAATACAACACTTTTGTTGGATTGTCACAGCCTTTGTTTAACTGTTTTGTGCCCATGGCCTCAGATTTATTGTTTATGTTCACTCTCACTGCTCCCATCAACTTTAGTTCCAACAACAGCGGATTACTTTATTTCACGGGGGGAAAAAAGCCGACAGATTCACGGCAGGCAGCATATCCTGACCACAAAATGGCAGATGGATAAGGTAAATGTCCAGAAAGGCATGGTGGAACACTTAGAAAGAGCCGGATATTTCCCTCTGGAGAAGACGAGGGCTCTATCAGGGTTAAAATGTGAAGGGGCTGTATATATGAGGGGTGGAAGGAGACACCATTCTAAATGAATGCTGATAATGGTCTTTGCCTGCTGGCCAATATTTAAGCCATTTCAGCTTAAATGAGAAAAACACTTGAAGAGAGTAGACCTGTCAAAGTCAATATCGTACTCCTGTCTCCTAGAAAATCCAATCATTAGTTTGTTTTTCAGTACACCTAGTAGTCAAATAATTGTTTGTACTCATTTAAAAGGGTTCTTGTCTCCGTAGCAGGTTTAGCTTTGATTGATAAACAAGTAACCAAAATATGTCCTCACATCCTGTTGCCTTTGTCTTTTGTGATACTTGATCTGATTTTGAGTATTTGTGGCAATTTTAGTTGGACACAGTCAAGAAATAGCCATAAATCTACTCCAGATTCACAAACACTGTGTAAAACTTGAATTTGACAGTAAATATGCGAATGTTCAGTCAATCGCAAACTGGCATCAACTGCTACTAAATGACCATAAATCCCATGACTATTGTATAAACAACGCAATAAAACTTATTAATGATGTAAACTGTGATAATGATGAGCAAATATTCATGTGGACTCCTGTATGTGTGGTCAGGTGCAGGAGTAGATTTCTTTCGTACCTATGAAAAGCTGGGAGCAACCAACATTTTCATGATTGCCAAAAGTTGTGTAAATTTCACTTTGGGAACAGTTTATGCACTAATTTGTTCTGCTCACACTTCAGGAATGACGCTTAATGGAAGCATATGGAGCTAAGAGACCTTTTCACAGAATCCAACATGGTAGAAAAGCCAACACGCAGGAAATTCAAATCATAAATTAATCAGAGCTTGGCCTGATCTATGGCACCCAACCACATTCTGACATTCTGGCATTTAGCTTTATTTCAAATATTAAGTTATGAGCCAAAGAAAATGAGCTACGCCTCAATCAGGGCAAGAGTGAAGAATAGGTCATTGGTTCTGAAGATTAGAAGGAGAAAAGTCATGTACATTCATACATCCTTTCTCTATACCTGCTTATTCCTATTTAAGTTCATGGGTATCTGCTGGAGCCCATCCTAGTGATCTTCAGGCAAAAGGCAGGGGAACACTGTGGACAGGTCACCAGTCCATCACAGTGCCACATAAAGACAAACAATCACACAAACACTCCTTTGTGGAATTTATAATCACCTACTAGCATGTTTTTGGCCTGTGGGAGAAAAATCTGTAGAACACAAGGAGAACATCCAAACCCCACATACATCAGCTCCAGCCAGGCCTCGAACCAACAATATAATGGTGTGCACTTTAATTTTTCATTTTTATTTGATTCAAATTTAATATTTGGGGGGTAACATTAGAAATGTTAGGGTTTTGTCCCCCGAGGATCATTGCCAGAAAACAACCACTTCCTTTTGCAGAGATTATACTGCATGTTTTCATTCCTTTTAAGATTGATTACTGATTATAAGAGGGGCGTATCTTGTGATGGTGGTCAAGACCAGAAACACAGCTCATATCACAACAACTTTAGGGCGTCCTAACTGGCTCCCTGTCAGCTTCAGAATTGATTTTAAGATTCTTTTTCTGGTTTATAAATCTCATTAATGGTCTTCTTCTTGGCTATTAATCAGATTTGATTTTATCCTGTAACATTTTTACCCAAGTTTTACTAAAAGTAAGAACCAAAACCCACAGAAAGAGGCTATTTTTCAATTACAGCCGAATATATATATATACATACATACATACATACATGCATGTATGCATGCATGTATATATATATATATATATATATACATGTATATATATATATATAGGTTTTCTTTCTTTTTAATTTTTTTACCAGGTTCCTTAAAAGCATATGCATTACACATCATCAACCCTCCACCTCTGCCCAATATGCACACTCATGCACAGAAATATTGGGCTACATGAATATGCATTATAATAACCCTCTGAAGTGTGTATGTGTGTTGCACTGCAAAAAGAAGACTTGGACACAGAAGCACAACAACAACAACAACAACAACAAAAACACTCTCCTCATTATCTCTTTGTTGAATCTATCGGCTAACACTAAACACTGAGGAGAAAAAAAAGAAAGATATAGGAGACAAGAAGACAGAAAGCAGCAGTTTTGGCAGAACTGTGTTGACAACTTTCCAAGAGCTGATTTAGTGAAGGAAGCTACATCTGTTGAGCTCCAGTGGCATCCACTGGGTTGTTCAGGGTTCTTCAGCTCTGATGTGGTGCAATAAACTTTTTGATGCAGATGAAGTAACCTACTTTGCTTTGCACACCACAAAGACAGCGACCTGGAACCCCAGAGCCCCTCAGCAACCCCGTTCAGGTGTTGTGATGGATGCCAGTGCCTGTTTCAATGGGGAAAAAACAAACAAACCCTGTAAAGAAATATTGCACATTTCCTGCAGCCTAGTGCACTAAAGATCCACAGACATACTAATGTCAGTATTATTTTGGTTCAGCCCGTCTGAAGCTCACAGTAGTTGGAGGGTTGTTTTTGACAAAGAAGTGAGAAAGCAGAGAAAACCGACGGGCCTTCGAAAGCAGAAATGTTTTGACAGCATGTAAGACCTGAAACACTTGCTCTTGTACAGTTCTGGTGTAAGCGAGCATTTGCGGTACAAGCGGACATGTAGGTTTAAGTCGAAAGGCAGATGGGAGTGCAGGCGGGTCATGTATAATACACAAAATGTGTATAGAGGTCAATATAACGTAATCCTCTGTTCTACCCCTCCTTTATGGCTCATCCATCACAGATCTGCTCCCTGAAGACTCTGGCTTTGTGCTTTTTTTCTCACACTTCTGATATTAACTCTATGTGCCAAAGGAATAGAAAGGATTAAAGATTATAAATACTGTATGTCCCCGTCCTCCTGAGTGTGTGCACTCAGGGAGAAGTAAGTTACATTTAATGAAGGACACAACTCACTTGTCTTCAAAGTATTGTTTGACTTGGATGTACAATGTCACAGTTAAACACCTATAAAAGCAGGGACACAGCTGGCCTGCTAGTCCTGCACATCACCTGCCTACTCTGGGCTGGCTGAGGTCATTAAATGATATGTCCGAATAAATATGTATTTAAGCATGTGTCTTTGCAGGTGTGTTTGTCAGCAGGTGAAAACACAGAGACAGGAAACTTATTGTCACTCTGGCCACCGTCATCTAAGGCTGATCACATGGCGAATTCGTCATCTGGTCTGAAGTTGAGGTAAGCTGTGTTCACAAAGGTGCTGCAGATGAAAAGCAAATATACAGCTGAATAGCAGGATGTAATGATCCAGATTTCTAGTGGCTTACATTTATTTTTTTCCCAAAAGGCAGGCAATTACAGATAGTATCTATATTATTATTAGCAACATTATACTCTTAATCTAACAGCCTTAAACTAACAAAACATTACCAAAAACAAAAGGCTGGGCAACCCGCAAGGTCAGAAACCATCCCTTTGGGAAATTTAAATTCATTATTTGATTATTTACACTATTTTAAGGTCTAATTACAGGTTTTTGTTTTTTTAAATTATGTTTAGCACAGGGTTATAGAGGACCAGGAGTGTCATGCAAATTTTCATAAGACTTTTTTTTTTTTAATAATCAGTTGGGAGATGAAAATTTATATTACTAAACTGGATTGTTAATTAGTGAATGGTATGAGTTTTACATGTATTATTTTCACCCACAACTTTCATAAATAGTCTAGTGTGTGTTTATTTACTAAGAACTTTAGTGGGCTTTTGAAAAAAAGGAATGCTGTAATTAATGATGAATTAATAATTAAGTCATGTAATTTTTAAATCTTTTAAAAATGAATTTTCAAATAGAGAAATAAATAAATGAACATGAAAATTCATTTAGGAATATGGTTTCTATTCAGGGATCTAAAATAATAATTCTGTTTTCCATCTCTGTTTTCTTTTCTCCACTGCATTTTAAAATCCTTTTTGAAACTACATTTTCTAAATCTATTACCTTTTCTGTTTACTTTCTCCTTTTCCCTTTTCTGTGGGATTTTGCGCCTTGCGCAAAGAAAAGCAAATTAGACCTTGCAAATCACAGAGGTCCTTGAACGCAACAAAGCTCTGTGATTGGTCAGAGAGCTCATTCCCGTTGTTAGAAATTAGACTGTTTATTTATGTATTTATTGACTAATTCCTGTTTCAATTATTACATTAATTACATATAAACCCTTTGAAGGTCAACATCACGATGACGTAATGCGACTAGCTCGAGGCAAAACAGAGGAAGCCTGAATAAAAATGTCAATATTCACCGCTGTTTAGTGGCCTGTATAGAAGTTTTAAGACGTCATCTTGTTGTGCTTTTGGGTGCTAGAATGGTAGAAATATCACTGATGGCTCCAAACCAAAAATGTATTTCACACAAGCCGCAACTGCCCGTCAGCAAAAAAAAAAAGAAAAAAAAGAAAACAACTTTGATTAAAGGCGATATGGTGTAAAGACTGGAGAGCGGCAATGATCAGAAATCCTGGTGTCTGCAGCGCACACGTCACAGCAGTCAACTCACACCAGACCTGGTGTGAGTTTTACAAGTATTATTTTCGCCCACAACTTTCTAATCTGGTGAACTTGGGGCTGCTAACGATGCACTCAGGTTATAGAGGATGTTGTTTTGCTTCCAGCTAAGCCCCGCCCACCAAACGACGTCACACTCTTTACTAACAAGAAAGGGGTCTACATATATTCTTATCTTCCAATTAATAGCTGATGATTTAGGCTACACCTATGACCCTTCATAAAGGGCTTGTCAGGACTTTAACCTCTTAAGTAGTCCAATTCAGCTCCAGCTTTTTTTTCTCCCCTTTTTCTTTGCGCTTTATTGAAACTATTTTTCTATAACATTGAAATGCTTCCTGGCTGCAACTGAAGCCCAAAGGATGATCAATTCAACTTTGGACTCAACAGTTAGGAAAGTGATGTTTTCATGCATCTATTTGTTTTTCCTCTAGTCAAAACCTTTACTTATTGCTTGTTTCCAAATGTAAGGAGACTTTTTTCTTGTATGTCAATTTACACACTACTGACGCTGGAATTTTGTGGTGAGAATGTAGAAACATAGATCATTACTGTTCAGGTGTTGCTGCACCTCCCCACGGTCACTAAATCATTTGGTTTTTTGATTAACCTGTCTGACTGCTCCACAAGCAGTCGTCTCTGAGGGTTATCTCAGTGTTCCAGCGCACAGCTTGACCTCCAACATTTCTGTTAACTGCTAACTTCTTTATTACACTGCAAATTGAGTAAATGGCCTCCTGAAAATGCTTTGCTATCTCATTATAGCGTTCTCCTGCTTTGTGGGCATCAATTATGTAGAGCATCACAGGAGTTCAGAGGAGCCCATGGCTACTGATTGTTGGGACGGTGTTTGGCAAGTTTTTATAAAGCTTTCACGGGAGGATAGCTGTGACAAGCTACTTCAGATATGAGACCTTGGTAAACAGAAACCTAAACCATGAAGAGGTGCTTGCAGTTTTTTATTTCTCCCAATCTAAAAGCAAAAGCAAAACTTGGTGTGTTTTGACCTTTCAATTCATGAAGCATGATATTAAAAATATGATAAATGCTGTGCTACCACATTAGAAATGTAACACTTTAGAAATTAAAGCACAATTAAAAATGTGGGAAGCTTTGTCATCATTCCAAGGAGGGTAAACAGGATGTTTGCTCATTTCATGCGGGACAGATTGCGACATTTACTGGGCCTACAACCACATCACAGAACAAAGAAGCTTGCATTAAAATATACACATAAAGATAGTCTCCTCAAACAATTAGGAGGTGCAATGTTTCAAGTCCTATTATACATTTAACCTGTAAGTAATAGTCCTTGTCAGGATTTATGGGACTTTGACCCAAATGCTGGAAACTTGGAGGCAGGAGCGTTAACAAAAGTCCTTTATAAAACTGAAAACATTCCCAAAGCAAGATATCAGGAAGATATTGAACTCAAGCATGGGGAAGAAGGATGGGAAAACAAAACAGAGAAGGACAAGTGAAGCGTGAGACGGAGTGATGGAAGGACGACAGACCATCAGGGAATGAAGGGAAAGCAAGACGATACACAGACATGAACTGATGGGTCACAAATGTGAACGTTCAGGAAACAGAAGTCAGAATCAGCACACAGGAAATAAGTTCAAAACCAAACAGCAAGTAAAGCAATCTGCTGAACACAAAACTGGAGATGAGGCAAAGTCAAAACTAAACTAAACAAAAAAAAAAAAAAACCAAAGGCTTACTAACGGCATAAAAAAATATTAATATTAATACAAATAAACCCTGAAGAGAAACAAAATAGGTCAACAGCTGGTTTTCCTCCTAGAAACTAGAAGAATTACAGTTCCTAAAATAACAAAACACAAAACAACCAAAGAACACAACAAAAACCCAAACTGACCAAACCTTTGGATCATGACAAGTCTCTTATTATTCAAAGAACCCTCTATATCACCACAAAGGCTGTTTCATAGTTTATTGAAGCAACATAAGAGGACTTTTGGAAACTATCTTTTTTTTTCTCTCCCTCTGCCAGGATGTCGCTGTGAGCCAAGAAGGGGTACAAAGCTTTACAACTGGGTTTAGATAAGCAGGAGCAGACCCAGATGTAAGCGAGGCCACAGATGGTCAGTGCAGATCAATAGTCACAGGTGGGACGTCCCCTTTTGGATTGATTATAGACCAGATCCCCTTTTGGATCGATTATAGACCAGATCCGCTGCTGCATTCTGGACCTTTTGTGGAAGTTTTTATCAAGATAGCTGGAAGGCTCTCCTCGCAGTAGTCAGTCTTTATCTTATAGCCACTGTTGGCCATAGCTGTTGACATCGGGGTAGTTTTTGCTGACAGTAGGAACAGTGAGACCACAAGAACCAGATAATTATCTTAAAAAAAATTTTTTTTAATACTACTTAAAATAGTCAAATTTTGTTTTAAATGAAAATGAACCTGATATTTTTAAATAAAAATATTCCTTGGTACTTAAGATTCTTAATTACATTTTCTTTGGAGAGCACCCTCTAGTGGTCTCCAGTAATAACAACAACAGCGTTAAACTGAAAAGATGGATCTACTGGGTGCAAAGACAGAAACTGGAGTGAATAGACATTCCAGTCTTAAAGCAACATTTCTTTTAAAAATTACTATTGAATCTTTGTTATATTAAGTAAATGTCATAAAGTTTAAACCCAAACCCAGGTCTTTCACTAAGGGCAAGTAAGCAAACAGTTTTCATAATTTAACTGTCAATCATAAGTTAAAAACAAACAAAAAAAAAAAAGTATCTTGAATCAGCACACATGGGGACCATTTCAATATATACCTCTTTACCTACCACACAAAGCATTTTAGTGCACTTCTTATTATTTTTTCAAAAAATCAAAATAAATAAATTTAAAAAAAAGCTGCACATTTACATTTTACTGTGGACAACTGTTTGTTAACAGACAGATAAGCTTTTAAATTCGTTTGGCTTTTAGTCCTGAGAGGTCTTGGTGCTGGCCAGCTGATGGACGTCACCAAAATGGCAAGATTAAAGAGGAAAGCTGTGGTGTGACTTGGATGTAGATCATTTTGAAAGCCAAAATAGCCATGTGAGCGATAAATAGATGGAAATAGCCCACAGTGTCCAGTTCACAGGCTCGCTGCCCCATTCTTTGATCTCTGGTCCTAATGAGTTTTCAGAGTGGAGCCAAAGATGAGAAGACAGCCTTTTTCAAACGAGGACCTCGGGTAAGAACTGCAGTAAGCCTGAGATGTTGCTTTAACTAACATTAGTATTCCCTTAAGTATTCCCGGCTACATCAGTAAAAGCTGCCCACTCAGCCCTCCAGAGCAAGGTCACGTTCATGACCATGAGTTATCTTATAGCCTACAAAGGGCTCATGAACTGAAAGTATGTATTTGTTTATGATACAAAATGCTTTTCCTACTGCAAACAGATAGCTTAATAATGTCAATAAATCCCTTTGTAGGAATGTCAGCTCTCCACCCACCTCTGTGCAGCTCTAGTAGATGAATTTGTTGGGTAGGATTAAGTATTAAACCACCGATGGCTGAGACATTGCCAGGGGAAAAATATTTGTTAAACTGCAAAGTGCTTGTGTACAGCATATTCAGTTAAAAGCAACACCCCTCTGTGAGAATATGCAGCTGGATATGCAATCAAAAAGAATATTTAATGTCTTTCCCCTCGTTCAAATTCAGCATGCAGCACATTCTGGAGCGCTTATACTCCCCTTTACTGGTGACAGGGATATATTGAGGAATACCAACACTGAAAAGTGGTAAGTGATATGAATGTTCTTGCAGAAGCATAGCTTTATTTAACTGTGGTCAGCCTTTTCTGTTGACTGGTACGGCAACACTGAAAAGTGTTGCCTGAGATTGGTGTATAATTAGTATTTTTATTAATATGTCACTTGCTAATGGCAGAGGCTGCTTCATTGTGGAAAGCCATCACTGTTTGGCTATCAGACTCGTAAAGCTGCCCTCTGTATCGATGCAACATTTGATACGTTAAAATGATGACAGATTTTGCTGTAAAAAGCCACTTAGTTTTTCTTTTGTCGTCTGTGCCTGTGCAGACACTATGGTGCAAAACAGAGATTTAAAAACAATTAAACATGGGGATGTCCTAATTCTTCATATTCACTTATTACATGATATTGAAATACTTGATTTAGCTACCAAATGATTAGCCCAATCCCTTTTTGCCAGATTTTTGAATTAAATTTGTTTTATATAAAGATACTGCTAAAATTTTGACTTATCTTGCATTTTTTCTATCTATCTATCTATCTATCTATCTATCTATCTATCTATCTATCTATCTATCTATCTATCTATCTATCTATC